>CM053770.1:375874931-375914121 GCA_028658325.1 Potorous gilbertii | reverse complement strand
TGGTTATCTAGTGCTGAAAAGATTTGTCATTTTACTATGCCTGAGTTCACGAACCCTAAGTGGTTCGACCCTGTGATATGGGTGTGTGAGGTCTTTTGCAATATGATTTTAAGAGTTAAAAGAAGAGATGGCTTTCTATCTGGTATTATTTTCCTTGAACTTTCCAGATAGCATCACATGGCTTGGAGACTTTTACTGAGGAGTGGGAAAGAACTGACCTTTCTTGACCTTAGGATCATGGTCACTGTCCTTAAATAACAATTAGTACAGAGACATTCAACTAGGTGAATTTGTTCTAAAGATACTTTTTCTGCTATTGCAGAAAAGGTCCCAGGCCTCTCTTTTACGTATGTCTCAATGTAAAAAATACCAGTCCTTGAAGGTGATAGAGAGGATACTATTCCAATGTAGAAATTTTTCTGTTTCCCTAATTGTATAGTTTATTATTAACCTTTTTCCTTCTCCATAGTCATTTTGCCTTGCAATCTTTCCCCTGGTTCAATGCCCACCCAGTCTTCTGGATGCCATTTGCCCCTAGGACCTTTGATTCTTTTTCTCCTGAGGCAAGATGCTCTCTAAGCACCAAATTCCTGCACATTATATACACTGTAAGGTTCACATCTCCCCTTATAAAGGATCTCTTTTCTGGAAACATTCTTCAGTAGGATCTCCTCTCATCACTAAAAGATTTATCACTTTCTTTCTCCCCATTTTAGTCACTCCCTTTGTCTTCTTATCTATTCTCCTATAGGCTTTCTTCCAGAGAGAGTGTTGGAGCTATTTTTCGTTCATTGTTAACCCTTGATTTAGATACATCACTATTCCTGGCTTTCTTTTCTCTTATCCTCATTTTATGCATTCTCCATTGTGTAATTTAATCCCACAAAAATATGATCTGCTTGTGAGTAGCAGGTTGCAGGTTTAGTCCATGATATTTCAGGTTTGTATTCTCATCATTACTTCTTCTATTTGCTTTCTACTTTTTCCTTTGTCTCCTTGTGTATATTATGAAAGAAATCTTTTAATGGTCTCTCTAGTGCTATTTTGTTGTTTTCTTGATCCTGAATTGTTTATCTTTCTAATATTTGTATTGTCTGGGGTGTCTGAAGAGCAAATACTATGTTTAGGTCTGAGTTTTTTTGTAGGAGTATTGTTTCAAATGCCTCTTTATTATTAAACATTGATCTTTTTTTTATTTATGCTTAGGCTTAGGTTTTGAGGGCAGGTTATTTTGAACTACATCTTTAGATCATTTTCTCTTCCAGAACACATTATTCCACTCCCTTCTGCAGTTTCTGGTGGATACAGAATAGTCTTGTGTTATTCAAATTTCCTTCTTTTTATATTTGGTGGTCTTTCTCTTGATTGCTTGCAGAATTTGTTGTCAGTGGAATAAAATTTAACCATTATGTGTCTTGAAGTTTGCAGCACAGGATTTTTTTTTTTACTGGAGGCAAACTATAGATACTTTTAATTTTGTTTTTTTTTTGTGCTCATGAGTTCTGGGAAGTTTTCCTATATTATTTCTTGCATAATGGTGTTCAGATTTTTTTGGTATAATATTGTGGGAGACCTATAATCCTCAAGTTGTCTCCATGAATCCTGTCTTCAAAATCAATGTGTTTTGCTTGTATGGAGAGCATAACTTCTATTTAACATTATTACTTTTTGATTGTCTTCCAGGTTGTTCTTCACTTCTATGTATTTGTCTTCACAATCAGTTATTCTCCTCTGACATCTGATTTCCCAGTCAGATTTCATTGATTTCTCAAGTCACATTCATTAAGGATTTCTTTGATTTTTCTATCATGCTCTCAGTAAACTCTCCATTGGGAAATCTTACAAGATCCAATCAGCCTTGGTGCTCACACTTCATCAGTACCCTCTGTCCCTTTGAGTGGAAACAGGAACTGTGTAACCTCCATTTAAGAAAATAGCTGGAAAAGATGACTTCCCAGACGTTTTCCCATTTCCCACCCAACTGCACTCATCTTGGACTCTAACTTCTCCAGCTGCACTTATTTTGGATTGTTTTTTACTTCCAAAGTTGTACTCATTTTGAATTTCTTTCACCGCCATTCTTCCACATCTGTATACCTTCCACCTTCTCCCCACCCTCCACTTTTTAGCCTTTTCTGTGAGTTCTCTTTGTTCCTTGAGGGCAAGGACTATTTTTATTTTATATATTTATATCTCACTTTTATTTGTTGACTTTCGCTATTATGGATTCAAATTTTTCTATTCTGACAATTATTTCTGCTGTTCAGGCCATAAATTCCATTTTCAAAATTCTTGTTTCTCTTGTAAACCATCTGGCAACATCCTCTTGCGTTTTCATGACCTCTTGGGAATCAACAGGTTCCTCTGACTTGAAATATTTATTCAGAGATATCTGAACTCATCTAGCTGATCCAGAGGCCATCTTCCCTTCTGTTAGTAGTATCTCCCCTATTGATTTATGTACTTATGCTAGAGATCTTCCTCCTGAGATCTTCTGGCAATTTCAGCATTTTTCTTTATATTCTTCTGTTGCTCACTTTGTCTTCCTTCTCCTTTGATTCCCATTTCTCTAGAGGATGATCATCTTCAGGATGATCATCTCAGTCTCCTTCTAGTTTGGATAATTCCTGTTTCTCTGGCCTCAATTCCCATCCTCAGTGATTTCTGAAATGAACTCTTTCATCTTTAGTGTTTGTATTCTTTTATTTCCTTCAAAGATCATCTGAGTGTCACATTTTCCATGAAGCCTTCCCTGGTTTACTTAGGTGTTGCTACACAGTCTCCTCAGCATAACTTATATTTTTTTGTTTACCTGTTGTATCACCATGAGTGAAATGTGATCTCCTTAAGGCAGGGACAGTTTTGCTTTTCTTTGTATATTTGATGCCTCAAAAAGAGCCCTTTGCATAATAATTGCTTCATAAATGTTTGCTGATTTGAATCTAGTGCCTTTATTTTATAAAACAGAATACCAATCTTCCAAGAGGAAAACAAAATAATGTGTTGGAAATATAATTTGGACATACTGTTTATTTTACCAGACTATATAAGTATATATTGTTGTATTTAAGGAAAAAAACTGCTCGATGGAAAAGGTGACGTTAGAGGGAGAGATTAATTTTAAAATGCTGGTTGCTTAGAAAAAAAGCAACACAGTCAAGTTATTTGTCCAAAGTTAAATAGTTAATTAATGTAGTTTAGTTTATACCCACACTAAAACCCAAATCTTCAGACTCCAAGACCACTGTGTTTTTTTACTATATTTTATTTGTTATTATTTAGAAGAGGATCAAAAAGATCTACAAATCATTTATAAATGATTCCACAAATCCTAGGAGTTTTATGGATGTTGTAATGGGAGCAAAGAATAAATTAATATACTTTCCAAAGTGCTAGAAAACAGAAAACTTTAAAATGCCTGGAAGAAAAATGTTTAGAAAAAGATTATTTTTCATTTGACTCTACCTTCAAACTTTGCTAAAGGCAAATGTCCATATCATGGGCTATTCTGAAAAGACTTTCTATTATACAAAGGCCTTGTGTATGGTTCTGTGCTCAGTCATCCACATATTAGGATGAGGCACTATTCGCTTCAATATCATTTGCATGGAAACATAGTAATAGCGCATGTAATTTTGGAGTCCAGGTTGAGGCCTCTTTTATAATTTGGCCCATCGTGGTCAGACCTTGAAATATATAACACTCTATGCAATTTGGAGCTCCCCCAGGCCTTTGCAGGAATGCCATCTTAATCAGACTTGTATGACTTCTCCAGTAACTTCACAGCATGCTCTTATTTCTTATGCAGGAACCTGTAAAAATCTAAATAGAAAATATCTCTTTAAATTATGCTATTTTAGGTTTCTGTTTCCTATAGTTTTTCTTTAGGAAAACTTTTGCCTCTGGAAAAGAAAACCTCAGCTCATCATAAAAAAGAGTGTACTTAGGCAAAATATGTTTTCTATATTTTATACTGATGTTTTATACATTAGCAAATGTGTGTATGTAGTATATGTCTAAATCAAAAAGGGAAATTTGGAGGTGCTTCGCTGAGAGGGTCCATCTGGAGTTTTTGCAAATAAGGATTATAAGCCAAACTCCAGTATGAACACTCAACCTGTGCCAAAAAAGGCAAGTGACCAACTGTATGCCTGACAACTGGAACTGACACAAATGCTCATGGAATAAAGAAGCATTTTATATCTTTGCTGGACTATAGTTTTCAATTAAAAAATAACAGAGATGAAAAGTTCCAGAAAGAAATTCAATTTTTTGAAGAACATGTAAAGACATGGACAAAAATTTCACAAGAAAACAAGCACCCTTTAAATATTTGCTTAAAGAATATACAATAAGTTGTTGATACTGGGTGGGGGGAAGCTAAGACTGGTTGAGTTTGGGAGTTCTTTGCTATTGTAGAGCTAAAGCCAATTGGATGTTGGAACTAAGTCTTGGACCAGCATGGTGAGCCCCCAGGAAGAGAGGACCACCATGTTGCCTAAGGAGGGGTGAACCAGCCCAAGTTAGAATAATAGATCAGGTCAAAACTTCAGTATCAATCAGTTTTGGATTTGGGCCCATGAGTTACTGTTGCACTTCCAATTTGGAAGAGACAGAGAGATCCAGTGTCAAAAAATAATATTTTTTTCAAAATATACATGAAGATTGTAAAAATAACTTCTACATGCAATGTGTTTGCTTTAGATATCCCAGAATGCTTTACAAACCTCCATTCTGGAAATTTTGGAAGTATCACTTCCAAATCATGAGGCATGTGAGAGCAGAGATGGAGATTTAGTTGATCTTCACTTCTTTTCCAGCACCTCTCACAATGTTCTGCATATCGTAAGTACATGTTGGCTTAATTGAATTGAATATATAATGCATGTATGCTGATTTTTTTTATATTCCTGGAGCCTTTGGCATTTTCATTGTTGTTAATGAGATGTTATTGAGTTGACTTCATGATTTGCTTTTCTAAAACTGTAAGGATCTAGGAAGGTCAATTCTTTTTTTCTCACAGATTCCAAAGCTGTGTAAGGAGCAATGTTCTGGGTGTTGTCTATAAAAAGGGGATTTACTTTTTTATAGGGCCACATTGGAAGCACATCACAATGGAAGAAATTTTTGAAGACCTATTCCTGACTCTTCTACTTGTCATTACCCATGTGACTTCTGGTAAGTCATTTCATCTATTTAGATCTCAGATTCTTCTCCTGTAAAGATGTCCTGGAAATGATCTAGAAAATACCTTCCTGCTCTAAATACTGCTGTCATTCAAAAGCTTGAACAGCAAGGTGTTTTAATCTTTCGGTGTTTTATAGAATATGACCCTTGACATTCACTAGTTGTGTGACCTTGGGTAAGTCACTTAACCCCAACTGCCTCATCCTGGGTCATCTCCAGTCATCCTGATGAATATCTGGTCACTGGATTCAGATGGCTCTGGAGAAGTGAGGCTGGTGACCTGCACAACCCTCCCTCACTCAAAGCAAAGTCATGTCATCATTCCTCTGATGGCATGGTCTTCTTCAGCAAAGAAGGACGAACACAAGTCTTATAGAATTAGGTCCTGGGTAATAATCAACATAACAAAGAGGAAAGTAAACCAGTCTCTATTGCAGGAAGATATGGATTCAAATCCAGTCTCTTCCATACACCAGCAAATCACTTAACCATTCAGTGTCCTAGTCAATTTAATATGCTGATCTACATCGATAGAGCTTTCAACAGTGATGAAATCGTAAGTTCAGACTGTGTTTCTTGTCCTCAAAAAAAGCCTAGTGTTTAGAAAGAAAACCTCAAATCTAAGTGGACCTCAGTTTCCTCATTAGCAAAATAAAGGATTTAGATAAGATAGCCAGGGAGCTATTTGGAGAGTTTGTTTGGAGAACTTGAGAAGTTATTCTAGTAAATGAGATGCTTAAATACTTGGCAATTTTTATTGAAGGTTACTGTTGACTATTTTTTTGTTTCATTTTTCTAGCCAGGAACTTTTTGGCTCTAGGATGAAGACTAGGTCTTGTTGAGCTGATAAATGAATTTATATCAGTGCTTCCTATCTTGGTTACTGATGCCAGTCTGGATCAAATCCAGGTTCCTACCTGCAAACTTTCATTGCATGTACATGTAACTATAACAGAAAGTATTAGAATTATTTTCTTCCCATAAACCAGAAATTTCTAATATTGTAAAATATTAGAGCTCCACAGTGCATATTTATTTCCCTGACAGGAATTTTCTTTCATTCAACTTTCCCATTGGATTTGGGTTTGGTCCAGTATTGTCTGGCACATTTGTCTGGCATATCTACTGTAAAATGCTTTACAGTTATCTTTATTGGTTATTCCTGACAACCATGCTGTGAACTTGGCTAATAATATTCTTTCCATTTTGCCGATGAGGATACTGAGGCACAGCGTAATTGATCAAGTCAAAATAAGAAAACTGATTCATTCTTTATCCCAAAATGTAGAGGGGAATGGTCTGCAGCAAATATCTGATTGTCTCTTTCTCCCTATCATACATAGTCACTGAAACCTAAAAAACTGTTATTAAGAAAGACAGCATGTATCCTGGAGATAAGATGGAGACAGTTTCTTTAAATATACTCTGGCTTTGATCTCCTCCTGAAAGCCATGCTTAAATACAGTCAGACAGTTTTTATGTGTTATCAAAATAATTTTATTTAAAATTTGATAAAAATAAGCACAAAAAGACAATTCAGTGAATTGATTGAATGGAAAAATTGGTCAGATTAGCTGCTTGCTGTTGTATAGGCAAAATAATTGGTTGGTTGAATTGAAAAGTTTTCTGCTGATTTGTGTTGTTATGACATAACATGACTTTTCTTTAGGGAGGTGGACCAGGATCCAGACCTATATTTTCATCTAAAGAGCAAATTCCTGATGTGGAAATTCCCCCCACCACAGATATACTTTAACTCATACTGTTAGAGAGTTGCGTAGGGCATTGGAAGGTTAAGTGACTTCTACATTGGTAATACAAACAGTATTGACAGAGGAAAGACATGAATGAGTCCAATATGGTGTTAAGGCCAGTCCATGCACTATCCTATGCCTTCTTTCTCTATACAACCATAGAGTTTCTCTGTCTCTGTATTCACACACACACACACACACACACACACATCTGTGTATTTGTGTGAATGTGTGATTTTCTCTCCCTCCTTTCCCACTATGTTATGCCATAAGAACAACACTATAGATCCTGGGCAGAGAGGTGTAGAGGCTGTTTACTTTTGGGAAACCTGAAAGGATCAAAGAATCTGAGAGAGGATGGCAAGCTGCTGGTGTTAGTTTAGATATAATGGGGAAAATGGAGTCCAGTGAAGCATAGATAGAAATCATTGGATTACATTAGGTTAGAAATTAGTATTCTATTTGTGAGATGAAACAGAGACTATAAATAGCTGGATTCAAACTGCTACCTTTTTTATTGAAGTTGAAAAGACATCCTAACCTCAAGCAATACTACTAATTTTGGAGAGAATAACCAAACCAGTCGAGTTTCTCAAAGCTGATGACTAATCTCTTAAGTCATTTAATCCCACAGTTAATATTTTTTAAAATTGCTAATGGTATAAAGGAAGGAAATGGATATATAATATATCTACACATCCATACATATATGTTCATATACACACATATTATATACCCCCGTATACATATTATACATGTATACTATATACACATATGCTATATATAGATACATATATACACACATATTTTATGCCCCTAAATACATACTATATGCATATTATATACATACACACTCGTGTGTGTGTGTGTGTGTGTGTGTGTGTGTGTGTGTGTGTGTATGACAGAGTCTAAGTTTGGACATGACAAATAAAGTGAAGAGTAAAGGAATTAACTGGCATTTTTCTAAAATGCCCAAATAACTGAGACAAAAGCATGTTTTGGTTTAAATTATATCAATAATTACCTCAATTTTCTATTTACTTTTTCCCATATAAATAACAGCTTAAAGGAAAAGATTTGGAATCTTTTTATAAATTCTGAAATTTAGTAGTTCTAAATAGTGTATGTTCATATTTTCTAGTATGCCCGTTAGTGTTACCATTCTGAAAATAAAATGATGTGCATTAAACAGGTGCTCTTTAAGAATCTTTATAGATTGCACAATCCTGCCTGTGTTGTAATTGTCATAGCATTGCATTGATCTACCACTTCCCATAGGTTATGTAATGCAATCTTTCTGTATCTCTAAAAATTTGCATTTCCTGATGATTGATACACTCTGTGTTATGGAGTTGATGTCCTTTCTGCACAACACAGGTGCATGATGAATCTCCATTTGAGGAACACTATTATTTACTGCCAAGGTTATTTCATAAATTCAGTTTTGTACCTCTAATTCAGAATCATATGCTTTGTACTGTGAGCAGCCTGTTATTAAATCTCACATTTCTCAAGAAAATGTAGCTTCACTAAAAGACACATTTAATAGATTGGCTTTATTCTACTACCTAAATGTTGAAGTATTGTTTTATTATACATTAAGAAATGCAATTATATGTGATGATATCTTCTGATCATGTCAAGAGATGAGTACCACCTTTCATTTCCAGCTTCAATCTGGATGGAGAAAACTTTTTAGTTTTCCAGGGAATTTGTAAATAAGGTTTGGGAAATATTTTAAGTCTATAGTTGAAGGAAAAAAATTAAAAGTGGGGAACAGATGAGTATGAAAATCTAGTCTGAGTGGGAGCTGCCAAACACTATGAAAATGGTACAGTGTGTAACTTAGATTAACTAGTTTACTTGATTTCTCAACACTCAAAAATCACCCCCAAATTTACTGCTATATAATCCTTTTATATATTCATGACATCTTGCTTGAGTCTATCTTTTAAAGTTCCTAAACAGATACCCTAAAATGTGCTCCAAATTTTTGGGAGCATAAGCTTTGTGAAACAAAGATAAAAATTTTCAGATTTAAATGGGAAGAAGAAAGCAGAAACTCAAGATTTGACCCAGGTTAAGATACTGTTTTCTTCACCAAGTCTTCCCTGTTTTCCCTCCTTCAATACTGAAATGAAGATACCCTAAAAGCAACTCTTATAACAGTCCATAGCATTATAGATTGATGGAAGGGATCTCAAAGGCCATATAGTCTAGAAACTAGTCAAGGAGGGTAACTAATCTGAAAGGGAATCATTTAAATATGAAAACACATGTACTAGGTACTGTGCTAGATCCTAGGGATTTAAGTACAAGTACAAAGAATAATACAATTTACTGACAATGAATTTGCATTCTAATGGAATCTTTGTAGCTTCGTCTGTGTGTTCTCTTGGGCTACGTTCTCTTGCTCCTCATGAAATCTCTCTCTTGGTCATCATTGCTTCCAGATTCTCCATTGTTTTTGTGACTTGTGTTATTTCTTTATTCCTGCTGCTGTTTGGCTCCTGGGACTGTCTTCTGTCTTCTAATCATGGACATAGCTGTTTCCAGGTTAGATCTCTAGAGAATCATCTTTTCCACATAGCCAGTGATCCGCTCCCAATTGACCACATAGCTGCCATATTTCTGCAGTTTTTTGACTGACCCCTGCAAGCTGCCTAGTTCTGTTACCATTTCTAGTTCTATATCCCTCTGTGTTGCTAACTTTTTCTTCTTGCATAGGCTATTGTCACAGACTAATAACTGGCTTTCTTGACTTGTGTCAACCCTCTCTAATCATTCCTTCTTATATCTGCCAAAACTGTACTGCTAAAGCACTGTTCTGACCATGTCACTCCCTTGCTTACAGAATTCCAGTAGGGATCACAAACTCTTCTGTTTGACATTTAAAGCTGTTAGCAACCTAGAACTAACAGAGGTGACGCAGGTCATGGAGTCATTTCTCACTGGAAGCTGTGGTAGGACTTGGCAGTCTCCTGGGTCTGAGCAGCCTTTTAAGGCTTGCACTGCTCACCTCCTGGTGTGAGGAAGGGAGCTATAAAAGGTACCCTAAACATTGCCTGCTTACCTAACCCTGGCTTGATTTGGCAGGTGGGGAATCCCACTATATGGTTGAAACACAAAAAATGTATGAAAACATCTGCAAAGATGATTCCATTCACCATTGGCATGTGGAGTGTGCACACACTAATAGACAATACAAAATTCAGTAGACCTGAAAGAACTACTCTTGTAAGAGAATTCAACAAGTATCACATCCAAATATCAGCCCTGAGTGAAACAAAGTTGACAAATGAAGGCCAGCTTAATAAGCTGGATACACCTTTTTCTGGAGTGGGTGCAGTAAAGGGGAGTGCTGTGAAGCTGGTGTGGATTTCGCAATCAAAACTAATCTAATCATCAAGCTGGTATGCCTGCCAAAAGGAGGGAATGACAGGCTTATGACAATGCAATTGCCACTTGCAAGAAAACACCATGCCACCATCATCAGTGCCTGTGCTCCCACTATAACAAACCCTGACAAAATCAAAGAAAAATTTTATGAAGACCTAGAGACCTTTGTCATTAATGTGCCAAAAGAGGACAAGTTTATAATTCTGGGTGACTTTAATGCTAGAGTAGGCTCAAACTACCAGACTTGGCAGGGAATCCTAGGGAGGAATGGAGCTGGAAACAACAACAGCAATGGTCATTTTCTGCTGAAGATTTGTGCATCACATGACCTCATCACCAATGCTGTTCTCCATTTACCTAAATGCAATAAAATTTCACGGATGCACCCTCACAGCAAACACTGGCATCTAATAGATTAAGTAATTGTAAGGAGAAGAGACAGACAAGAAGGGAGAATGACAAAGGCAATGTGTGATGCAGAGTGCTGGACTGATCATAGACTTATCCTTTCCAAGCTAAATGTTCACATTCATCAAAAGTGTCACCCCCCAAGGCAAAATGACTACTAGAAGAATTAATATCAACAAATTAAAGCTCTTCTTTGAGCATCAACAATTTGCTGCTGACTTGGAGGGAAAGTTGAGCCAACACACAGCTGGAAACAATGGAGCAGAAAAGAAGTCAATCAATGGCCATTGACCATTTACCTTAGGTTGAAGTCAATCCCTCCTTACCTGAACTTCCAACTGAAGAAGAGGTTCTTGAGGGCCATCAGATTCCTTTCATGTGGCAAAGCACCTGATGCTGATTCTATTCAAGCTGAGATTTAAAAGTTAGGGTGACCACTGCTTATACAAAAAACTGCCTGAAATTTTTCAGGTTATATGGCAAGAAGAGGTTATCCCCCAGGAGTTCAAGTATGCCTCCATTGTCCATCTCTACAAGGGTAAAGGGAATAGATTATCCTGTGACAATCACAGGGGAATTTCTCTCTTACACATTGCTGCCAAAATTTTTGCTAAAGTCCTCCTTAATAGGCCTGTCCTTCACTTGGAAGATGGTCATCTACTTGAGAGCCAGTGTGACTTCATTAAAGGCCAAGGAACAGTCAATATGGTGTTTGCTGCCAGACAACTCCAGGAGAAATGCCAGGAGCAGAACAGAGGTCTGTACATGACATTTGTAGATCTGACCAAGGCCTTTGACATTGTTAGTTGTGAGGGCTTATGGAAAATTATGTCAAGATTTGGTTACCTGGAGAAGTTCATCAATATTTTGTGTCAATTTCATGATGGCATGTTTGCCCAGGTTCTGGATCATGGACAGAGCTCTTGTGCCTTCTCTGTCACCAGTGGAGTGAAACAGAACTGTGTGCTTGGTCCCATGCTTTTTAGCATGATGTTTTCAGCCATGTTGACAAATCAATAAGGATGAGCATGGCATCAAGTTCTTTAATTTGAAAAGGTTACAAGCCAAGACCAAAGTGGAGGGAGTGTTGGTGCATGATTTTCTGTTTGCAGGTGATTGTGCATTCAGTGCAGCCTCTGAAGCTGAGATGCAACTGAGTATGGATCAATTTTCTGTTGCCTGTGCTAATTTTGGCCTAATAACACCAAAAAAAAAACCACAGGTGCTCCATCAGCTACCACCACACCATCCACATGTGGAAGAATTGGTAACAACAAATGAAAAAGTTTTGAATGCTGTGGATAAGTTCACTTACCTTGGTAATGCACTTTCTAGGGATGTACACATTGACAATGAGGTTGATCCCTGCAGAGCTAACTCAGTGTTTGGGAGGCTCTGAAGAAAGGTTTGAGAGAGATGAGGTATTGGACTGACTACCAAATTGAAGGTCTACAGAGGCATTGTGCTGACCTCTTTGTTATATGTTTGTGAAACATGAACAGACAACCAGCGCCATGCCAGGAAACTGAATCACTTCCATTTGAACTGTCTTAGGGAGATTCTGAGGATCACCTGGCAGGATTAGGTACAAGACATTGAAGTCCCTGCTCCAGCTGAACTGCTAAGTATTCAAACTATGCTTCACAGAGCACAACTCCGAAGGGATGGCCATGTTGTTCAAATTCAAAATGTAAGTTTGCCAAAAAGACTATTTTATGGAGAACATGTGTGGGGCAGGTGATCACATGGTGGCCAGAAGAAACTCTACAAGGACACTCTTAAGGTCTCTCTCAAGAACTTTGGATTTGACTGTGTAACATGGGAGACACTGGCATAGGACTGCTCCGGATGGCGTGCCCACATAAGAAAAGGTGCCGTGTTCTATGAGCAAAGCAGAATTGAGACAGCACAAAGTAAATGCAGGATGTGTAAATCTGGGATATCCACCCCAAATATTCACATGGACTATCTGTGCCCAACCTGTGGTAGAGCATTCCGAGCTTGTATTGGTCTGATCCACCATAGCTGGACACACTGAAATTTCACTTTACAATGGTGATATCATTTTGGTCCTCTTTGAAGATGAAGGACAACAACCAGTGGGTCAAATCTAGTCAAGTGAACAAGCATTTGTTAAATGCTTACTATCTGTCAGGCCCTGAGTTAAGCACTGGGAATATAAATAGAAAAAAAGGCAGTCTATTGGGGAAGAAAACCTAAAAGAAATCCCAAAAAAGTGTTGGGGAAGGAGAGAGAGTTACCTAGTATATAGAGTCAAGAGAGTCAAGAGTATAGGCTAGAGAGGAATGAAGACATGGTTGGCTTGGACATCCTCCTTAAAATGGAGATCCTAGGAGGAACTAGTTAATCAGAAGGAGAAGCTGTAGCATGTACTTTCAATGGGAGAAGTCTAGGGATAGATTGAGCTTTCAGGGTGAAGAGGGTTCTATGGTGTGATGGACAAAGACCCTTGGAGAGGTAGGAGTGTAGCCTGGAAAGGAATGTAACATTTCTAGGGAAAGGGAATGTCCCTCTTCTGTTATAATTGCTCTTGTTGTCTAGCAGTGGAGCTATTTACCCAGTAGCAGATATCCATCCAACAGTTCTAGAGTTAGTTGAGAGAGTTCAAGGCATAGTTAACAAAAAAAGAGATTGTTGTGGCTAGGTTTCTCTTGTCACAGAGCTCCCCACCCCATTCCCATGTTTCCAGCAACTGGGATTAGTTTTCCTAAAAGGCAGCCAAACTGACCCTGAGATATAATTGGTCCCTACCTACTATGACACAGCTTCCAGGTCAACTCATGGCATAAAATGTCTTGCATATTGGAGTCATGGATCAGGTGGATGTCTGACCACTAGAAGTCAGCATACCCTACTCAGTTGAATAGACCATTTCCCTATGGAGGTGAAGGGGGCCAGATTTATGGAAGCTAAATGGCACTGTATCTTTGTTATCTATCTTTACTACTTTTTGGGGGGAGGTCTAAGTAAATCTCTTTTTGTTAACTGTACAATGAACTTATCCTTGAACTAACAGACTAACAGGGTACTAGTAAAAGAGACCTACCCTTAACATTGTCTAGTCAGTCACAGAGAGGCATTGTTTCCGGGGAGAATCCACTTCCTAGGAGCAGAATCCCTGGCAGCAGAGAAGAGAGTCTATCATGAATTCAAGGATTACAGACAATTTACAGAGAAGAAGCAATCCTGGGAGTCTAGCTGGTCACTGGAAGAGATGTTGTATGCATGAGGAAGGTGAATGAGGATACCTCAAGGAGAGAAAGGATATAGAAACCATACAGTATTAGAAGCCTGAGTTACCTTGGCCATGTGTGTTCCCTACATATGTACCTCATTACTCTACATTTTTTGCCAACTCTTCTCAGGTATTCTGTGATTATTTTGGGTGTGCCACATGTTATGGGGAGAATGTTTTGTAGCTGATGTTCTTACTATGCTAGGAAGATTGTTTCTTAGAGGAGAGGAAGGCAATGAGCAGAGAGGTTCTGAGCCAGAAAGAGGCTTCACAATGCCAAGGGGTGAGAAAGAACAAATGTGGGCATACTATTTCTTTCCTATTTTAACTAATTATTCTTGCTAACTAACATAAATTATTTATTCATATGTTGTTAAAGTACCACAAGTGTTGCTAATGACCATCAAATTATGATATTTAGAACAAAGGTCTGGTTACCCTGCCCTATCTCTGAATGGGGGGTGTGGATACCATTAAAAGGATAACAAGGTTACAGAATGGGGAAGAATCACTGTATATTAGACAAATCGTGTTGACTTAACAGCTTTTCCTAGAGTGTATCCTGAACCTAACCCATTCTGCTGGTGCTCTAATTATAATGAAGTTAACCTTGATAAGTTCTGAACTTTGCTGCCACATGTAGGTAGTCAGTGGAGAGTTTTCTTATGATACCTGTCAGCTAAATTAGAATTATCAATTAAAAATAAAATACTTGGGGACACAGCTAATGTTCTGATTCCAAAATGATGAAAAAAATTTAAATATCTGATAAAATCTCCAAGTGAAAGATGAATGCATGATTATAAATAGAAAACACCCAAAGTCAATCCTACATATCATTCTTTTACTTATTGACTCATTAATGTTCCAAAGCTTGGTGGACTAAACATGCTCCAAGGACAGTACCAGAGAAACTGGTATCTCTGAACTGGAAGGTACCTGAGACACCACATGACCCAATCCAGTACTGAATGAAAGTCCTCTCTATAATGTACTCAAAAGGACCATTTACAAACTTTGATTGAAAACTTCCAATTGGAGAAGTCCATCCCATTTTTTGGTATCTCCAGCTTAGATATGGCTCTCTTTACAACTTCTACTAATTAATTATTCCTAATTAATTCTACCCTTTGGAGCTAAGCAGAAAACCATTGAAATACTTGAAGACAACAATCATGCCTTCTCATAAATCTTTTATTTTTTGGGTTGAAAAATCTGCCTTCCTTAGCTGGTTTTCATATGTCATGACATGAAGACCCTTCCCCATCTTTGGTTGTTCTTTGAATGTGTTCCTGCTTATCAATGTTCTTCCTAAAGTCTGGCACTCAGAACTAAGAACACTATTCTACTTGTGATATGATTGTATCTTGGATAACACTGTGCCTTCTTCAGTCATACCACACTGAGTCTTACTGAACTTGGAGTACATTAAATTTCCAAGATAATTTTTAAGTCCCTCTCATTGCATCAGTATAAATATATCAGTGTACAGTGTCTGATCTTGTCGAGAAAAGAGCAGGTCTCTAAGGTGTTAGACATAATACAGATCCTCGTATTTCTATTCTCTTCTTTTCCCTCTTCCTCACTTCTCTCATATTCCTTCCAGCTTTTCCAGAAACATTTTCCTGCTCTATTCTAAAGCTTTCTGGGAAATGTACCCACCCAGTAGTCCACTCCCAAAGCAGAGGCACTCTAGTCCATTACATAGATAAGACATGCCATACTTTTGTCTTCATTCTCTGTTACAATAGTTAAACTAAAGTATAGGACTAAGGAGTCTTGCCCTGATATTAAGGTATCAGCATAAGAAGTACCTGTCTCTGTAACTCAGAATTAAACAAAGTTGCTCAACATAATTTAGAAAATGGAGGGTAATTTAAAAAGAAGGAATTCCATGAAGTACTGTAGTTGCTAGATTTTTTTCATCCCATGGCATGGGTCAACATAGCTTAGTTAACATTGCTTTCTGCCAACCCAGTTCTGGGGTTTTCATTGTTCTAGCCTAGACTTAAGATTTGAGCTTGATCTAAATTTGTTTCTAATGCCTGGCCCAGACAATCTCAGGGAGCTTAGGTCAGTTTCAGGGTAGCGATGGGCTGGGTTTCTGGACTCCAGTATCATTGTAGACACATGTTCATATGTATTGCTCACAAGACATTACTATTCACTCTTCTAATTAGTTCTTTTAAAGATTCTTGTTCTTGCTCTTCCCCCATTCCCCACTTCTGACATCTTTGGGAGCACATAACAATTTTCTTTTTCCTCCCAGTGTCTCTCGCTCCTCCCAAACTAGCTCTGAGTTCACAAATTTATCTCTTCAAATGGCCCTAGGGAATCTGACTAATGCCCTTCATGTTGTTGTACTTCAAAGATTAGGGATGTGTCTCAAACATTCCTAGATTCCTTTTGAGAGCCAATTATGGAGCTATCATCCATGAAATTATCTAAACCTTTCATGGATCTATTTATATTTTAGTCCTCTTTCCCTTGGGAGTTACAGTTCCTCCTTGCATTAAGACAAAAATTTCAGTAATATTTAATTTATTGCCTATCTTACCCTCTTAATTTTCCTTCCCACCCACCTACCCCGACTCCTACCAGGACTATAGTTCAAATCTCCAGGGGACTGAACTCAACAAACTTCCTTCATGCCTCCTTTCCTGAAATGTACTTTATCAAAGTTTTCTTAAAATAAATATTAATTAGAGTTGTGGGAGGGGAAATTTTTGCCATGCAGATTTTTATTGTAGTGATATTTGTTGTAATGATATTTGATTCCTCAGGCAATTATTTTAATTCATTTTTGGATCCAGATAAGATATTCTGATTTGTTTACTCTGTCCACTAGATTTTTATGTACATATGAAGAAAAGAGGAGCTTCAGAACACTCTCTCAGCTTAAAGGGGGTATAATCCTTTTAAATACACTTAGATTATATTATAGTTATTTGTGATGTGACAGTCCCCCTTACTAGACTGTGAACTTCATGAGGGTAAAGACTCTGCAGTATCTAAACTTTGAATCTTCCCCAGAGTATTCTGCACAGTAGCTGCTTAATAAGTATTTGTCAAAATTGGTTAACTTAATTGGATTGTCATTTTGTACTTGGCTTAGCTTTAAAAAGATGGAGTTGAGAGAGAAAGCCCCTCATATTCCATTTTTTCTTAAAATTAATTTCTCCTTCTTTTTGCTTTCGCACTCCTCTTTACAGTCTTCCACAGACTTTAATTAAAACCTTCTTCTTCCAGACTGTTAACAAAGAATTAAAATAAACTCTATTTGACATCTATGTAAAACCACATTGGATTACAGAAAAGCTGTGCATTCAGGATGGGTGATGTTTGCCATATTTTGGGCCAGTTTCATTACCTCCTCCTGCTCATGCCTTGCTAAACCCAACCCAGGATTACTCCTATCATCTGCCTATTCCGTTCCTACACAAATGCTGTGATCAGAGGTGGAGAAAGTTACATAACACTGCTGATTGGGTCCACTATGAATTAATGCTATCTAATCTCAATTGGGTCTTCACTACAGTCAGACATTTCTTTTACTCCTCCCTAATTGATTCTCTATGCCTTTCCCCATAGCATCTTTTTCCAAGATCCTCTTCTTTCCTCAAGCCTTCCATATAGTAAGTATTACTTTCCTTCATTTTTTCAATTAATGCATCTGAGATTTTATTGAGAAAATTGAGACCATTCCTCATACACTCCCTATTCTCCAATTTTCTGTATCTCATAACCTTTTGTCTCCATCCACCATCCTTTAGTTCTTTGCTCTGATCATGAAGTCTCTGATCATGAAGTACCTTTTCTTGTCAAGACCAACTCCTTTACATGTACCATCAATCCCATCCCTTCTGGATATCTCCACCATATTTGCCCTACTATTGGCATTCTCCCATTCATCTTCAATCTCAGTCTTTTTACTGGTTCCTTCCCTGCTGTCTACAAACATATCCAAATCATCTCCCTTTCTTAAAAACCTCTATTTTACCCTACTAATGCTCTCTAGTTATTATCCTAGATGTCTGACTCCATTCCCAATGAAATCCTTAAGGAAAAAGTCTATATTACCTTTCTACAATTCCAGAAAGAAAAAAAATATGTCATGTTTGGAATGCACCAGCTGATTTTACAATTAACAATGGAATTTCTTCTAAAGTTTGAATTAAAGATTGCCTAATCCTAACCCCATTTTATTGATGAGGAAACTGAGCATTAGAGAGTTTATTCTACCTCCTGAGGATTACATGGAAGCCAATGCATAGCCAAAATATGACTAGAAATCAGGTCTAGAAATGATGTTAGGGTAGCATATTGACATTGGCTAGTAGACTTAGAGAATTTCAGGTTAACCTATATGAAACTGAGTCCAGGCTTCATTTCCCTAGAAACTGACAATTTGAGAGGCAGGGATGTTTTTCCAGAGATGACAACACCAGTAGAGATATGAGGGAAATATGAGTCAGGGACTGGAGACTAAATAAAATATGGATGTGATGTTCTTAGAATTGTGATAGAGCTATTTTACCAATCATAGGTCCCCTTACTCTAGATGAGGACCCTCAGGCCCAGAGAGATATAGTGACTCACCCAAGATCCTACAGCTTATTAATAGGAGAGTTAGATGGGACTGAACCAAGCTCTTTTCTCAGTAGAGTGGTATTTTAATCATATTGTGCTATAAAGGTAGTATGAACTTAATCATTCATGAGAGTGTGCCTTTTGGTGTTAGTTTTAACTTTCCACGTCAGCTAAAAAAATACCCATATTATTTGTTATTTTTGAAAGATAGCATATTGGAGTCTTTGCTGAACAATATTTCAGTGAGTTGCAGTAGCATATTGTATGGTTAGGTGTTCTGAAATATCTCAACTATTGAAAGATGGTGTGTTCCTGCACCTTGAAATCTACTTTAGATTTTTTTTGGAACCAGCTCAGTGAATTTCCTTTTGTGATGTGACTTTTCCTTTAACATAATGTTTCCAGAAACATGCTTATTAAATGTTTATACCTTTTTTCTTTTTGTAAAGCAAGGTTGTTTGATATCCTGGGAAGTATGAACTAAAACATGGAAGTATAGGGAAGAAAACTTCTGATAACTAATGAAAATACTGGTACAGGGAACTGTGACTTTTCATGAAAAATAAAAGAAACATTTCAGACTTTTGTGTTAGTCTTCAATACATGTATAATTGACAGTGATAGTTCATGAAAGATATTGATTTGTAATATTTAATATAGAGATTGATTTATAATATTTAATATAGAGAAGCTTTTGGTTACACCAAAATGGCCTTTGAGCACATGAAAGATTTGCAGGAAAGATAATATGAGTTCTTACACTTTTTAATCAAAGACAGTACAAAAGGAGGTGGATTTTACAGATAGCAATCGATCAGTGAACATTTATTAAGAATAAATTATGATACAGACATTGTGGTAGGCCCTGGGAATAGGAAAACAAAAATGATGCCCTCAAGGAGTTTACATTTGGATGGAAAAAGTGTACACATAAAAGAATGTAGAAAACATATACAGAATAAATACAGGACTCCAAGAAGTTAAGGAGCTTGGGAGAGGTTTTTTGTAGGAGATAGTGCTTGAACTAAGCTTTGAAGGAAACTAGGGATGCTGAAGGTGAAGATAAGGATAGAATACATTTCCTGGAATGGCTAAGGCATAAATGAAGTAAAATAATAGAACATGATAATCATAGAATTTTAGAGATCAGAAATTTTTGCTTCTATAATTAGAGAATCTAGGTAGAATTGTGCATCTTGTGCTTACTCTCATTGTGGACTTGGGCCTTTCTGGGGCTCAGTTTTCTCATCTGTTAAATGAAGAGATTAGACGAGATGACTTCTTATGTCCCTTCTAACTCCAAATTTGTAATCCTAAATACAGCTTATACTTGAAGCAGGAACTCTGCCTAAAACATCCAACAGTTTGGTTATCCAGCCACTGGAATATTGTTTAATGAGAGGAAATGTCATGTGTAAAGGAAGATAGTTTGTTGGGTCTATATATTGTGTAAAAATATGATATGTAATATTTAATAATAATTTGGATATATATATATATATATATATGAATAATATGTACTATGTAATAAACCTGTAAAGGTAGGTTGGAGAAAGATTTTGAAGGGCTTTAAAAGTCAAAGTTAAAAGTTTGTATTTGACTCCACAGATAATAGGGAAACACTGGAATTTCTTGAGCAGGATCTTAAGCACAAGTCTATCAGGCCTGTGCTTTAGGAATATTATTTTGGCTAATGTGATGAGGATGACTTGGTGACAGGAGAGACTTGAGACAAAGAGATCAAAAAGGGAGGTTATTGTAATAGTCTAAGCCATAGGTAATGAGAATATGAAGTGGGTGGTAACCATATAAGCTGAGATAAGGAAATGGAAGTAAAATATGATGGAGGGAGAATTTATAGAAAGAATGATGCTAGACAATCTAGCATTGCACTAGGATGATGAGTATCACAGAGTCCACTAAAACACTTCATCAGGTCTTAGAAATGAAATACTCTATTAAGACATGGAAGGAATGACTTTTAGAGATTCCCCTATCCAACCAGGAATCTATTGAGGAAATTCTAAAGTTCTACAGAGATCCTTTAATTAATAAGCCATGGCCAGTGCAGGATGAAGAGACTTAAAGGCAATGCCCAAACTCCCTGATTTATTTTGAGAGTACCCATCCCTCACCCCAGTAGTAAGGGAGTTGTACCAATGCAAGCAAGCATCCTGAAAGTGTTTAACATGGCACTCACTACTTTGGCCAACAGCTCTTGAACCCAGTCCTAGCCACACAGAGAGAGTAACCTCAGGAAGTTTCAATTAAGTCCAGGTGGCACTCATGTCCAGGGGTTACTTGTGGAAGAAAGATCCTAGGTCAAAGCTAGTCTTGATTTCATGAAGTCTGTGATGAGAAGCCAGCACAGGAGTGTCACCTGAGTCCAGCAGTAGGGGAAAGGACCCCAAATACAGCCTGAAGCAAGGAGGTCTGGAAGTCCTTTGACAAGAAAGCCCTAGGCATAGCCCTGCACTTAAGCACTTCCAGAGTCCCTTGAAGTAGGGCCAAGTCTAGTACACTATACACAGGAATAGGAAGGCCTTGTCTACACCATTCAGTTGTGGGACTTGACCCATGCATAGGCCCCACCCTGAGCAAATGGAGGAAAACTTCAGATATCAAGAGGAAATATCTTGACTTCTCCAAGGCACTTTCCCCACAAGGTATTCCATATTTGGAGAGATGTTAAAGAGGTAAACCTCAAAGTGGATAGCAGTTTCACAACCAGTGAAATTAAAGCCTTCAAGAAAAAAATGCCTTGGCTACAGAAGCTAAAAGAGTACCCAGAGAAAAATAAAACAAAAGATACTGAAAAGAAAACTGAGGGAAGAAGGGATGACAAGGAAAATTGACATTTTAAAACATATGGTGGAAGGCTTCACTCAAAAATTGAGTGCCCTGAAAATTAGAAGAGTCTAACCAAAATCAATGACTTTATAGGACAATAACAATATAAGAAGTGAAAATACTGAAAAAAACAAGAAATTCTAAGATATATAATGTCAAAAATAAATGATTGAGGAAATAGGTCAAAGAGAAACAATCTAAGACTAATCTGACTATCAGGAAACTTTGATCAGAAAGAAATCTGGGAACATATTTTGAGAAATTTTAGATGAAAATTGCCCAGTAATCTTGGGACTAGAGCTCAAAGTGAAAGTAGAAAAAATTCATGAGTTACCTCCAGAAAGAAATCCCCCCAAATGAAAATACTCAAGAACATCATAGTCAAATCAGAGATTTCAAGTCAAAGAAAAATTACCACAGACACCTAAAATGAATGTCAAAGTACCACAGAGACATAAAAGGAGACTTAGTTACTACTATTCAAAATGAGAGAAAAGCTTGGAACGTGACATTCTAAAAGGGAAGAGATAAAGGTTTACAAGCAAATATAACCTATCTGGAAAAACTAAGTATAATCCTACAGACAAAAAATAGACCTTTAATGACATACAGGATTTGTAAATACTCTACATGAAAAGGCCAAAGTTGAGAAGACCTTTTGTAATAGGAAGGTATGTGCCAAGAGAAACAGAGAAGCACACATATTTGTGTATTTAAAGAGGAGTGTATGGGGACAAATTATTTGCAAATGAATAGAGAGATAAAAAAAATATCCTCTCAGAACTCTAATATTATTAAGGGCCACTGAGAAGAGTTAAAAGTACAAAGAGTCTGTGGGTAGTTTTTTATGTTTTAATAGGTCTTAGGAGAATAGGTTTTAGAAGAAAACAAAAATGGGAGAGATAGGGGACTATCCTCTAGGGAAAAGGAGAAATCGTTATTGCACAATAGAGGTGCATAAGAGGAAGAGTATATAGTCATGGAGCAAGGGTCGGGAAGAAACAAGCATCCCATGGACAATATTTTCATCTGAATTGGATAAAGAAATATTGAACACAATTACTACTGCTAGTGATGTGCTGTTAAATGCTAACAATAAGCTCTCTGGAAAAAATATACACAATACATATTTAAGTTTAATTTACTTCATTAATATTTTTCCATACATTTCTTAAATCTAAATAATTAACAAGACAATATATCAAACTCTGATTTTTAGTATTTGTCAAGTTTCTTAGGTGTAAATGCTCACATTGAAAATTTATCCATCAGCTGTCATGAGTAGCCTTGAAAAGGTTCCAACTCACTGCTAACTACTCCCTCCAGAAATACAGAAATTTCAGTCTAGAAATATATATTAAACTCAAAAGGTAAGTAGGAGGGGAAAATAACAAAGTAAGGGTATAGAGAGAGGTCTAAGTGAAAGACTAAGACAGGTAAAAACTTATTCATACATAACAATCTTGAATGCCGGAAGGAAGAACATGAAGGGAAGATTAAAAGGAAAAGAAAGGAGAATAGGAAAAGAAAGGAGCAAGGGCAGCATAAAGAGAAAAGAAGGACTACAAAAGAGAAGAAACAGGCTGTTTCATTTATAAGACAATCATTAGGCAAACTTTTATCTTACTGCTTTGTTGTTTGTTAAAAGGGAGATGGGAGTAAAGAGAGGAAACAAAAGTACAAGACCAGGGAAATACATAATTGACAATGAAAATTATGAATGAGAATAGGATGGACTCATCCATTAAACAGAAGAGGATAGAATGACTTAGAAAGTATAATCTGACCATATGTTGCTTATAAAAAACACACTTGAAATGGAAATTAATAAGAGTTGATAAGGGGCTGTAATGAGTTAAAATGAGGGGCTAGAGAAAAATCTATTATTTTTCAGGTGAACTAAAAACATTGATGTAGAAATCATGATTTCAGATAAGGTTAAAGTAAGTATCAATAAGAAAAAAAAGACCAACAGAGAAATACTTTACGCTTAAAAGTATACATAATGAATGAAGAAATATCAATATTTCATTTAACATCATATCTCAAAGGAAAGGGAAGGAAAATTTAATTGGATTGGATGGTAAAACTGTAGTAGCAGAGGACCTCAATGTAGTATTTTTCATGACTAGATTAAGTTTAATCAAAAGGTAAACTAAAAGAAAGTGAAAAATCTTAAATGGAACTTGAAAAAAGTAAAAGATGATAGATCTCTGGCAATTGCTGAATAGAAATATAAAGGAATTTATATATTTCAAAAATGACCTTACTAGCTTTAGTAATGGCAAAAAAAAATAAATAGAAAAAAAAGTACAGGCAAAGAGGGGGAAAATGATCAGTTTTTACAAATGGTTTGATAATTTCCTTAGAGAACCCTAGAGAGTGAACTAAAAGTTAATTGAAATAATAATATCTTCAGCAGAGTTTCAGAATGTAAGATAAATTCACATAAATAATCAACATTCCTACATATAACCAACAAAACCCAACTGGAAGAGTGAGGAAGAAAAATTCCATTCAAAATAACTACAGAATCTAGAAAATATCTAACATTTCAGCTGCCAAGATCTGCCCCCAGATACTATATGAATCTAACTGTAAAATGGTTTGCGGAAATATAGATCTGAATAATTGGTGAGATATTGATTGCTCATGAGAAGGTTTAGGTAATATAACAAAATCACAATATTATCTAAATTAATTTACTTATTTAGTGCTAAACCAATCAAATTTCTGAAAGAATGTAAAAATGATAATGAAATTCATCTAAAGAAACTAAGGTAAAAAAAAACCCTGCAAGAATAATAGTAAAAAAAAAGTGAGAAGAAAAGGGGTTTCAGTAATCATTGAAGTTTTTTTGTCCTGGTTAATAAGAGAGATCAATAAGTATAACTGGCTAGGTATACAATGTATGGAAGCAAGCATATAAACCTCATGGTTGGCAAACTGGAAGGAAAGACTTACTATGACAAAGGGTGACTAACTGAAATTAGGCTTACACTAACATCTCAACTTGAAATGAACTCTAAATGGATATATAACCTAGATATATGTTATATCACAAATGAACCAGAGGAGCACGGAAGAAATTACTTCTCAGATCTATGAAGAAGTAGAAAGTTCATAACTAAAGAAAGAAATTACAGAAAGAATCAAAAGATACAACAGACATCTTTATTACATAAAATTTAAAAAGCTGTTGCAAAACAAATCTAATGTATAAAATTAGAAAACAATCAGATAACTGGTAAATAAATCTTTGCACTAAGTTTCTCGGATAAATGTTTCATATTCAAGATAAATAATGAAGTGATTCACATGTATAAGACTAAGAGCCATTCCCCAATAGTTAAATGATCAGGGGATGCAAACAGGTTGTTTTCAAAGGAAGAAATCCAAACTATTAACAAATAAATGTGAAAAAATATTATAAATAACTAATAATTAGTGAAGGACAAATTAAAATAATTTTGATGTTCCATTCTCTAATTATAAGACTGAGATAGCAAAAGTGGAAAATGACAAATATTTGAGGGACTGTGGGAAAATAGATAAACTTACACTTTGTTGGTGGACCTGTGCATTGCTCTAGTTGCATTGCTCTAGTCCTTCTAGCAAGAGATTTGGAACTATGTAAAAACTGAGTATGCCTTTTGATTTACTCATACCACTAGTAGGCCTATTCTCCAAAGAAATTCAAGAAACAGGAAAAAATCTATAAGTATAAAATATTAATAACAGTTCTTTTTCTAGTGGTCAATAACTGAAAATTAAAGGGCTTTTCTGTTTTGGAATGTCTAAACCAATTGTGGAATACAAATATAATGAAATATGTGTCATAAGAAATGATGAAATTTTGACAGTTTTGTAGAAAACCTGGAAGATGTTGGTGAACTGATGCAAAGTGAAGAGAGCTAAAACAATTTGCATAACAAAACAATATTATGGAGAAAGAGAACATTGACAAGTTTTGGAACTCTTATCAATGAAGATAATTTTAGGTTCATGACAAACCATGAGGCTAAAAGAATGAAGGAGAGAGATACAAAACATTGGAGCACCTATGGTGGCTATGAATATGCCAGCATAATTCTGAATAGTAAAATATAACAGACTCTCTACATGAAAGACAGAACCAAAATATTTTTTTAAACACCAGAAACCTAAATCCCCACAGTAGGAAGCCAAATTCATCATAGCAACAGGGAAATCTATACACAATAAGAATGCAAGGGGCACCACCATCCCCAAGCCTTCCCACTGCTAGGGTCTTCCCACAAACAAACACTCACAGCTCATTGTCTGCTTCCTCTGTCTCTCTCAGCTCTAACAGCTGTGTCCAGCTTCCACCCTTCCTCCTCCACTTGTTTGGCAAGGTCCTCCCACCACAGTCTCATGTGACTCAGGCTTCCATGTGACTCAAACAGGTCACATGGGCCTATTAATAGATGGGAAAGATCTTCCTGTTATGCAACAACACATTAACAATACAACCATACATATGACAAATGTTTTTAATGAAAAATTGTTATGAAAACTCATTAAAAGGATATTTTAAAACTATGCAACCCACATAACTAAGTCTCTGCTTTCTAAAAGAATAGTGGACAATTAAAAATTAGACAGGATTAAATACTGGCCAAAGGTCATAGAATTATAGAATTGCAGAATTTTAAGGATTGAATGGATCTTCCAGTAGAAATCACCTAGTCAGAACTATAATTTTACAGGTGAGGAAACTGAGACCCAGAGAGATTAAATGACTTGCCTAGAGTCTGAGAACTTAGGTTTGTCTCTTGACTCTGATGGTTACTACCTATGTGGACTTTGACAACTTTATCTCAATTCCCTGGATTCCAGTTTCATCATATATAAAATGAGATACTAGGACTAGGCAAATTCTGAGGTACCTTTCTGATTTACAGCTTTTTAAAAAAAACAGTTCCTGCCACCCAATAAGCTTATACAAATGTTTGTTGAATTTTAAAACATAATTCCAAATGGCTTTCCACAATGCGTGGGTCAATTTCTAGTGGCAGCTAGGTGGCACAGTGGATAAAATACTGGCCCTGGAATCAGGAAGACCTGAATTCAAATGCAGACTCAGACACTTACTAGGTGAGTATCCTGGACAAATGACAAACTTTCTAAGCCTCAGTTTCCTCATATATGATGCTGAGAGCTAATACCAACCAATACTTGAAGCAAGAAACCTTTCTAAAACATTTAACACTTGATTAACCATACATAGGGAAACTAATAAACTTCCTGAAAAAGTCTGTAGTTATATTACAGTGCTCCACTCTTACTGTAGTCTACCTTATATCTCTTCTCTGAACTTGAGCTCTATCATTATATCTTTAAAGCAAACTTTCTTATGTAATCCTTGGATGTAATAGTCTTCTTGTTTCTGTTTGCTTCACTTTTAATCAGTTCATATAAATCTTCTCATGTGTCTCTGTATTCATCATAGCTATTCAACAGTACAGTGATATGCAATTTTATTAACATATGTAATGTAAAGATCTTCCTTGCTCTTTGATGGACCTCAGGTGGAGCCCGTTGGAGGAAGTTTGAGTAGAGGAGGCTTGTTTGTAGGAAGGCCCATTCCTTTTGTTAATTGTTAAGGAGGCACTGGGTCATGGGGTTCATGATACCCTTGGGCTCTAAGAGGCATATATGTACTCTGAGGTGAAGTTTTGCTTTGGGGGTTTACTCTTTGGAAGAAGGTTTGTGTGCCAGATGAGACTTTGAGTAGCCATTAAGGAGCGCCCCCCCCACAACCCTCCAACTTCAGAAACCCAGATGTTGAAGTTCTCTCTCTGGTAACATGTATCTATGTAATGGTCAGACAATTGGATCTGCTGAGCTGTGATGTATGTATTGCTTATGGCCATACAGTTAGAGGCCCTGGTTGGTCTTTATTTCTCTGTTGGTATATGTGATTAAAGAAGATTCTTGACCCCTCAAAAGTTGTTTTCCTTTTAGAAAAGCAGATCTAAGAACTTGTGCTAGAAGGTCATCCTGGCTATGTCAGAGCGTTTGTTGTTACATACTACAACTTGTGTAGCCATTCTCCAATTAATAACCATTTACTTTGTTTTCAATGTTTTTCCTGCTATAAAAAAACACACTAAATATTTTGGAATATAATGGACTTTTCTTTCTAACGTTGACCTCCTTGGTGTATATGAAGCATGACTCAGGTCACATTCTACACCTCAACTCAAACCCAGTTGACTTTCTCCTCTAACTGGAGGACTGGAGAGTGGAGCATCAAACTCCTCCCAAAGCTTTTTTTTAATGGAGGGCTCACAAAACATCTGATAAGTCCATTTTCCATCAGCAACTATAGTTAGTTTTAACTCCAGGAGCAACATACACATTGGTGGCCCATTCTCCACCCCCATTTTAGTTTTTTTTGTGTATTTTCTTCCCAAGATTTTAAGTTCCTGGAGAGCAGGGACTTTTTCTCACTTTTATCCCCAGTACTTAGCACAGTGTCTGGAACATAGTAGACACTTAATAAATGTTCATTTAATTGAATGTGTCTAGGAGTAGAATTTCTGGATCAAAGAATATAGGTAGTTTAGTCACTTTCCTTCTTTCTCTTTTATACATTGTTTTTCTCTATTAGACAAAAACAGCAGGTGGATGTCAAAGTAGATAGAGTTGGGCCTGGAGTCAGGAAGGCTGGAGTTCAAATGTGGTCTCAGGCACTAGCTGTGTGTGACTCTGGACAAGTCACTTAACCCTGTTCCTCATGTGTAAAATGAGCTGGAGAAGGAAATGGCAAACCATTCGAGTATCTTTGCCAAGAGTACTCCAAATGGGATCGCAAAGAATAGGATGACAAATTGTAAATTCCTTAAGCACAAGGACTGTTTCTGTTTGTATTCCCAGGACTCAGCACTGCTTCTGGCAAATGATCAGCTTTTATAAATGCTTGTTGACTTTTCAAATATAATTCCAAATTGCTTTCCAGAATTGTTGAGGCAGTTTCTAGGGGTAGCTAGATGATGCATAGAATGTTGTCCCTGGTGACAGGAAAGACCTGAGTTCAAATGCAGTCTCAGACACTTACTAGTTGGTGATTCTGGGCAAATCACTTAACCTTTCTCAGCTGCGTTTCTTCATCTGCAAAATAGAGTACCAGCCCTACCACCCTGGGATGTCGTGAAGATAAAATAGGATGCTCGTTAAGAATTTTGCAAAGCTTAAAGTGCTATAGAAACGCTTTTTGTTTGTTGTCCTTATTCATAGAGGAATTTACAATCTAATGAGGGGAAATAACACAAATAGTTATGATTCTAAGGAGTATGTGATAAATATAAAGGGGAGATAAAAGAAATTTAATGAGGGAGAATCTGAGTAAGGTGCCACTGTCTATATTGGGCTGGAAAATTACTTTGTACTAATAGAAATTTTACGCCTGGAGAACTGGGTGCACCCTAGTTCCAGTAAGTAACATGAGTAAATTGAGACAAGAGCTATGCGCTTTTCTTTTCAGGTTACTGGCCAAAATCATCTGTGTCAGTGCCTTTCTCCTTTCCTTTCCAAGGCTGTGGCCAGGGTTTGCTTCAGGGAGAGCATCTTCCACCAGCATGCAGAACTAGCGACTGTCCCTCTGTGCGTGTACGCCTGCCCGCCTTCTGCCTGCCTCATCACCATTCCCGGGGTGGTTTGGCACCTGAGGAGGCTTTTCAGTAAGGTCTGGTGGCAGAGAGCGGGCAGGTCTGCCGGGTGCGAGCGTCCGTCCCCGTGCCTGCCCGGGGCTCTTGGCCAGCCCAGAGAGGAGCACGGCTCTGGGACGCACGTCCAAGGCTGAGGACAGGGCGGGTTGGATTTTCTGAAGACAGACACCTGGTTGGCTTTGGGTGGGACAGAGCACTGTCTCAGGCTCTCAGAAGCCTCCGAGCTCCGCTGGCAGCGACAGGGGTGGGTGGCTTGCGGAGCTCCTTTCTCCCGGGGCTTTGTCGGAGGGGCCTTCTGCAGCGCGTCACGTCATCCTTTCTCATCTCTCCCTCTCCCCGATACCAGCTGGCACATTGCACATGGTCCGGCTTTTGTGTTAGGCGAGAGACGCAACTGAAGAAAGTCGCTTTCTCCGGCTAGTTTCTTGGCTTTTCTTTTGTAGAAATCTCTCCAAAGAGATGCATAATTCACGCGTTCTGGACAGTTGGCACAATTCAGTGGTTGAGCATGTTGCAGCAGGAGGTAAAGATATTGTTGGTGTAGGTCAGTGCAGATGCAATATGCAGCCAGGGATCTCAGGAACAAAGTGCCGGGTGCTGGTATAGTGGTGGTATAGAGATGAGTAGAAAAGGAGCAAGGAGCTGTAGGCAGGGACACTGCAACTGGTGGAAAACCTTCTTCATATACCCTAAATTTTGTATTAACTGCAGCAAAAACAAAACAAAACAAAAAATCAAACCTTCTCTGCTTTGGTTTTTCCAAAGCAGTATTCCATCAATTGTCGATTTCCAAAGTCTAGGAGCAGAATTTCTAATCACATTTTACAAAGCGTTGGGAAACAAGCCTAGTCATCTAGACATATCTCTCTCTCCACCAGTCTCACTCCTTCCTACTTCCCATTTCAAGAGAGACAAATGTATGAATTGTCGTTTCAAAGACAGTAGAAGTGTGATTAGAGCACACATTCTAAAAGGAAAAGTGATATTTGCCTTCCGAATTGAATTTGAGATAACTGTGCATTTTTTCTCCTAATGACTGATTTTCTGTAGTACTATGATTTGCTCCATTATGATAGATTGTAGTGGTAACAAGCCCCAAAGTAGCGGACTGCTAAAGTGAGCCTTCACATAACTTAGATTGGAACTAGAATAAACTAAACCAGTTCTCGAAGTTTTTAAAGCAATATTCCCATGTAATTCTATTATTAACACTGTTAGATCTCCCCATAATTCCTCTCACGACAAAACAAAACTCAACAATACCAAATTTAGGTAGACTTTCATCCTATTGAGGGAAAGCAAGCTGGTAATGCTGAGAAAGGTGCACCAATGGAAGATAAATCTGTAAAGGGGAGAAATGAGTTTAATAACACAAAATTTGTGGAATGATGACTTATACTAAAGGCCTGGTTTCCTTTTATGTCACCAATGTCCCTTATCATTCCTAGACTGTTGGAGTTGGAGGTATTAGTCAGATGATTATCTAGTTCTCTATCTTAAACCTTTTGGTTTCCAGACCCCTTCATGCTTTTGAAACTCATTCAGGAGCACAAAGATCTCTTGTTTCTACGTTACACTATCTATATGAACTACATTAGAAATCATAACATCTTAGTATTATTATGAAAATAGTTTTGACCTTACAGACTCCCTGAAATAGTCTTGTGGATTCTGGTTTCTGAGAACCAACATTCAAGTCTATTTTTGTGTTTTAATACTCTTATTTTGAACATAAACACAAAAAATAGCATTATGAAACTATGAAGTTCTATTTTATAGTACTTGCTTTAAATATATATATATATATATATATATATATATGTAGACATGTATGGATTGCATGTGTATATACTATGTATATTTAAATCATGTGTACACACAAACCTATATATACATGCTAAATTCCATACTTTCTGTTTATTTCAAGGCCCTTACAATATTTCAGTCCTCTTTTGAGGGTGGAGGTAGGGGGCAGGGTTGGGAAGGCTTCACCATTGTTGAGATAGCAAGGTGGCTCAGTGGATAGAGTGCTAGACCTAGAGTCAGGAAGACTAAAGTTTAAATACCCTAGACTCTTACTAGCTCTATGATCCTGAGCAAGTAACTTAACCTCTGCTTTCCTTAATCCATTGAAGAAGGAATGGCAAGCCACTTCAGTATTTTTGCCAAGAAAACTCCATGGATGGTATGGTTGGACATGATTGAATAATCACTATTGCTAACTCTTATTTTCCCTCCTCCTTCACTAAAAACTGAGAAAGAAATAAAAAAGAACTTGTTATAAATGAGGATAGTCAAACAAAACAAATCCATACCCTGGCCTTAACTAAAAAAAAATGTCTGAATCTGGACTCTCACTTCTCTTCCCGGAGGTAGGTTACCATCCTTCATACTAGTTCCTCTGGAGACATAGTTGGTCACTGCATTGCTTTGTTCTTACCTCCTTGAATGCTATTTCTTCCTGATTCTACTGACTTCACTCTGCCTAAGTTTACATTACCCAAGATTCTTTAACATTTTCTCTTTTGTAGTTTCTAATGATGTAACACCAATCTACCCTCTTTACATACCACAGTTTGCTCAGTCATTCCTCACTGATAGGCACCCTCTTAGATTCTAGCTCTTTTTTTTTTTTTTCTAAATCCCCTCTTCTTTAGCCACTCCCCAATTGTCTACGAGGTAATCTAAGGCAGTACTTTAGATTCTCATTTTCTTTTCTTTTTTCCTCCTGTTACTGCCCTCTTCAGGATCAGGAAGATTATTATTCTTTTTTTTAAAGCTATTCTTACTCATATATGAGCTTTTCTCTTAACCACTCTCTCTCTTCTCCTTGTCTATCCCTTTTTTGTTTCCTATTTAATGTGTTGTATTTCTCCAACAGCTTATATCTGTTTATGTATATATATATATATATATATATATATATATATATATATATTTCACATGAGTGAAGTTCATTTGATGCCTATTCTTCTATTCCTTCCTCCATATTCTTTTTTTGTACTCCATTTATGAGAAATAGCAAGTCTCACTCTCTTCTTCCATCTTCACTGTTGTAAATTTGTTTCAGTCATATTTGATTCTTTGTGACCCTATTTGGGGTTTTCTTGGCAAAGATACTGGAGTAATTTGCTATTTCCTTCTCCAGCTCATTTTACAAATAAGGAAATAGGGAAAACAGGCTTAAATGACTTGCCCAGGGTCACACAGCTAGTAAATATCTGAGGCTGGATTTGAGATGAATCTTCTTGGCTTTAGCCCAGCACTCTCTCCACTGACCATCTAGCTGCCCCCTCCTCACTAGTCTTTCTTTTTCCCTTCCTATTTTTTCCTCTTCTTCAAACCCTCAGAATAACACCAATCTATACTCAGCTTCTGTGTTTTTCTCATTTTACTCTCTTATTATCCTTTAAACACATTGAGATTCTGAAGTTACCCTTTCTTCTCTCCAGTAGAATATTTGTGCTATATCATCATGCAGCTTCTTCTAATTCTTTGATTATATTTACCTTTTTTAGATTTCTGTCAGCTCTGGTAAGTCCTCTGTTTCATCAAAGATCCATTTCCCTTGTCAGATTATACTTGGCTTTTCAGGGTAAGTTATTTTTGGTTGGAAGCCTTTCTCTTTTTCCCTTTTGGAACATTGTATTCCAAGATCTCTCATTTACAGAAGAAGCTCCCAAATCTTGTATGATACTTGGTTGGACCCTTAGTACTGGATCTGCTTCTTTCTGAATGCTTGTAGTATTTTCCTTTGATGTGAGAACTCTGGATTTTGGCTATGACATTCCTGTGACTTTTCCTTTTGAGGTTCCTTTTTAGAAAGTGATTCAAGAATTCTTTCTATTTCTGTCTTTTCCCTCTGGCTCTTAGTAAATCTGAGCAGTTTCAATTTGTGATTTCTTGAAATATAGTGCCCAGGTTTTTTTTTTTCTCTTAGCATGGTTTTCAGGGAACCAAATGATTCTTAAATGATCTCTCCTTGAGGTGTTTTCCATGTTAATTGTTCTTAATATCAGGTATTTTATATTTTATTCTTTCCTTTTAATCCTTGTGCTTTTGTTTTAATATTATTTTCCTCTCATGCAGTCACTGATTATCTACTTTTTCTCTTTCTCTAATTTTCAAGGAGTCCTTTAATTTGATAAGGTTTACCACTTTCTCTTCTAAGCTAGTCTCTTTCCAATTCTTTCCTCAAGTGCTTTTATTTAATTTGAAAAAAAATTCTTTCTTCATTTTTTCTATATAGTTATAAAATTGTTATGGAAAGTCCATTTTTTCTTTAAGTCTCTGCTTGCAGTTGTTATGGAGTTAACTTGATCATTTTTGGAGTTCTCTTAATTAAAATTTTTATAATGTTGGTATTTTCATTGTTCTCTCCAATCTAAGTTTCTGAATTGGCCCTATGTGCCAGGGCCATATTTCATCTCCTGCTGTGCTTTTTGGGCAGGGTAGGTAGTTTTACTGGTCTTGCTCTCTGTATTTCTCCCTCTAGTCTCACTACTAGATCCTTTAACATTCAAAATGTTGCATCTTCAGGGCTGTCTCTGGTACCTCGGGACAAGTATCTAGGGACTTCAGAGTCTTTCTGCTCGTGCTACCAATCTCCAGACATAGAGCCTTATAGCTGTCTCTGCTAAAGTCTGATTGTACTGTGTGACCACCTTGGACTGGTGCTGGATATTTTTTCTATTGTACATGGGTTTCTGGATGACTTCTTATACAGATTTGGGTTGGGAGAGGTCATTTACAGTAGTTTCCTGTTGGATTTATTGAATATTATAAAGTCTGATTCAAAATTTGGGATTTTACTGAAATAGGGAGCTGGGTGGTCTGCCATTTGTTCAGGCATGAATGTATCAGGCATAGTATGTCCAGAAACCTCTGGCCTGTGAGTCCTCTGAAATAATTTTTGATATTGTTTGATATTTCTTTGATTTCTCTAACTTTAGCTTCTTCATTGTGCTTTGTGTCAGGGTCAGGCATTATCTCCTGATGAGATTTTGAATGGAATAGTTTGATCATTAGAGGTTCAGAGCAGTGGAGCTTCAGGACTCTCTATGTCATCTGAGGCCTGAATGACAGGGACCTCAAATATCACAGGTCTGGGCTATTCTGCCCTCGCTGTGCTGGTCAGTGTCATGCTAATGGTTCTGAAATTCCAAGCCTGGGCCCTTCACTCTTGCTACTTCCAGACTCAGGGCTGCATCCTCCTCTAACCCTTCAATGGTTGAACTTGAAAGGTGGGTTTGTTTGTCTGGACATTAAGTGACTTTTCCCACACATTCCTGCCTGACTTTTGATGCAATGCTGGAGTGAAGGAAGTGACTTTTTGTAGTTTCATTAGATTTCTTGGCCATTATTCTATCTGACTTGGATTTAGTATAATCAGAAACTTGGTACATTCCCAAAGCATTAGATTTCTGCATACATTTTTTTTTCTTGTCTGGGTCTCTGGTTGCCTCAGTGTGGAGAACCTCTTTTATCATAACAGATCCATGACTCATGTGTACCTTATAGTTTTAGAGAATTATGTTCATTAAAAGGTCAGTTAACTTGCACATTTAAGATTTAGATTCCAAGACTAATCTACTGTCCACTATACCATGATGATGCTGGTGTTTTTATATTCAGCTTTCAGAAATGTCTTTCCTTTCTTTTCACATTGAGTTTCAGTAGCAAGATAAGATACATATATGGCTTACTTCCCCTGCCTAAGTTGGGAGGCAATGTGGTACAGTGAAAAGAGTCTTGGATTTGGAGTCAGAATCTAGTTTCAAATCCCGATTCTTTAATTTACTAAAAGTGAGATTTTGGGCAGATCATATGATTGTGTGGATCTCGTTGTTTTCCTCTATAAAAGGAAAGAGTTGAACTAGAAGTCTTTTTAGGTCTCTTCTGGTTCTAAATTTGTGATCCAATATGATTGAAAATTATTCTACCTGTTTTCAAGTCCCTCTACCTATAAGTTTATATCCCACTACTTCCCAAAACAAACCCTCTTCCCCAGTCACCAGACCAATGATTTACTCTAATTCAACACATAATCATTAAATGCGAAGTATATACAAAACACTGTGCTACATTGGAAGGACAGCTAGGTGGTGTAGTGGATAGAATGCTGGGCCTGAGTCAAGAAGACTCATCCTCCTGAGTTCAGATCTGGCTTCAGATACTTACTGACTGTGTAACTTTGGGCAAATCACTTCACCCTGTTTGCCTTACTTGGCTCATCTGTAAAATGAGCTGGAGAATAATATGTCAGCCAGTCTAGTATTTTTGCCAAGAAAACCCCACATGGGATCATGAAGAGTTGGACATGACTGAAATGATTGAACAGAAATAATGAGTGCTATATTGGAGGGAGATGGGGATTCCTAGGGAAACAGAAAATTTATTACACATATTTAGTGTTGCTCGAGCAGCTTACGATCCCTTGTCTTGGCCTTCTTTATGTTATTCATCCTCTTTCCACTTTGGTTACTAAAATGAGACCTGGCCTTCCAACCTCAACTCAAGAATGACCTCCTCTAAATTCTTTTCCCAACTACCACATTATGCAGTGATCACTGCCTTCCCTTTTCAGCACTTAAACTTTATGCCATTTGGTGTTCTGTTATATACTTTATAATTTTCACTGTTTCATTTTGATGAACCTTGTCTTTCAAAGACATTTGTTAACTGGTAGTGGGAGGTGCCATTTTGTTTTCTTGGAGCATGCATTGAATCTAGTACAGTGAAATTCTATACTAGGTGTTTAGTAGTATTCTGGTGTTTTGATTGGTGATTGATTGACCATCTTTATTTCTAGTCAGTGATGAATTTAGCTAGGTTATCTTCAGAGGATGAATAATCATGCAGTCTTTTGTTGGGCTCATTCCAGAAGTCTCTCTAGCTTAGTAGGACCTTTTAGGCCTTATGTTTTGCTGGCATATCCTAGGAGAACCCAGGGTCATCTTCATACCTTAATAATACTTCAAAATGGGGCTTAATAAAGGATGTCTAGTATAAATACAACTCTTGAAAATACCAATTCTCCGGAAGTATTTGAGAGTTTAATTTCTTGGCTTAATACATTTATACCATATGATCACAGAATTTCAGATATCTAGTCCAGATCTCTTACTGTGCAGATGAGAAAAATGAAGCCTGGAGAGTGGACAAGATCTCATAGCTAGTAAATGGTAAATCAGGGTGTTGAATCCAGATCTTTTGATTCCAAGTCCAGAGCTTATTCTCTGTACCTTTTAGTCTCCTATAAAAATGATTTTCCATCTTTTCTTATTTTTAATGCCCCAGAAAATCATTGCCCTGCTGTCCAGAGTTGGTGGGACAAAAGCAAATATAATAGAAATCTGAGAGATGCCTTATAGGACATTGTGAAATCAACTAAGGCAGAGGCAGAAGGGGAACAAAAACCTTGGAAGCTTTACCTAAGAAATAAACAAATATTGTATTCACTGTAATGAGTTGTACAGTTGCTTGGCTTTAATTGGAATTTTGCATTCGGAATCAATTCACGATCAGGCCCCAAGGACTTAGCTCCCAAGAATGGTATAGTGTGTGATACAGATTAAACAAGTAAAAACTAAATACAAGTACACGAAGACATAGGATTTCTACCAAAAACTGAATCAGATTCTCCCTGTCTAATTCACAGGGGGCTATACATTATTTAGCACAAGGGACTCCAAAATGCCAACTGTATCTTATGTGCACTAAGAAGATAGCACCTAGGAAATTAGAAAACCAAATGTTTCAGGACTGAGCTGATTTGTTTACATCCATAAACTTAAAATTTTTATGTCTCAAAAGAAAGAGTTGAATGTTGAAAGATTTGTAAAGTCCTAATCTTTCTGCATCTATTGCAATAATTAGAATTATTTTAATAATATAACTAGATTATTGATTACCATGCCAATTGCCCTTACAATGTGCTTTTTGAAGGTCAGCCTTACAAGGGTTGAATGTTTTCTTAAGCACAGGAAATTTGGATACTTTATACCAAACGAACAGTGGTATCTTGCTTTTAAAAATATATAAATACACTTGTGTGTTTATATATATGTGGGTGTATGCATATTTACATAATTATGTAGTTATATATATTTGTCATAGCAAGGGGCTGTCCTCAGCATGTATCATAGGGTGTTATTATATGGCTCAAATGGAGATAGTACAGATATCCCTCACATCTCCTTCCTTAACCCTTTTCCAAGGGAGACTTTAATTCTTGCTAATAGGCATAGGAGGTAGGGGTGGGAGCTACCGTGCTCTCCTCCGAGAGGAGGGGCACTAGACTAGAATTACAGCTCTCTGATCACTTAAATACTATTGAGCTTAGGGATGTGATTTTTCCAGTTCAATCTAATTTCTTTTCATTGTTTCATAAATTGAGGAGAGAGCAGGACCCCAAAGTCTATGTGTAAAGTTTGATTCTCTTTCCCACCAATTACCAGTTCTACAATAAACAGACACAAGAATTAGCTAATAAGCTATCCAGTTGATAGCAAAACAAAAATCAAAGTAAGTATACATATGAGGATATTTACCAGACAATACAGAGTGAAGGCATTCTCCTGTTGAGAGAGAGGTAGCAGCTCAAATAAGAGAGTCCTACGTCTCACCCAAGGGGAGGCTCCCAAAGTCTCTGGAATAGCAAACTGGGGAAGATGATAGAGACTGACAGTTCCCCTCGTGTAAGCTTGTTCCCAGAGGCTTTGACTTCAGCAGCCTATAGTGGGGTTGACTTCTTCCATCTTCTCTCTGGAAGTTGGAAGCCAGAAATGCCTAAGTAACTCAAAGACTCAAGAAAATCAAAATCTCTCCCACTTCCATCAACTCTGTTCAGAACACTGCTCTCAACTAGTGAGGGGAGAGTCACATGCCAGTGGGCTTTGGGACTTCTGCTACAGACATATGTAACTGTTAACTTTTCAGTCACAAACAAACATTTTAAGGTACAAGAAAGAACAAGAAATAAAACTGAGTAAGAAATTGAACATCTGTTACATACAATTGCTTAAAAGAAATATGTCACACATCTTCATGGCTGTTTTAGGGTGTCTGATATTGGTTGTTGAGTCTAGAAGCATTGAGCATACAATCTAATTTTTCCAGTTCTATAGAAGTAGAATATTTGATTGGAATCTAGGGGCACAATGGATAGAGCATCAGGTCTGGAGTGAGGAAGACATTTTCCTGAATTCAAATCTGGCCTCAAATCTAATTGTGTGACTCTGGGCAAATCTTTTAATCTTGGTTACTTCATTTTACTCATCTGTAAGATGAACTGAAGAAGGAAATGGAAAACTGCTATGGTATCTGCCCAAAAAACCCTAGATGGGGTCATGAAGAGTTGGACATGACTGGAATGTCTTTTTTTTTCTTCTTTTTTTTTTGTCTTATGTATTTTTTTATTTTATTTTTTAATATAAATTTATTTATTTAACTTTTAACATTCATTTGCACAAAACTTTAGGTTCCAAATTCTCTCCCCATTTGTCCCCTCCCCACACTGAGCATTTTAATTTCCCCTATCACCAATCTGCCCTCTCCTCTATCATCGCTCCCTTCCCTTGTTCCCATCTTCTCTTTTGTCCTGTAGGGCCAGATAACTTTCTATTCCCCATTACCTGTATTTCTTATTTCCTAGTAGCAAGAACAATACTTGACAGTTGTTCCTAAAACTTTGAGTTCCAACTTCTCCACATCCCTCCCTCCCCACCCATTCCCTTTAGGAAGGCAGGCAATTCAATATAGAGCATATCTATGTAGTTTTGCAAATGACTTCTATAATAGTCGTGTTGTGTAAGACTAACTATATTTCCCTCACTCCTATCCTGCCCCGCATTGTTGCTATTCTCTCTTTTGATCCTGTCCCTCCCCAAGAGTGTTGATTTCAAATTGCTTCCTCCTCCCATTGCCCTCCCTTCCATCATCCCTCCCACCCTGCTTATCCCCTTCTCCCCTACTTTCCTGTATTGTAAGATAGGTTTTCATACCAAAATGAGTGTGCATTTTATTCCTTCCATTAGTCGAATGTGATGAGA
>CM053770.1:375848933-375874431 GCA_028658325.1 Potorous gilbertii | reverse complement strand
TTCCCAGCCAGTTACTTGACTTCTGAGATTCCTCTCCACCCCAGTCCAGATCTGCCCAGGTAGTGCTTGGGGTCTGAGATTCAAATGCTGCTCCCCAGGCTCAGGGCTTTCAGTGGCAGGCCTGGCTGCTATTCAGGGTAAGATTAAATTCAGGTTCTCAGGTGGGGGCAGGGCCGCCTCCCAGGCTCATTCCCTCAGGGGGGTTTAGGTGGAGACCTTCTGTAATGGAGCTCCTGCTGAACTCCTGCCTGCTGTGGGAGCCACTGGCCATCTGCTGCCTCTGCCACTGCCTCCCAAGGGGCCCCGAGTCATGGAGACACCCTGCTCCCCTCTCATCCTGTCCAGACATCTCTCTCACTGACCTGTGCATCTGTGGGTGGAGAGACCTTTGCAGCCACTGGAGATTCCATCCCTGAAGCCTGCTCGGATCTGTTCCTCTCTGTGCTGTGCAGCCAGGGCAGGGCTGGGCTCCACTCCCATCCCATGCACAACGGACCTTTGGGATCAGTTTTTCAGGGCTCTCTAGAATGGAAATCTCCTTCACCCCGTTGCTGCGTGGCTTCCACTGTTCCAGAATTTGTTGGGAGTTCTTTTTATAGGTAATTATGGGCTACGGGTTTGGAGTTAGCATATGTGAGTCTTTCTACTCCCCTATCTTGGCTCCTCCCCTGAAATGTCTTAATTACAAAAACTCTTGATTGAAACAATGGCGTAAATTATGTAATAATTCTGCAATTAGTAACATTTGATAGAACCACGAACACTTTGGTACAAGTCAAGTGCCTTTGTTTAGCTATTAGCTATTACAGTAACCTCCTAATTGATTTCTCTGCTACAAGTCTCTTCCCTCTAATCCTCCTCAGTAGGAATTGATGATATAGGCAAAAATTCTGCTAGAGTGATTTTTCTTCCCATTTCTACAGTTTTCAGTTTTATTGAAGTATTTTGTTTTTATATTACAGATTAGTCCTGGTTCATGAGCAATCTCTTGTCACAAAGTAAGTTAGCTAAGTAAAACTAATAATACAGTGACTTCATCTGAAAGTTTGTGCAATAATTCACATCTGAGGTAACCCCTCACCTTTTTAAGGAAATTAGCAGAAACATATTTTCTCATCCTCTCATCTCCCACCCCAATGGGATCGAAGGAAAGAAAACTCTCCACAAATCTTATAAAAGTTTTCAATCAAGCAAAACAAGGTTCCCTCATGAGTGTACATAAAAATATGTACTTCACATTCTGCAGCCTATGGCTATCACCTCTTCATAATGGCTGGTTTATTCATTATCATCCCTCCAGGATTATGAATGGTCCTATTGTTCATTGTTTTTTCAGCTTTTAAAATTGTTTGTTTCTACAACATTGTTGTATAAACTGTTCTCATGGTTCTGTTAATTTCATTCTTCATTGGCTTAGAACATTCCTCAAAATTATTCATTTTTATAATATTGATGTTATGGTATAGAATGTACTTCAGTTTCTGCTTACTTCACTCTGCATCCATTCATATAAGTCTTTCCATGTCTTTTTGAAATCGTCTATTTCCTAATTTGAGTGCCATAATATTCTGTCATGTTTATATCCTCTCAGTTTCCAGTTTTGTGCCCTCACAAAAAAGAGTGACTGTGAATATTTTCGTGCATAAAGGACTTTTTCTTATTTCTTTGACCTCTTTTGAGTACAGGCCAATACTGGTATTTCTGGGTCAAAGCACCAGGATTTTCCATAAGTGCAGGTCTGACCATGGTAGTCTACTCCTTATTAAACCCCAATGACTTCTATTACTTCAAGTATAAAATATGAACACCTCTGTTTTGTCTTTAAGATCCTTCACAACCTGGCCTTTCCTTTTAGGAGGTGATTGGTGGATTCTCTCCATCTTTACTTTGCCTCCAACTCTAATAGATCAGTCTGTCTATTGTCTTTCCCCATTAGATTGTAAGATCTTTGAGGGCAGTAGCTGTCTTAGTTTTCTTATGTGTATCCCTAGCACTTAATGTAGTATCTGGCATATAGATGCTTAATAAATGCTTATTGAATTGATTCCTTGAAATAGATCGAAAGTTTTTTAAAATCATGTTTTTCAGGGAACCCAACAGTTCGTTAGTGATGTCTCTGTAGGTCATCATGATTGAAATGAAGGCAAACTGAGACACAAGTTCCAAGCATGTTCAATTTATTGGTAAGATTAGTAATTGCTGATAAAATGGGTCATTTCATCTTCTCAGTCATACCAAAGACCCCGAAGTAAGTCTTGATAGACACATTATTTTTTTATATCAGTTATTTTATATTTTCTTCTTGTTTGTAGTCTTTTGATTTTGTTCTAATATTTCTTTCTTTCTCAAGGAGTAATTGATTTTTGTTTGTTCTGTTTTAGTTTTCAGGAAGTCCCTTACTTGGTAAGGTTTACCACTTTATCTTCTAAGCTATTAATTCTCTTTCCAATTCTTTTCTCAAAAACTTTTCTTTTATTTGTAAAACAAACTTGCTTAATTTCTTCTAGATACTTATGTAGATATTGTAGAAAATGCATTTTGCCCTTGAATCTTTGCTTGGAGTTGTTATAGATTTAGATTTTCAATAATTTTTGATACTCGGTGCCTCTCCCCATCTTTTTTTTCCCTATCAGTCAACCCTGCTTTCCCTTGTTCCCATTCTGTTCTGTTTTTGCACTGATCTCCACCTTCTGGGTTACTTCTCCTGTGTCTTTGGAATACATAGTGCTGGATGTTCAGGGCCTCCCTTCATGTCTAGGGATAGTCTTAGGGATCTCAGAGATCCAAGATATGCATTGTTGAGGTCTGAATGCTGTGTCACCTTGCTGGTTGGTACCACTGCTTGTTACTGCTTGCTTCTGCTTCCTAAGGTTTTCAAGGTCCCCACTCTGGTGTGTATGACCACAATGAAGCTTTTCTAGATAATCCTTTCACTCTTGCTTCTTCTAGACACAGAGACTTGCAGTTGACAAGTGTCCCTGACCATCCTTACTTTTTCTGGAAAGGCTATCCAGGGGTGGCCCATTTCTTGCTGGTTTAGGGGCTCAGCTGACTCTTTTTGTATTGTCCTGGAGTGGAAGAAGTGATTTCATTGATTTTTCATTGGATTTATGGATCATTATTCCACATGATGAAAAATGCAGGGTTCTGCTGGAGGAGATATGGAGAAAGCCGAGAAGCTTATCTTTCCAGGGGCCATCTTGTCAGGAAGTCCCGCAACTGCTAGTTGGATGTCCCAGTTCAGAACTAATTAGCTTCCTCCCTTTACCTTTGTCCCCCTAAAAGAAACCTCTTTCCCCAACTTCCTTTTTCTTTTTTGGGAAGATCTTGGATTCACAAAGAATCATGTAGGTTCTCATCTTCCATTTTATCATCAACCCTTCCTTCTTACTTGTATACCATATCTAATTAATTATCAAGAGAAGGATCCAGCTATCTTCTTCTCTGTACTGATCCAGCTACCACCCTAGGTTAGACCTTTATAATATCTCACTGAGCTTATGGAGTAGCTTCCAAAGTAGAATCTTGATGTTCAGTTTCTTTTTTTTTCCAATCCATCATTTGCACAACCATCAAAATAATCATCCTAGAGCACAAGTCTGCTTGTTCTTCTGCTCAAAAATCTTCAGACACTTTCTTTTACCTCTCAAATAAAACATCAGTTTCTCATATTGGTATTTAAAATCCTCTACAACCTGGTTCAGCCTTCCTTTTCCAGATTTATTTGATGTTATTCTCTTTAATTCATTCTATGTTCCAATGAAACTGTAACCTTGACACTACATTTCCCATCTCCATGCTTTGGGGATGAATGAACTTTTTAAAAAAGCATTTGTTAAACATTTATTATGGGGCAGTTATTGTTCTAAGCACTAGGCATACAAATACAAAAGTGATAACTCCTTTCCTCATGACCTTATATGTAAGGCAGTTAGATGACATAGCGAATAGAATGCTGGACCTGAAATCAGGAAGACCCTTTTGTGAACCTTTTCAATGGCTTTGCCTTTCAAAGATCTCTTAAACAAACAGAGGCCACACTGCCTTTCATATGCTCAAAAAAAAAATTCTAAGTCATGTGCTTTTTCCGTGGCTCTGGGCTCTGGGAGAAACAGACTCTGTTTCTTCACATGTGAAATGAGGATAACAGGGATCCGCTCCCAAGGTACTGTGAGGGTTAAGTGAGATATTATTTGTAAAGTGATTTGCAGACCTTAAAGTGCTGTCGTTATCATCACGGTGTAATCACATGTATGGGCTGCGGGATGAAGGAAAGGGGTGTTTGGGGAAGCACAATGAAGGCGATTTGATCCGTAGAGTAGTCGCTTGACATGCCTTACTCTGATAGTACTGATATTGAGTCCAGAGAAAGAAATGGGAAGTGAAGAAGGTGGTGACGGAATGATACCTGTATGTTTGGGGTGGGTGGCTGGCTGGGATGAGAAGCATGTTCTGTTGTGGTGGTCAGGGGCTGACTAGAGTGGACTGATTGAATTTGTGTTCTCTCCACTCACCAATCAAACTGTCTTTTGGGGCTCAGATTCGCTCCTTCCTCACTTCTGCTTCTTACAATACTTCATTTTCTTTGAGGCTCAACGCACTTGCTACTTCCTACCACAAGCCTTTCCTGATCCTTCTAAGTTGTTAGCACTCTCTCTACTAAAGTTACACACGCCCCCGCGTGCACACACACACACACACACACACACACACACACACTTTTGTGCTTACTTGTATTCCTCTCCAGTAAAATGCAAGGTCTTTAAGGGATGGGCCTGTCCCAGAGAGCAAAATAATGGTCTCCCTTATTTTTAGAGCAAGAAAAGGAAACTCCCCACTTCATTTCATTTTGCTTTTTGAAAAGTTTATCATAAGATCATAAAAAACAAAGCATAATAGTCACATGTTGAATTTATTATGTACATGAAAGGAGAAGCAGTTTAATGTACATTCTTCTACTTTGTATATAGAAATGCTCATTTTATTGGGTGTTTAAATTAATAAATTTTTAAATATTAGAAGTTATTTAAATAATTAGATAATAAAATAATAAGATAATGAAATAATCAGTTAATCTAAAATAATCTCAAATTGACTTAGCTCCTAACCAGGAGAAAGCCTGGCACTTTTAGGGGTTAAGAGCTTGAACCCTAGACTATTCTGTATTTCTGCATAACCACTACTCCAATATCCTCCCTTCCTGCTATATCCTTCCTCCTCTTCCCTTCATAGATAAGGCAGAGCACAGATCAACAGCAGCTAAATTGTTCAGGTTTTTCTAGATGAGAAAAATTGCTTAAATGCAAAAGTAACTCTACAGAACAGAATAAACTGTGGAATCTACTTCATCTTTACTTGGGCAGGGGAAGAGAGAAGGAAGAGCCGACTGTACTTCTCAGTCAGTTCCCACAAATGAAAAGTCAGTGACTATTGTCCCATTCTGGCTCTTGTAGGCTGTTGTCCATGGGGCTCAGGTGGCAGCCCCACAGCCTTCTGTGCCTCACCTTGCAGCTCTCAGTACCAGATGCTTCTAAAACCTGGCTCAAAGCCTCTTGACTTCCACCTCCAGTACGGTGGAGAGGTGTTATCTGTTGCTGTGTCTGAAGATTTGAGCACTAGGAGAGCAAAGGAACAAGAGTAAAAGAAGGCAAAGGAGGAAAAAGAGGAAGGTGGGGAAAGAATCAGGTCCATTATGTCATTAATTGCAAATTTCTTGTATCCACTCTCATGGTCTTTAATGGGATTTGTGAAATTTTATGTTTCTTGCAACTCATACAGAACTTTGTTAAGAATTCCATAAACTGGATTGTTTTCCATCAAGAGCTGAATTCCCAGATTAGAATAAGGGGATATGATAGGCTACTGGAGCATGTTAATTTCTGGAAACCCCCTAAAGGGACTAGGGAACTACCTCAATGATCCCATGAAATTCTATGTTTTCCCTTCCATTTCATGTCGCATGACTCTTTCTTCACCTTTCACCTCTGTTTGAACAATAGCCTTGCTAGAATTCTTGCCCCAGCCCAAAGAGCCCTCCCATTCCCAGTCTACTTGGGAAGTCCTGTGTTTTGGTTGTCCCAAGGTGGAATTTTCCCATAGAAGCACAATTACGTGTTGTGCTTAGATTCTATAGGACTATAGTTAGCATTTACATGTACTTTAAAGTTTTCAAGAACCTTACAAATGTCTCATTTTATCATCATAAAAACCCTGGGAAGTAGGTGCTATTATCAACCCCGTTTTACTTATGAAGAAATTGAAACTGAGAAAGGCTAAGTGACTTGTCCAGGATCACATAACTATTTAATTTTCTGAGGCTAAATTTGAACTCAAGTCTTTCTCATTTCAGTGGCGCACGCTCATAGTCACTACCCCACCTAGTGGAGTATAATATAAGCTATATGATCTGTTTATTTGCCAAGAAAATCCCACAAAGAGTTGGACACAACTGAAAAAATGACTGCACTGATTGAGCTGAATTAACTTATGTTCAGCATTGTGGTATATGATTGTGATGGAATACTATTGTGCTATAAAAAATGATGAGCATGATGCTTTCAGAAAAACCTGGGAAGACTTATATGAACTGATAGGAAGTGAAAGGAACATTGCACATGGTAACAGTAATATTGCCTGATGATCAGTTCATGAGAATGAATTATCTGTTCTCAGTAATATGCTGATTAAATGCTACACACCTCCAGAGAAAGAACTGATGGAGTCTAAATGCAGATCAAAGCATACTTTTATCCTCTGTATTGATGTAATGCGTGCATGTGTGTGTGCATGTGTTTTGGGTCTGTGCTTTCTTTTGTGATATGACTAACATGGAAAAATGTTTTGCATGACTACACATGTATGAGCTATATCAAATTGCTTGCCTTCTCAAGGTGGGAGAGGGGAGGAAGGGAGGAAGAGAATTTGGAAGTCAACTTTTAAAGAAAATATTAAAAAATATTTTTCACATGTAACTGAGAAAAAATAAAATGAGAGAAAAATGTTTAACTCATGTTCAATTCAATACAGATATTAAGCAAGGAGAAGTTATACAGGGAACTTTTATGAGAAATATATAATACACTGGGGTGCACATAGTATTTCCTTGCCTACTTACATAATAACTTTTGGGATGTTACAATTCGTCAACTATGTGCTGAAATGCATGGTCATTTAACTTTTCATGTGTGTATCCTTTGTCCCCAATTAAATGATAAGCTCCTTGGAGACAGGAACTGTATTTCATATCTCTATATCCTTTGGCACCTAGAATGGCATCTTGAACATAAAAAAAATTTCTTTTCTTTTCTTGGAATGAATGAATTCTAAAAAGTTTTGTGCTGTCTGACCCTATTGCTTTTTTTTTATCATTGAATTTTGCTTTCAAAGAGAAAATACTTTCAATAGCTAGAATTCATCTAATCTTCCAGCATTAACTATCTTAAAGATATTGTGCAAGACTTCATTTTAGTTTGGGTATTTAACATTTTTTCCTAATTATTGGGAAGGTAATAGCAATATCAACAAAATACCCTGTAGTTAGGTAATACCTTTCTTTTGAAGAGATGAAAGGTCTTTACAAATAAAATACTATTTTTTTTCAGTGAAATCATTCCATCCTAGGCATGAAATCATGACCTATTATTTTTATACCCATTTCAAAGATAGGGAAATGGAGCCATTGAAGAGAAAAATAATTTGCTTCAGGTCCCACAGTTGCTAAGTGGAAAAGATAGGATGATCACTGTAGCCTTGTTTGGGCTTTTTTTCAGATTTTGAATCAATGTTAAAAAATAAAAATCACACCAACCCCTCCCCCGCAATCAGAATCTTTTGAATAGTAATCATGTGTTTGAAGTTGCTATATTCTTTTTGCATAAAAGATTTTCTGCATTACAGCAAGGAGCCCTGCCCTGATGTGTCAGTTTGAAGAAGAAAATTCATTTCTTATCCCAACCTGTCAGTTGCCCTTTATTATTGAACCCTATACTATTAGACAATCACAAACAATGACAAGAGCTTTTTGCTACATAGTGGTTCTTATGTTTGCATTGGTTTGCTGAAATCCTGTACTAAACATATTACAAAGAATGGATGTGCAAGAGTATGAAATATTTATTATTTAGATACTTAATTTAGGCATTTTCAGCAATGTCTCCATTTTACTATAGTGCATCTCCTATGTGGTTGGAGTATTTTTCATGGTTCTGAAATAAAATCTCAAACAGCTAATTAGAAGATGTGCTCTTATGGTTTAAATAAGTCCTTCAGCATTGAAACCAATTAAAACTGGAAAGTGGCTGAAAATGAAAAGTTTTTGGTATATATGTGTGTCGTAATACTGAATTACTACCATTACCAATGGTAATAGGGGAGAATCACGTCTTATGCAACTGATACAATTCTTTCTTCCTTCCTTAGGGGAGAATTCACCCATGGAAGTACCAAGGATATGATTCTGCTCTTATATTAACTTTCCAGTAGATTACAAAAAGTAATCAGAACCAAATGGAAGATATATTGTCCATTATATATTCTCAGACCTGAAGCAGTAATTTTTTTCCTGCATACTAAAGCAAGTAAGGGATCTTTTACATTATCTCTGGTTCCTTTATAACTCCTTGTGTAAGTGTATTGCAAATAAGCACATTCATCATTGACTACTGTTAGTGAAGAATACGGTATTTGTTCAGACAGTTCAAAGACACAACTATCAGAGAGTTTTAAAATTGCTTATTTGGTTTGCAGCCATATACACTTTTTGACCAAGATTTTGTTAAGTGTTGAAAGTTAGAAAGCCTATCATTTCCCTGCTTCCTGTCAAATAGAATAAAAATACGTATTCTGATAATTAAAATGTAGAAGTAGGCTATACATGAATTTTAATAATGAGCCTTGTGTTTAAATTATGAGGAAATTTGATAGAACATATATTCTGGAGGTTAATTTTGAAGGCATTGCATTTCTTGAGTAAATATAAATTCTATGAAGAGATTAAAGTATGAAAATAAAAATGACTACAGTATCAGGCCTATTGAAAGCAATGACTAAATACCATAAACTGTAAAAAGCTGTTATTAAGCACCTGGATAGATCATGGATTTAGTCGTGGAGGTCAAAATTTGTTCTCTGTGTACATAGTGATGTGCAGCACATCTCATTATAATTTGGAAAGGTTATGGTGCCCATTATGCTGTTGGTGGCCTGGCTTGTAACAGGATACTATATAGCCAGGATATTGAGACATTTATCTTGAATATATCAATTGTGCTTTAATTGAGAACTTTGAAAATATATGTGGTAGGAAAAACCATACTTATTATAACTTTATTTATTCATTTAGGATTTCTTTCCTGCTAACTCACAACAAGATTTGTGGGTGTATTCTATGCTTTTGTATGGTCAAATAAGCATCATTAAATTTCTCTCATTCACAAATTCATTAGCTGTTTAGGCAAATATTGTGGCATTAGTCTTCTCCCTGAGAAGAGCCAGAAATGAACATTGAATTTCTCTTTTGAAATTTCTTTAAGAAGTAGTTATATTCTGTAGCTTGTCTGAAATGAGAGTTGTATGTTTTTGTGACAATTTTTTGTATTTACATAATTTTATTAATTTTTTCTACAGTTCAAAGCATATGACCATTTCACCAATTGCATTTTTGTTATTAGAATCTTATATCTTCACTTTGGTTTAGCTTCCAGTGAATACAATGCCATCACATTTCATTAGCAAATACAGAACAATGTTTCCTGATGTAATTAGACAAGTGTATTTTGTGTTTAACATGATTTTCATCTTCATTAGAGAGAAAGATGAAAACTTAGGAGTCTCCTTTATCACTTTGGAAATTTGTCTCTCTTGTATTAAAATGGCTGTGCAATTTTCTTATTATCCTGTTCTTAGTATAATCCTATGGGGCAGTGTGTCTTCTGGATCTGAGAATGTTCCAAGAGTTTTTAGCCTTTCCTGGTAAATAGAAGAACGTGTGTGTGTGTGTGTGTGTGTGTGTGTGTGTGTGTGAGAGAGAGAGAGAGAGAGAGAGAGACAGAGAGAGAGAGAGAAAGAGAGAGAGAGAGAGACAGAGAGAGAGAGAGAAGTAGACAAAAGAAAGAGACATAAAGAAAGAGATATGCAGATAGGAAGATCAAGGGACATAAATTGTTTCAAAAGTCATTTGATGACAATACAATTCCACACGTACTAACCGTACTTGAATACTATACAGGTGAGGCAAATTCCTGGGTACAAGTTTGTTTCTAGGACCTCAGAAATCATTCTCTTTTGCTTCTGGGCTCAGGCCTAGTGCTAGCTTCACAAGTCATGGTGGGCCATCCCAACTGGCTTAGGGTAGGGTAAATGGGCACTTTCAGGGTGGGACAAATCTAGACTTACATGATGTGACTGGAGTTCACTTTAGCTTTTATCTCTTGGCGGTCAGCAATTGGAAACAGAACTCAAGCATCTATTTCTAGGAACCAAGTTAATCCCAAGAAAGGCCAGCAATATGCTACTATAGTGACTTTATTTAAATGGCAACATTTTTCTACCTAGTAAATCTAGAAGGCAATTGCTATTATCAGTTGAGTACTGCTAATATAAATGATAAGTAATAAAACATTGAGTAGTGTAACTTCTTGCCAAAGTCAACATGCACTATATGCACAATTGATCTCATTCTTTGCACTCTTGTGGATTACTTCAAGGTTTATTCCCATTGCCTCTTTTTTCTTCAGTCTCTTCCTATCGACTGGCTCCTTCCTTGCCATTTTATTAACACACCCATGCCTTCCTAATCCTCAAGAACCTTTCTCTCTATTCTCCTATCTTAGTTATAATTCTAGATCTAGGCTAAGCTCTGAGGAAACCGTCTATAACTGGTACCTCCCCTTTCTCTCTTCTCGGTTTCTTCCAAACCTTTTGCAATCTATTTTCTGGCCTCATCTTTTACCTGACACTGCTTTCTCCAAAGTTACCAGTGATCTCATAATTATAAAATATTATAAACTTATTTTCAATCCTCTTTGTCCTTGACCTCTCTCTAGTGTTCAACAATGTTTTAACCACTGTTTAACAGTGTTGATCACCCTCTGCTATTAGATACTCTGTCTTCCTACTGTCTTCTACTACTTCTTCTTATGACCCTATTCTCTCCTTGTTCTCCTATGTGTCTGATTTCTTTTTTTCGTTTTTCATTGCTTAATCTTCCTTCATGTTAGGCTCACTCTGTCCTGGATCCTGTTCTCTTTTTCCTCTGTAGTATCTTGCTTTGTGTTGTGGTCAGCTCCCATAGTTCCAATTATCATTTCTATGCAGACAATTCTCAGATATGTATTTATACCCCTAGTCTCCTGAAGAATCACATAGCATCAACTGTCTTTTGGGTATTTCTAATTGGAAGCCCATGGCACCTGAAACTCATCATGTCCAAAACAGAATTCATCTTTCCCCCAGCAATATCTATTGAACTTCCCTGTTTGTGTCAAGGGCACTACCATTGTTTCAGTCACCCAAAGCTCACAATATTTTTAATTCCTCTTTCTCACCCCAAATATCTAGTCTACTGCCAAATATTTTCATTTTTATCTTTGGTCAATAACCATTTATTAAGTGACTACTATGTGCCAGGCATCGTGTTAAGCTCTGAGAATATACCTTCTTCAGGAAATTTTTTCTGGTCCCATCATCTCCTTGTGTCTTTCCTTCTGAGATTACTTTCTAGGTACTCTGTATAACTTTTGCATACATCTAAAAATTTACATATTTATCTATCCCACAAGAATATTTATTTAGAAAGTTTTATTTTTTAAAATTTACTTTTTCCAATTAACAAAGTTTTATCTTTTCCTTTTTTGTTGTTTCCCTATTAAAAAAAAAGAAAAACAAAATTTTTGCAACAAACATGAATAATTAAGGAAAATAAAGTTCTGCATTTAACACATCCAAACATATATGTATCATTTTTCACCCTGAATCTAGCATTTCTGTGTTGGGAAGTAAGTAGTCTGTTTCATCACTGATCCCCTGGAATTGTAGTTGGTCATTACATTGATACAACTTAAGTCTTTCAGAGTTTATATTTACATTGTTATAATTGTGTGGACTGTTCTCCTTGTTCTGCTCACTTCACTTTGAATCAATTCATACAAGTCTTCTTGTGTTTCTCTGAAACTTTCCCCTTCATTATTTCTTATACATTGGTATTTCATTTCATTCATATAGCATAATTATTTTAGCAAGTTTACCAATTGATGGATATGCCTATTTTGCAGTTCTTTGTTGCTACAGAAAAAGATACTGAAACCTTTTTGTACATATGGGTCCTTTTCATCTTTCTTTGATCTCTTGGATATAGTCCTAGTAATGATATTGCTAGGTCAAAAGGTATGCATAGTACTAAACAATTTTTTGGACATAATTCCCAAATACTTTCCAACTATACTACCTTAATGTACTTGTTTTCTCAAAATAATAATAAAAATGATCATAATAATAAGTCATTTCTTTTTGGCCAATTTTGCCAATCTGATGGATGAAGGTCGTAGAACCTTAGAATTTTTAAAATGTGCATTTCTTTAATTATTAGTGATTTTCTTCATATGATTACTCCTAGCTTCAGTTTATTCCTTTAACTACCTGTTTATATCCTTTGACCATTTACCAATTTGGGGAACAGTTCTCATTCTTTTTTTTTTTTATTAATACAGTATTTATTTGTCTTCCCTCTGTCAAACCCTGAGCCTGTGGCTTTCCCCAGGACCACCTGGTAAGATGGAGGAGGAGGTATTCACTGACTGCAAGAGACATGAAAGGACCATGACGAGGAGGAACATTCAGAAATGTTGGGGGATAAAAATGGCTCCATCACATGGCAAAGAGGATGAGGAAGGCCACCATCAGGCAAAAGAGCCCCATGGCCTCAGATAGGGCAAAGCCCAGGATGGTGTACAAAAAGAGCTGCTGCTTCAAGGTTCCTGGCATAGCCAAGGATGAGACTTCCAAATACTGTCCCAGTATCAGCTCCAGAGCCAGTCACCCACACAGTGGCAGCTCCAGCTCCAATAAACTTGGCTGCTGTGTCAATGTCCCTTGAGACGGTGTTAGTTTAGAATCCACATCTGGGGACAAGTGAGGTCAAGGGACCAGATCCTGCCAAAATGCTGAGGTTCTCATCTGTCCGAACCTCTGGCCGTTTTAGTACCGCTGCAGATAAAGGTCTACTCAGTAGCTGAGAGGTGCTCCTCACAAGGGCAGGGGCAGAGATGAGCTTGGTGCAGGCATGCATTCTCAAGGGGTGAGGGGCAAAGCTGAAGAGTGGCTGGCAGAGCAGAGGAGACAAAGAGGGGTACAACAGCTCTTATTCTCAAAAAAAATTGAACCAGTTCACTCTGCATCTTGCAAATGAATGTTTTATTAGAGAACTTTGTCACAGAGACTCCCCCCACTGCCTACTTACCTTGTTTCCTTCTAATTTTAGTTGCATGATTAATTTTATTTGTGTAAAAAAGTTGTAAATTTTGTATAATCAGAGCTGTCCATTTTATCTTCTGAGATCCTCAATATCTCATTGCATTGTGAACTCTTCTCCATTTATAGATCAGAAAGACATTTTCTTCCTTGTTTCTCTAATTTGTTTGTCTGTTCACATATCCATCTGAAACTGATCTTGCTCTATATCTAATTTCTGCGAGATTGCTTTTCACTGTTCCTGGTATTTTTTGTGAAAAAGTGATTTCCTACCCTACTATCTGGAGTCTTTGGGATTATGAAATAGTGGACTACCATGTTTACTTTTGCATATTCTACAATGCAATCTTTTTTTTTCAGTGATTGATATCTCTTTCTTAACCTTTATAAAATGATTGTACTGGTTACTATTTTGTGGTGAAGTTGTATATCTGGTATTGCTAGAACCCCTTCTTTGCTAATTTTCTCATTATTTTCAATGAGATTTTTGGCCTTCATTTGGGTAGTATTTTTCATTTTTAGTAAATAGGCTTGGCCTTCTCATGATCAGTTACTATTTCTTCAGTTATTTGGGTCTGTCTTTATTTGTGTGTTTTGTAGGTATAGTCATCTAATTCCTATGTGAACTGTGGTAGATAGATTCTCAAGTATTTTGTATGCTCTATAGTTATTTTAAATGATATTTTTCTATCTTTTCCTGCTGCATTTTGTTGGTAATATATAGAAATGTTGATGATTTGTGTGGATTCATTTTATATTTTGAAATTTTGCTGTTGTTGTTTCAGTTTATTTTTTTTGTTTTCCTTTTTCTTATTATTAAAGGTAGCATTTTTCCAACTTTGCAAATATTAATGATGATTATGAATAGCCTTGCTTTTCCTCTGCTCTTATTGGAAAGTCCTCTGATATCTCTTAAATATAACTTTGACTTTTGGTCTTAAATTTAATACTTATATTGCAAAAGATCAATATATTCCTATTTTTTCTATTTTTAAAAACAGGAATGGGTAATGCATCTTGACAGAAACCTCTTCTACATTTATTGATGTAGAAATGATTTTTGTTATTCTTTTTATTAATATATTCTATTATGTTGGTAGGTATAATAATATTTTAAACAAACCTTTAAAACATATCCTATAAACACAATCTCCAATTCATAGTGTATAATCCTTGTCATGCATTTCTATAATCTCTTCTCTAATATTTTGCTGAAAATTTTTGTATTAATATTCATCACAGATGTTTTTTTCTTTCTCTGATCTGACTCTCCTTGTTTAAATATTGAGACCATACTTGTATTATAGAAGGAAATGAGTAGGATCTCTTCTTTTCCTTTTATAATAATAGCTTATATACTATTGGATTGTTTTTTAAATGGCTGATAGACTACACTTAAACATGCATGTGGTACTAGAGTCTTTTTTGGGGGGGAATTTATTTGTGGCGTGTTCAATTTCTTTTCACCTGAGATTGGTTTATGTAAGTTCTGTATTTCTTGTTCTGTTAATAGGAGGAGTTTATGTTTTTGTAAATATTAATCCACTTAATTTACATTGTTGGTTTATTGGCATATAATTGGACAAAGTTATTTTTACTAATTTTCTTTATATGTTGTGAATTTACCATTTTCACTTTTGGTGTTTGAAAATTTGGTTTTCTCCTTTTTTAAGAAAATATTTGATTAAAGTATTTATTATGTACTTATTATGTGCCAGGGACTGTGATAGGCCCTGGGAATACATATATAAACAAAAGGAAAGAAAAGTCCTTACCTTCAAAGAGTTTATGTTCTATTGGAGAAGAACACAGCATAGCTGAAAAGCAGTGATGGAGGAAGCTACTTCCATAAGTCAAAGTGTAAAAGTCTATAGAATCATGAGCAGAGTTGGTTTAAGTGATCATGGCTGGCATGGCTTCTTCTTCAGATGGAAGTTCTGGATATGAACTTGGCAGTTGCAGGAAAGGACTATCAGATTGGAGTCATGTCCAGCTTGAAAAGGCACCAAGATTAAAGGTGAGTTAGGAGTGAATATGATTGGTGCCATCACTTCCTCTAAGAAATTCAATAATTTTAAAAAAATCAAATGAGTGGTTTATCTATTTCATTAAAAAAACCCTATGTCCTAGATTTTTTGATAAATTCACAACTTTTTCCAATTTTGTTAATTTATTCTTTGATTTTCAAAGTTTTTACTTTAGTGTTCGCTTGGAATTTAATTTTTTTGTTTGTTTTCTAGGATTATTTTTTAGGTGTATGCCCATAAAAAAATCTGTTTTTGATCTTTTTTGTTGATGAATGTATTCAGAGAAATAAAATTTCCCCGAGACCTGCAATGACTGGATGTCCAAAATGTTGATCTGTTTTCTTCTTATTGTCATTGTCTTTAATGAAATCATCTACTATTTCTGTGATTTGTCCTTTGACTCACTATTTCTTTGTTTTTATTAATTAATTTATTTTGTTACATTTTAGGTTGTGAACTGTCTCCCTTGAAAAGGCCACTATTTGACACAGATTTATACATATATGGGGAACCATGCTATGCATGCTTCTATTTATCAGTTCTTTTTCTAGAGGTGGGCAGCATCTTCCTTCCTAGGTCCTTTGTAACTAATTTGAATATTTGTAATCCTCAAAACAACTTTGCTGTTCACAATTACTTTTCAAACTCTATTGTTGCTCTGTGCAATGTGCTCTTGGTGCTGCTCATTTCACTTTTCATTTTATACATGCAAATCTTTCCATGTTTTTCTAAAATCAATCAGCTTATCAGTTCTTACAGTACAGTAGTATTCTATCATAACCATATGCCACAACTTATTTAGCCTTTCCCCAGTTGATGGGCATCCTGAATCACCCTTTACAATCATTTAGCCTCCGATTAATTTTTGCTCATTTATTTAGCAGTCTTCTATTGATTTTTTCCACTGTGACCCATAAAGTGTATGTTTAATATTTCTGCTTTTGTTTGTCAGATTTTTGCAATATAAAAGTGGTTTTTTAAAGTTCAAATATTGTTGTTGTTATTTTCAGTTGTGCCTGATTCTTTGTAACCCCATTTGAAATTTTCTTGTTTAAGATACTGAAATGGTTTGCCCTTTTTTTCTTCTCCAACCCATTTTACAGATGAGGAAAATGAGGCAAACTGGTTAAGTGATTTTGCCCAGGGTTACACAACTGGCAAGTGTCTGAAGTCAGCTTTGAAGTCAGGAAGATGAGTATTCCTGATCTAGGATTGACACTCTATCCACTGTGCTACCTAGCTCCCCCAAAAGTGCATATGCTGTTGGATAAAATGTGTATTACTTTCTATTGTCATTCAATAATTACCAATAGTAGCTATTTTTTTTCTAAAATTCTATACAAGTTCTCATTTTATTTCTCATCTTTTTTTGGTTAGATTTGTTTAATTCTGAAAAGCGTATGTCCTCTACTTTTATAATTTTACTCTCTATTTCTCCCTATAACTCATTTAAATTTTTTTTAAGCATTTGAATACAATGCCATTTGATGAATATATGTTTCAGTATTTATGTCTTTTAGTCAACTCTATTTTTCCTGCTGCTTTGACTGAGATCATGACTGATACCTCCTTCCTATTTGACTTCACTTGAACAAGAAGATTGTGCCTCAGCCCCTTAGTTTAACTATGTGTGTTCAAAGTGTAGGCAGCTGACATGTTTAGTGATGAATTTGTTTTGGTGGGTGTAGGAGAGGTAAGATTAAATTATGAGAACTTAGTGGGGAAAAAAGCAACATAGTGGGAGAGGATGTATAAAATATAACCATTTCAAAGTTGCAGCACCACTTGGCTATGTTCTACCATAATTGTGAAACAGGAATAATTCCTATAGTTCAATTACTTCTAGGAGATGCTGTGAGCACAAGGAACATGGAGCAATAGTTTTTTAGAGAAAAGGTACAAAGCAATTTGGACTTTTCTCTTAAAAAATTTACCATTACCTTCTTGGTAAAATGTGGACTGGCTATATTTCTTGTTTATGCCAATAGTTTTGTGGAAAGATATCAACTAAGGTTTAGTCCTATAAATATAAGAATATGAATCATTAATGAACTCTTATGAGATTGAATTTATAATTCTTGCCATTTGAGAGGACATTTATACATTTTGTTTAAAAAGAATAAAAAACTAAGTGTTATAAGAGCTGAGAGGTATATTAGCAGCTGTTTGGTACTTTTCATTTACTTTACAGAGGAAAGAAAGAAACAAACATTTAGTAAGTACACGCTATATACCAGACACTGTGGTTAGTGTTGGGGATATAAATATGAGCAAAAAGAAAGACAGCCCCTGCCCTCAAGGAGCTTATGTTCTAATGAAGAAAACCAGTACAAAAAACAAAACTAAAGAGAAAAAAACTCAAGGAACTAACTATTGTGGGGCTTCTCCTGTCCAGGAGCCAGGAATAGGGCTGGGAGGAGAATGAGGGCAAGCTTGAGTCTCTCCACAAAATAAAGGTCCCAGAAAAAATTCTCCACTCGGAGGAAAAATGGGCCTTACAGAGAGTTATTTCAGGTTGATAGGGATGCAGGGATGATCAGATGTTCCAGAGTGGGGAGACCTTAAGTATTAAGAAAAGTTTCATTTAGAGATGGCAGCAGAGGCATGGTTTTGAAGACTAGAAATCAGCAAGAGGACTGGGAAAGGAATGAAGACCATCCTGGCCCCTCTACAAAATGGAGATAATTGGGGGAAAAATTGAGACCCAGAAAGAAGAAATGGTTTGACCTAGATAACATATACATGTGATATTTTTCATTTCCAAATTTCTTTATTATTTTATTTATTTTAGACTTCTTTCCAGCAATTGCTTTTGAACTGGTTTTGAACCAAGTTCTCAGGTGAATGGGATAGATTGCTTAAGGTAAATTTTTGAAAGTTCATAACAAATAGTTTAAAAAAATCCAGGTGCTTTTCTGACGTTTTAGGTCGTACTTATCCTCTTATGTATTAAACTTAAGTTGTGTGCTTTTCCTGTCATTAGGAAATTCCAGTCAGCAATAAAATGAATTTTTAAAAATAGATAACAGCAAGAAGAAGTCTTTATTAAACACTTACCATGTGCCAGGCACTATGCCAAGGAGACAAAAACAAAAACAAAACAGCATATGCTCTCAAAGAACTTACATTTTCTTGCAAGGGATACACACACATGTGTGTATATATATGTATATATGTAGCCTTTCCCCAGTTGATGGGCATTCTGAATCACCCTTTACAATCATTTAGCCTCCAATTAATTTTTGTTCATTTATTTAGCAGTCTTCTATTGATTTTTTCCACTGTGACCCATAAAGTGTATGTTTAATATTTCTGCTTTTGTTTGTCAGATTTTTGCAATATAAAAATGGTTTTTTAAAGTTCAAATGTTGTTGTTGTTATTTTCAGCTGTGCCTGATTGTTTGTGTATTTTGTGCATATATTTGTGTATATGTACATAAATATATGCACATATATATGCATACACACATGTATATAAATACAATATATATGTAAAAGAAATACAAAGTAAATTTTGGAGGGATGAGGAACAATGTTAACTGATGACATCAAGAAAAGGTTTTGGTAGGAGGTGGAACCTTAGTTGAGCCTAGAAAGGAATTAGGGTTTCCAAGAGGCAGAGGTGAGAAGGGGATGTGCAAAGACATGCAGGGAGGGAATGGATGTCACTCATGGAAAAGAGCAAATAGTCGGTTTGGTAGAAACACCCCATGCAAGAAGGGAGTAATTTATAATCATCTCAGAAAGACAGGTTAGAGGCAGATTTTTTTTTATGAGAATAAGAGAATCATAGACTTTTAGAGACTTAAAGTAGCTTATAGGCCAATCCTTTAATTTTTAAGATTAGAGAAACAGAGGTCCAGAGAGATTGTATCTCACATAGCAAAGATTATTATGTTGCTTAGTAACTTTAGTCATGCCCAACTCTTTGTGACCTCATTTGGGGTTTTCTTTGGAAAGATACTGGAAGAGTTTGTCATTTCCTTCTCCAGCTCATTCTACAGATGAGGGAATTGAGGCAAACAGGATTAAGTGATTTACCCTGGGTCATACAGTTAGTGTCTGAAGCTGGATTTGAACTCAGGTTGCCTTGACTCCAGGGCTGGTGTACTGTCCACTGCACCGAGCTGCCCACAATTACTATAGGTCATTATTATGTTCAAAAAGATTAATATGTTGTAATGGTAATTTAAATGGGAAGATCTTTCCCATTCATTAATAGGTCCATGTGACCTACTTGGGTCCCATGGAAGTCTGAGTTACATGGAGCCTGTGGTGGGAGGAGTTTGCTGAATGGGTGGAGCAGAAAGAGGCAGGGCTAGAACAGAACCGAGAGGAAATTGTTCAGAGAACAGTCAGAGCTGGGAAGGATAGAGGCAAGCAGGCAGCTGGCTAGTGTAAGTGAAAGGGCTTGTTTGTGATTTTGTTTGAGGGAACCTGCTTGTGATTTTTCTAATGGAGCTGGTTTGTGGGAAGCCTAACAGGGGGAAGACTTGGGGATGGTGTTGTTCCCCACATTGTTACTGTGTATAGATTTTTGTTACTATGAGGGATTTGGCTTTCTGGTGTCTGAATAAATGTTTTGGTTCTGTCTTCCATGTGGAGAGTCTGTGGTATTTTGTAATTCAGAATTATGCTGGGATGTTCATGGCCACCATCAGTGCTGTGAATATCGTGTTGGTGCTACATATCTAATACTCAGTTTCTTAAGTATAAATTTGACAACATTTTTATTCTTGTTTCTGAAATAAACTCTTTTGAAGCTATGCCTTAATTTACTTCAGATATCAGCTTGCCATTATATACATAGTAACTTTAATCTTTTGGTATCTCTTGAAACTCTTTGAGGTTTATGTGTATACTTAAGGATACAGGTACATTGTTCTCAATTAGTGATCTTCTGTTGTATTTATATTAGAGTAGTATCTGCTGGATTAAAAGAATTTTTCCTCAGAGAAACATTTAAAATCATGGCACAGTCATATTTTGCAGAAATTTGTCATTTAACTATGAATATGTTTAAGGAGAAACTCTCCCCATGACCCAGCAGTTTTCACTATAACATTTTTAGGTTTTTTAGAAATGATGTGAACTTCATTCACAGTTGTGATGACTGGACTATCTGTGGCAAAGAGAATGCCATACTCAGATATTTCCAACATCTCTTCTTACTTTTTTTTTCCTGCTTTGAGGCTAGAACTGTTCAGTTAAAATTAGAACATAGGACATAAATCCAGAACTAGGAGTCTCAAAGGTCATCTGCTTCAGTCACTTAATTTTACTTTTGAGCAAACTGACCCCCAGATCACTTGCCCAAGGTCACACAGATAGCAAGGGGCAAAACTTGGATTTGAACTTAAAAAAAGACACTTGACCTTTGCTTCTCTAATCTTAGAAATGAAAGGGTTGAAGCCTATGGCCTATAAGATTATTTAAGTCCCCCAAAGCCTATGATTCTATTATTATTATATAAAAAAAAATCTGTTTCCAACCTATCTTTCCAAGTTGATTACAAATTACTCCCTTCTTAGACTCCACAACTAATAACGGTGCTAATATTAAGGGCCCAAAGCAAATTCAATCTGTGGTGGTTGTTGTCCTTCATTCTTGAAGAAAAACCAAAATGACGCCACTCTTTTGGAGTCAAGGAAGAGTGTGTCCAACTGTGACTGAGCAGACCAGTGTGAGCTCAGAACACTGTACCACCGGTCAGGCACAAATAGTTCATATAAACATTTGGAGTGAAGATGTCTCTAAATTCGTGCATCTCACATTTCTTTTGATCTACTGCTATTCTGATTCACTTACAGAGTGCTGTGTCTTCTTTAATGTGGGCATATTATGCTGGGTGGTCCTGTGCCAATGTCTCCCATGTTTCACAATTGATTCCAAAGTTCTTCAGAGAGACCTTGAGAGCATCCTTGTATCTCTTCTTCTGACCACCATGTGAGCGCCTGCCTTGTGCGAGTTCTCCATAAAACAGTCTCTTAGGTAAACATACACTTGGCATTTGAAGAATATGGCCAGCCCATAGGAATTGTGCTCCCTGTAGTAGAGCTTGAATGTTTGGCAGTTTAACTTGAGAAAAGACTTCAATGTCTTCTTGGCAAACACTTTACCTCTGTGCTTCAACTTTTCAGCCAGAGATGGGAGTGACCTTTCCAATGGAGCAAAAATCTACAAATGGATCCCTCATTAATATATTTTAATACAGCAGTTTTTTGAAAAACTCATTGAACCTGAAATATTTTTTTTTGTCTTTACAAATAATGGCTAATGATACTAATACAATGATTTGGGTTGCTTCTCAATATTTATCTAAAATTAAAAACAAACCTCTATTAAATACAATGCTACTTTCAAAACTTATAGTAACTTATAAAACCTACTTGAAATTTGAGGTAGGGGCAACTGGGTGGTGCAGTGGATAGAGCACTGGGCCTAGTGTCAGAAAGACCTAAGTAAAAATTTGACTTTTCACACTTACTAATTTTTGACTCTGGGCAAATCATTCAACCCTGTTTGCCTCAGTTTCCTCATCTGTAAAGTGAGCTGGAGAAGGAAATGGCCAACCACTCTAGTATCTTTGCCAAGAAAACCCCAAATAGTGTCATGAAGAGTTGAGCCCAACTGAACAACAAACTGATGGACAGCTGGTATCTGAGAACTGGAATCACTAAGTTTGGAAGTGTTCATTACTAGAAAGGTAATGAATTGTTCTGACTATAGTAGCTTAAAAAGACTTGCCTTAGTTGCAGATGTACTGATGAAATCATGAATCCTTGAGAACTAATGTAATTAACAATGGAGTAAAAGGAGCTTTATGTCATGGAAATGTGTTTTATCTTGTTCTTGAAGCAGTCATCACCTGGACACTTCTAATATGAAGTTTCTGCAATTGCTGTGGCAGTAACCTGCTCATCCAAAGGTTCTCTAGAGATAATAGATTGATTACTTTCCATGTAGAATTTATATAACATAGGTGGTTGTCTACAAGGAGCAAAAATGAGCCCACAAAAGTTATTGAAAGCATACAATGAGATCTAGCCCTCATGAAAGGGAGATCCCAGAGGGTATTCTAAGTGAGTGAGCACTGCTGAGACAGCACACATGGCTGAGTTCCACGGTAGGGAAGCCTGCATTGGCATCACTACAGACAGCTACCTCCAGCGGATGTTGCTGCAGGCATATCAGAATCTCTTAATGTACTGGAGAAGAAAGGGGGTGAGGACAGCAGGGAAGGAAAACTGGGGAGGGAGGGGAAGCTATATAAAAAATTCACCACATAAATTAGCTTGGGCCTTTTGCAGCAAAACTAACAATTGCATCTGAATATGAATTCTGTGTCTTCTCTTTTTTAGTGCCTGAAGGAATTGCATCACGTAACATACAAGGTAATTATTAAAAATGCATAGATCATCTTGTAGGTACAAAAAAATGGAACCGTCTTCAGAAAAAACATTAAAAGGTCTGCATATGTCAATGAATTAGAATCTATTTGCTTCTAAGAACTGTTATTTTCGGAATTCCTCAGAGGAAGTTGAAAGAATGAATTTTATAATCAGAGGTGTCTATTCTGAGGCAGTGGACAGTTGAATTCAGAATGGGTTGTTGAGGGCCGCCAACAGTTTTGGCACTGGTTTGGGGTGTTAAGTGTCAGTTAACGTGCTGATGCCCGCCCTTCAAATGTCTATAAACAAAGACCCCTTTCTTTCCCTTTTGGCAAAAATCCAGGCCAATTTTGGAAGGCTCAGTCCTTTTGCCCATCATTAAGGACAGTGTGTTAATCATGGCACTTGATCTCAAAAGCACCATGGCAAAGGGAATGTTTACTGACCCAGAACATCCGCATTCACATTTCTACTTATGGGGCAGTGGCATGTGCAGACAGTGACATGGGCTGTAGGGGAGAACTAAGAAGTGCTCAGGCTGAAGTCAACCCCAAACCACCTACAGATTGAAGATTATAGATGTGACAGACACAGTCACAGTGCTAACTTGTGGTCATTTAAAAGATCTCTGTTATCTGTATAAAAGACTCCTTTGCTTTATGTTTCTGCTACCCAGACAAAAGATGTGTTATTCAGTAGCACTCAGGCAAAATTTTAGATAGCTAGCATGATGCTGACCTGAGCTAGAATAATACGTTTGATGTGAAGTTTGAAATATTGATAAATAGGATGATAAGTTGACAGGCAAAAAAAGAATACATTACATTGAATCCAGATAAGAGACCATTTTCACTGCAGTTTTATTTTAAAAGTTATACATTATACTAGGTTAACCATAAAAGATTCTGTAGCCTATTTTTTTCCTGTATAGTGTTTGCTTTTAATATTCTTTGTACTCTACAGAAAGACATAGCTGAAAGGTTTAAATTTTTTTTTATTATTTCTCATGGAATCATTAGCTTCCGCTTTCCCAATTCTAATTTTTGAGTAATTTTCTTCAGTAAGCTCTTGTATCTCTTTTTCCATTTGGCCATTTTTTAAGGTGGTATTCTTTTCAAAATGTTTTGTAACTCTCTTTTACCAAGTGGTGTATTTTCATAGTTTCCTACTCTTGCTTTCATTTCTTTTCCTAATTTTTCCTCTACATTCCCATCTGATTTTGAAAATTTCTTTTAGCTCTTCCAAGAATTCTTGTTGGACTTGTGTCCAATTCTTGGGTTTTCTATGAGGCTTTGCTTGTAACTTTTTAACTTAATTGTCTTCTTTTGAGTTTGTGTCTTGATTTTCCTTGTAACTCTTGTAGCTTTTTATGGGCAGGTGGCTCTCCTCCTTCTCTTCTTCCTCCTTATTTTTCTTCTTCTTCTTCTTCTTCTTCTTCTTCTTCTTCTTCTTCTTCTTCTTCCCATTTCCCACCCTATTTCTTGATTTTGAACTTTATGTTGATATTGGGTTCTGTTCCTGGTGTGGGGGTGTGAGGGGCACTGTTTCAAGCTTCAGGCTTTTTTTGCACTATTTTCAGAGCTAATTCTGGGGGTTTGGAAGTTTTTGGAGCTTCCAAGGTGATGTGATCTAGGGAGATGTGTGGTTACTGCTTTCCTGATCAGCATCCTGATCCTTATCTATAAAGTGTCCTTGTTTCCTTAGGATTGATCAATATTGATCCTCAGAACCTCTGATCCCTTGGAACTGTGTTACTGCCCCTTGGGTTTCTTTTCCCTTTCATCTGAAAATACTCCTCCCTGTCATTGCACTATGACCCAGAAGTGATTATAAACAACAGAATTGTCAAAAAGTTGCCCCTCAATGGCTTACATTCCCATTTGACTGAAAATGTTCCTCTTTGCCTTTGAACTGTGACCCAGAAGAGGGTATAGTTAATGGAATTGTCAAATAGACAGCTTCTAGTCCTATATCCACTGTTAGCACTAGGGTGTCCTGTAGTCTCTTTCTGACCAGTTGTCAGATCTCCTTACCATTTTTAGCTTGGGAGTTCCTGAAACTGCTTTTTCTTTTATCACCACCAGCTAGTTCTAGCACTGATGTTTCATCCATGTAGTCTCTGGGACAGCCTCCACTCTTATGTCACAGATCTCTCCTTCTAACCTCCTAAGCTGCCTTGTACTGAAAGAATGTGTCACTTTGACCTTTTGTTGGCTTTGCTGCTCCAGAATTCAATTTGAAGTATTATTTTAAACTTGCTTGGAAAGGAATGTTGGGAAGGCTCAACTGAGTGTTTTCTCTATTCCCACCATCTCAGCTCTGTCATCAGAAGACCTATAGCTTTTTTAAAAAAATATGATATAATTTTTATTGTTTAAAATTTATTTATATATTTTTAGTTTTCAACATTCACTTCCATAAGATTTTGAATTCCAAATTTTCTCCCCATCCCTCTCCTCCCCCACCCCAAGGTGGCATGTAATTTGATATAGGCTTTACATATACATTCATATTGAACCTAGTTTCCTTTTTTTGTATATAAATTTATTTAAGTTTTCAACATTCATTTCCACAAAATTTTGAGTTCCAAATTTTCTCCCCATTTCTCCCCTCCCC
>CM053770.1:375831986-375848433 GCA_028658325.1 Potorous gilbertii | reverse complement strand
TAATAAGAACTTTGATAAGGTCAAGTTGAACTTTCTTTCTTAAATCGAGATTTTGGGAGTGAAATTTTGTCCCCTTAAAAGTAATGAATAAAAATAAAGGTTGGCATATAAATACTTGTGTTGACTTTAGTTTGCCAATTTCTAAACCAAAAAAAAAAACCAAATTGGCAAAGGTACAACTCAATAAATGTTCCTTGGTGAAATATTTATTTCCAAAATGATGATGAGTGATGAACGTAGTTTAAAGATGTTTCAAAAGAGAAAAATAACGATTACAAAACCCTGATATAGAGATCTATGACGATAACTTTGTAGCATTAATTTGAACTTCGTGATAATTTTTGTAATTCTATTCACACTAATAGAAATGGATGGGAAGGCTAGAAACACGATAAAATTAATTTTTGATGGGATATTTGATGATCTATATATTCTGCCTCAGACAATGGCTAAAAATCCAGAGAAACTGAAAAAATCTAAATATTCTACATGCTTCATCCAATCCAAATGATATATAACCTTTAGTAAAATTAGCCATTGTCATTACTGAAAATAGCAAACTGTTTAGGAACCATTTTTAAAAGCAGTCAATATAGATCAACTTAAATATATACCCAGAAGGAGCATGGAAAATGGTAGAGAATGAAAATAGTATAGTTTTGTGTAGCTATGTTAGAATACAATTTTTAGCCGTATCTGTGTAAGCAAAAGACCTGAAGAGACCCTGATATATTATCTAAGTATTCCCCCCATCTTACTATGGCAATAGCTAGTCTAACTGAAGGTTACGTTTAACAAGTGGAATAAGCAGGTGCATCAAGCAAAATGTGGCCACCTTAAATGTAACAGTAAAATTATTTTGATTTGGCTTTTGATGTAATAGCCTTTTATTGAAGACACAGACCTCTTGGAGCTGACCCAAATCTCACCCAATATATAATTTTGATCAAATTGCATTTGGCTCTAGAGAGGAGTTGCATCATCTCATGGATAAGAGAACTGACTTAAAACATTAATCAGATAAATTTTGAAATAAAACAGATTTTATGGTAAAAATTTTTCTCAGAGTACTTATTGTGGCTCAGAAAAGGCTTCTTGAATGGCTTCCATTTCCTGAGCTTATAGCTCATACTAGGTTGTGAATTACTATTCTATTGAGAACTAAACTTGGAATATATTTACTTAGGGCAGTTTTCTTATGCATTTAATCAATGATCATAGTGACTGAGAAAGAAAGCACAAAAATAGGGCAGCCCCTCCTCCAATCCTAGGATCTTAGGGGGTCAGTCAGCATCACAAATATCAGTCTAATTATCATAGCTATTTTATGTAATTTATTTGAACTATAATCATGATAGACAGTTCAGAAAAGGAGCTAGCAATAAAATCCGTGGCCTCAGATGTCTTATATCCAAGTGTATAAAGTGTGTAATAGACAAGATGGAGTAGAAATTCTAAAGCCACAAGGTAAATTTGACCTCATAGGTATCATTGAGACAATGTGATGGGATAGATAATTGGACTCTGGAAGGGATTCTCTTATCCTGTAAAAGTTCTAAAGCTCAGAAAAAAGTGACATTAGTAACAAAAGTCAAGGAAAACAGCAAAAGAATTTCTAAAGCTATAAGAGGACCAAATGTGGAATCAGGTCATTGCTTCAGATGAGTGCGTTTATAGATCATAGGCCATGACAACTGCAAGACAATGTTTTTATTCGTCCCTAATTGATTCCCTGGGGCAGCTAGGTGGCATAGTGGATAAAGAGCTGGATCTGGAGTCAGGAAAACACATTTTCCTGAGCTCAAATGTGGTCTCAAACACTTACTATCTGTGTGACCTTGGACAAGTCACAGTTCTGTTTGCCTCAGTTTTCTTATCTGTGAAATGAGTGGAGAAGGAAATGGCAAACCATTCAGCATCTCCACAAAAACCCCCAATGGGTTCATGAAGAATCAGAATCAACGGAAAAAAATGATTGAACCGACAACAATTGATTCCCGACATCCACCCCTCCAAGTTATTCCAAATCTTTTCTTTCCTCAAGACTTCCACATCTCCCTTTCTTCTTCCCTTGCCAACTGAGAACCTTCCTTTTTACTTGGAAAACTGTGGCCATTTGACAGGAGCCTCTTATCATCCCTTCACCTTAAAATTTTTTGACATCATTGTTTTCTTCTCCTTTCCTCTCATTTTATATAATGAGGTGCCCTGAACTCCTCTATATATGGCCTTCATCCCTTCCCCTTATATTTTTTCCTGCAGCTTGCCCCTTTAATAGTCCCCTCCCTGTAATTTTCAACCTTTCTCCTCATATGCCTGTGTTTCCTCCATAACCTTATAACAATCTCAAATCTCTTCCATCTTTTAAAATTCTTCACGAGATCCTACTATCCTTTCAAGTTATTGTCTTCTATCTCTCCCTACCTTTTCAAACACCTAGGGAAAAAACCTCTTTATATTCATTGTCTCCACATCATTTTCTCTGACTTGTCAGCTCTTTGCTGTCTGATCTCATCACTCAACTGAAATTGCTCTCACCAAAATTGCCAGGGATCTCTTAAATCACCAAATCTTATAGCCTTAGTCGTTTTCCTCCTTGACTTCTCTGGCAGCCTTTGAAATTGTTGACTAACCTCTCCTTTTTGATACTCTCACTTCTCTGAGGTTTTATGAGCTTATTCTATCCAGGGTCTCTTACCTGCCTTCTACTCATTTTAGTCTCCAATTCTGAATCTCTCTTTTGCTCTCTCTCTCTTTCTCTCTCTCTCTCTCTCTCTCTCTCTCTCTCTCTCTCTCTCTCTGTCTCTGTCTCTGTCTCTGTCTTTCCTATCCTCCCTCCTCCTCTCTCCCTCTATGCACAAACACATATACATACTTACATATATATATATATACATATTATATATAATATACATATATACACACTCTTGACAATCTCACTAATTCTCATGGCTTTATCATATCTATGAAGATGATTCACAAATCTATATATCTCTCCCCTGACTTTCAAGTCCAACATCACTCTTGCTCTATTACACATATCAAGACACATAAACTCAATATGCCTAAAGGAGAATTTGTTACATTTTCCACCCAATCCACCCCTCTTCTAAAGTTTCCTATTTCTTTTGATGGCACCTCTTATCTGTAACTATTCTCCTTGATTGTTCACTCTAACCCAGCTCATGTATCCAATCAATTTCCAAATCCTACCATTTCTAGCTCCAAAAAATCTCTTGAATGAATTATTCAGAGAAGTACTTCTTAATCTCATCACTTCTCCCTTAGATTATTGCAATGTTCTCCTATTGCAATGTTTATCTCCCTGCCTGAAGCCTTTCCAGTCCACCCTCCACTCAGCTGCCCAAGTGATATTCCTTAAGTACAAATCTGCCCACATCACTCCTCTGTTCAACTAATTCCAGTAGCTTCATATTGTCCCTAGAATGAAATATCAATTTATCTATTTGGTTTTTGAAGTTTTCACAATCTAGCCCCAACCTGTCTTTCCAGACTCATCATTATACATTGCTCTCTTTTCCATGCTTGATGGTCCAACCATGATCTTTCTGTTCTTGACACTGTACTCTATTTCCCATAACTGTTGCTTTGCACAGGTCATGCCTTAGTATGGGAAAGTACTTCCTGCTTGCCTCTCTGAGGCTCTTAGAATTTTTCTTTGCTTCAAGATGCAGCTCAAGCATGACCTTTTACATGGCACTTTAACTGATTTCACACAACTGTTAGAACCTCCTCCTCCCTATCTTGTATTTATTTAAGTTGTAACTATTCTGCAAATACTTATATATGGTTATGCTATCTCCCTTAATAGAATATAAGTTCCCTGACAGTAGATATTTTTCATAATTTTATTTCTATCCCCAGTTCTTAACACAGTGCCTGTTGCATAATAGGTGCTAATATGTGTTTGATAATTAATTGAGAATGAAGGTGAAGCTGTTCCACTTGTATTTTGCTCCAGTTTTATCTGTCTCTGGACTTAGGACAGAACAAAAAGTATTTAATAGGATGTTAAAACCTAACATAAGAATTAAACCTAGCATGAGAATAAAAGATCCAAGTCATGAGTTCATTTTAGTTGCTATAGAAGAACCATATCCCAGGGTATTGAAAGAACTTGATAGATGGACTTGTTGAGCCACTGTCATTGAGTTTCAAAAAATCTCAGATAAAAGGAAAAGATGCTACTGAAGACTAGGAGGATACATGTTTTTCTGCTACTAAAAAAGTGAAAGAGAATAGTATCTATAAATTATAGGTTAGTAAATTCAATTTCAACTCATAGAAAAATTCTGGAGTGTATTATTAAAAGATGGTTAGTGAGCATCTAGAAAAGGAAGCAATGATCATGAGTAGGTGATTTGGCTTCATAAAGAACATATCCTGACCGACTAACTTCTTTTTTTGGGAATGCTACTGGTAGTATTTTATCTAGATTTTAGCAAAAACGATTGACAGAATTTCATTATTTTTGTGAAGAAGATGAATAGATGATAGTATAGTTACAATATAAGCCATGTGGGACTGGAACTGTTTAATTTTTTTTGCCTTTGTATTTGGAGTACCTGGTACTTCATAAATGCTTGTTGATCCACTCAACAACTTGGAGACAGTTTGAATGGATAGATCCAAAGAGAAGTTACTGGGAATGAAAGTTCCTTGAGAAGTGGGGCTGTTTTTTATCTCTGTAACCCTAGCTCATAGTTCCCTAGAACCTGGTACACAGTATGTATTTATTAATTGTTTTTTCAATTGTATTAGATTCCGCTTTGGAAGAAGCCTCCAAGGATTTGTCCAGTCCGATTTAATATTATTGTTAGTGATTCTGATAGAATGCTTATCAAAATTAGGATAGATAACTAACATATTGGATGGCAGAACCAATAAAAAAGCCTATACTTTTAGGATGAATCTAATAATATTTAATAAGTTTAACTATAAAGCATTATACATAACTTAAAGTACCTTAATTAGCCTAAGATAAGCCAATTGTAGTTTGGAGCTCCTTTACAAAAAGATGTAGGTGGAGTTTTGGTAGACTGTGAACATAGTGGTGCTCATCAGTGTGATGGCAACCAAAAAAGTTCATGCAATTATAAGTTGCATTAAAAGAGGCATCATGTTCAGGACTAGGGATGCGTAAATAATACTATTGTCCTTTTTTTTGGTCAGACCATGTCTTCAGCATTTTATTCTGTTCTGTGTGCCACATTTTAGGAAGAACATTGATAACTTGAAAGTATCCAGGTACTAACTTAATGGACTAGCCACTCAAGTGTATATTATTAGTTTTTGCTGTATTATTAAACTGATGTCATTTGTGTAGTCATTGATCTTACTGAAGAAGTCCTTCAAGATTTTATGGCTTAATTTAGTAAGCATAATATTATTCATGAATTTGAGCATAAGATGGATTTTTCCACCTGTATATAATCCTACATCCATCTAGACCCTAAATACTATATACTCTATAATAGTGATAAAAACTTTTGTCAGGTATTCCTCTATTTTATAACTTATTTGATGTTAATACTATCATTTTCATTGTATAGAGTTCTCACTGTGGTTTCATTTATCAAGGAATTTTATATAAGCTTAACTTGTTCATGAAAGAACCTTTTTGGAGTTGACTGCATTTTGTGCTACTTAATCAAATTTTTAAAAATACTGGTGGATAAAATATTACCAGTATTAAAAAACAGTGGAATCTTTTTTTTGTACTTTTTAGTCAATTGTGTGAATGTAAAAATGTGATTTACTGTAGACAATTATTTATAAAAATTTATCTGTTCCTTTTTAACATTTTCATCAAAGATACCTTCAATATGTATATAGATCATTCTCATAAAGATTTTGTTGAAATAAAAAGTTAGATAAATGGAAAAATAGGTATTAATGTTCTCTCAATATTTTTTGTATATTAATACTATCTGTTTTTCCAAAAATTCTTTGAATATCTTCAATACCCTCTCCCCTGCAAGTTATCTTGTAAAATGATCCCTTAGCACTTCAGCATTGAATTGTTTTCTCCATGAATTTCCTTGGTGTGTACTTAATCTGGTCTAGCTACTCTTCTCAACCTCATTTCCTTAAGTGCCATTTCAATTTCTTCATATAGTTCTTGGGTAATTAAGGCCAGCTCCAAATGTGGGGATTAAATTGTTATTAATGGTAGAAATAGATTGTTATAGGAAGGATGACACATCTATTTCCCATATATTTGTTGTATTCCTGCCAGTTTTACCATTGAATGCTTTTGATATTATATATCTATTTTTTTAAGGTCTCATGCCAATTTTTTTTGCAGGTTTTTTTGCTTACAATGATATTTTTTGCTGTTTAAAAAAGTGACATTGCTTACCATCTTTCACCATCCTCTCTGTAATGTTTTACATATGAATTTGTATTCTAAATTGGTATTGCCCTTGACTGCCATATCTCTCTACTGGCAAAGGGATCAAATGTTTCCTGGCTTAGATGGTTTATGGGCTCTTTTTGGCTTCCTTGTTTTGCCAACTGCTTTTATTCTTGTTAAACTTTTACAGAAAATGGTGATAAACAAGATTAGTATCCCTTCCATTTCCTATAATTTCCAGAATTGTCTTGTCTGAATAGGCAATTTTAATGCTGTTGCAATTGTACAGTATCTTCCCCTTCTGATCTTTACCCTTTTCTTGCATTTGAAATAGATTTTGACTTTTTCAGTGACCAATGGACTTACTGCATATGGAAAGGTGATTCATATATGACTCCTTTATTACATAAGAGACAGCACGGTGTAGTGAAGAGAGAACTGGGAAGCAAGTCAGGAGAGACCTGTGTTCATAAACCTCTCTGAGCATGAGTTTCATGATCTATAAAATGAGGATCATATTATATTTCATATACTTACATGAAAGGGTTAGTGTGAAGATCTAGTGAAATGATGTATGTAAAGTACTCTGCAAAGCTTAAATATTATAGAAATGTGAGATTTGGTTTTTAAATCAGTTACCAGTCCTTTCTTTTCTATTAAGAGATAAACATTTTCATTGTTTTGTGATTTATTCAATACTTGTCATGTTTGGCACTTTGTGACTCTTCTGGAAGAACTATTTCTTATATCAATATCATTTACATTTATACCCATATCTCTAGATTTTATAGATGGAAATATTCTGAATAGGCTTTAGGTCTTTGACCTTTTTAATTGCTTAGACATGAGCCATATTTCCAATAAATCTTTGGTCATTCTCCCTCAGCTCATCTATGAATTGAAATGACCAAGTTTCAGATAATATGCCAACTAGTTCTGTAAGAATCTTCATGTTATTCATGGAACTTAATGCTTTACAACAGCTGTTGGTGTATAAGTAGCAATTATTTTCATGGTAGTAATTTTGCTCGTGGTTATCATGAGCAGTATATGACATCATGACCAAATAGCCCAGAAAATCTTCCTTATTGCCTTGTAGTACATGATGAAATAAATTCCATGAACTACCCCTCACCCCAATGAAGAACCTGTGCCACTCATTTAATTAGCTACAACTTCTTTTTGTCTTCTTGTTTGGTTTGTTATAAAAATATCAATGTTATAGGCTGTTCTCCTGGGCTGAGGTGGGTCCTTCTTCATTCAAGGCCACATAAACCTACCTATTCACAACCATGTGTGTGTGTGTGTTTGTGCATAAATGATCTAGACATACACAGACACACACATTGAGTTGGAAGGAGGGAGGGAGAGAGAGAAAGAGAGAGAAAGAGAGAGACAAAGAGAGACAGAGAGAGACAGAGAGATACACAGAAAGAAAGAGACAGGAAGAGACACAGAGAGAGAGAGACAGAGAGAAAGAACCTCAGAGCGTATAAGTGCAAGCTCTTGGCATCCTTAAGTCTTTCATTATTAGCTATTTATGCTTTCACCAAGTCTCATGGAATTGCCATCTTTCTCGCTAGAGTCTTTATGTCCTATTTCCCAGTTCTTTTGAGAAGTAGAGACAACATTATACTTTCTTGACTCTAAGCCTATGCCATAACATAGCTGCTTCCTCAATCTAATCATATAGCTCATTGATGCCCCCTTTTCTAGTTCTTTTACACAGGCTGAAGTTGAACAAAAGGAATGCATTACTATGCCCAATTCCAAGTAGATCTAAGGTAACAGTGTATATCCATTGATAGCTATGGTATTGCTAAGGAGAGCTAAGCAGGTAGACTATTAACAACATTTAATTTTACTAAACTGAAGGTGTTTCAGATTGCAATGACAATTTTTTCACACCTTCAATTCCATATCTTACTCTATGCAATTAAATTAAATAACGTTTATTAAGTACTGATTATTTTCAAAGTCCTGTGTCAAGTGCTGGACTATAAAGCCTTAGTAAGTTTTTTAAAAAAAAGAGCCTTGAGAATGGCAGAATAGAAGCTAAGTCATACTCTCTCCAGTTCGGGCAGATGATTGGAAAACTAAGTAATTTCCTTGTGTAAAATGTAAAGTTGCTGTTATTGACCTCAACTGTTCCGTTGCAGGCACCCGATCTCTAGATAATAGGCATGTGGCAGAAATTAGTGCAGTTTCCACATTTCTGCAGCTTTTCAGAACTTCCAACCCTTTGAAATCATCCTCATTTCACACATTGATGTGGCTGTGATTGAATTTCAGCAGCCTTGCTGCTGATGTAAACACTCACTGTCTCCAGGAAGCAGATTCAATCCGAGAGGTAAGAGCTCTAGGGGAGGTGAAGGTTCCTTTCATGGCAATAAACCAGTCAAAATTCACAGAAAGGAAGCCTTAAATTTCCACATTGGGATGTGAGTTGTTAAAGCTGGCTTTTAGAGTGATGAAACTTCAATTTAGTATTCTGAATACATTCTCTGTTATCCTCTTCCCCAACCCCCATCTCTGCTGAACACTTTCAGGAAGTGGTAGAATTTTGTCTCAAGTAACATTGCCTTCTTTCTCCATTGATTCCTGTTGTGAATAGGCCTTCTTGAATTCAAAATCATCTGCATCTTTAGGGTTTTCCTAAAGGATATTGGATTTCCTGCTTCAAGGGTTAATCAGAACTATTAATCAGCCATGAAAATAAGCACTAGTCCACTAGCTCATGGCCTGCAAGAAATCTGGGTTGGTTCTTTTGAAAGAAATGTGGTATATTCTGGTTTTCATTTCAGATCTCTATTTGTTTGATCTCCTTGGGAATTTATGTTGATGTATTCATGTTGGGACTGTGTATGTGGTTAGAGTGTATCCTGCAGAGAGGATTGTGTATGACTTTAAAAAATGGCCATAAGAAGCAGAAGTACTTGTGGGCAACTAGACTAACAGGGCAAACAAGAGTAACATAAATGTAAGCACAAATTGAAATTTCGTGAATTAATGATTTTTTAAAATGACTGGTATAGATTATGAGAAAGGAATTTGAATTTCAGAGCTATAGCTTAAGGTAGGGATGGAGTTCATTTAGCAAGAGCTGACAATATATATGTCTCTATGTATGTATAAATGCATATGTAAACATATATGTCTATACACATGTACACACGTCTATATATGTATATATACTACATATACACATATATTGGTGTATGGGGTATTCAAGAAAGATTAACGTCTCTGGTGTGAGGGCTTACTGACCCTCACCTCCCTACTCATCTACCTTTGGTGTCTATCTGGCACTCAACTCTCACTTTTGGCTCCAAGAAGCTGTAGTATTCAGTGGCCGCACCCTGGTAAACAATCTTTAAAGACAGGCTAAACCAAGTTGAAGGTAACTGAATGGCCTCAAATTCATTGGTGGGTTGAGGGGGAGTCTATGCCCCAAGCATGTTAAGACTTCTCCTGTCAGAATGGGTAGGTGGAAAACCTGTTCCATGAGCGATGAAGGCAGCTAAAACAAGCATTGTGGAGTTCTTAGAGGTTGGTCAGGCATTGAAGATGCCAGGGTCATCCACTGCATCTCAATCTAGCTCTAGTCGTCCTGCCTTTTGTTTTGTCATTTGACTTCGATGACTTTGGAAGAGAGAGTGAGTCTGACATCTTTGGGTAAATCTGTCTTGCTTAAATCCAGTTCATGTATGAGTTAAGACATCACCCTATGATGTCATGGTCTTCTTTGAAAATAAAGGGCAAGCAACAACATGCACACATATATCAGGCATGTATATATTATACATGCACCTATATGTATATGCATGGAGATTTAGAAATCTCATGGAATGAGATATGAAATGTAAAATGGAGGAGGGAAAAAACTAGCCCAAATGCAGTATCTATCAAGTGAGACAATTAAGCAAGTATTACACAGAAAGAAAAATATCAGCAGAAAACAATAGTAATTTATAGAAAATAATATTTTAGAGCAGAGATGGTAACAAACTGGCTTTAGTTATCTGTATCCAAATGGGAAAAGTATGAGTAATAAATCAGTTGAACCAAGACACTTCTAGAGTCAGGATAAGGGCAACCATACATTTTCCATAAGAGGAAAATTTGACCAAGACAAAGCATTTAGATGAGGGGAGGGCTAATAGAATTTCTATTCTTATAAGGAAAAGGTAGGAGTGAAGCTGTGGCAAGGGAAGGTAATAGATTATGAGAGTAGGAGTAGTAAAAGCATCCTGTTTCAGGAAAAGGAAATGGCTTAGGTTCTGGCTCCACCATGTTGGGGTTCCCTAGGAAAAGTAGATGTTGCAGTTGGTGGGACATCAGCTCTAGGCTGGCCTAATAGTGGGAAGGGACACTTGATCTTAACCTGGCACAGATGAGTTGGACTCCATAGTACTAAGAGTGGTAGTCTGGAATCTAGTATAATTCTTGGCTTCCAACCCAACTGATTTAAACGCTTAGTTATCAAAAGTAATTGAATAATTATTGCATTTTGATCTGAGAAGGATGCATTGACTACCTTTGCCTTTCTGCACTGGATTGTGAGGTTTTATGCCCTAGTACATGGTCAATTTTTGTATATGTGTCATGTACCACTGAGAAAAAGGTATATTCCTTTCTATCCCCATTCAATTTTCAGAACTGAAATTTTATCTATTGTATCTACTTTATCCAGAGTTCTATTCACCTCCTTAACTTCTCTCTTGTTTATTTTGAGGTTAGATTTATCAAGTGCAGAGAGGGGGAGGTTGAGGTCCCCCACTAGTATATTTTGCTGTCTATTTCTTCCTGTAACTCCCTTAACTTCTCTTCCAAGAATCTGGATACTATACCACTTGGAATTTATATGTTTAGTAATGATATTGCTTTGTTGTCTGTGGTGCCTTTTAGTAGGATAGTTTCCTTCCTTATCTCTTTGGATTAGATCTATTTCTGCTTTCGTTTTGTTTGAGATTAGGATTGCTACCCCTGCTTTTTTTACATCAGCTTAAGCACAAAATATTCTGCACTAACCTTTTACCTTTACCTTGTGTGTATGCCCCCATTTCAAATGTGTTTCTTGTAAACAATATATTGTTGGATTATGGTTTTTAATCCATTCGACTATCTGCCCCATTTTATAGGAGAGTTCATCCCATTCACATTCACATTTATGATTACAATCTGTGTCTTTCTCTTCATCCCCTTTCCCCTTGTTCATGCTTTTAGTTCTCCCTTCTCCCTGCCCCTCCACAAGAGTTTTAATTTTTGAGCACCACCTCCCTCAGTCTTCCCTCCCTTCTTTCAGCCCTTTCCCTTTTAATCTCCTTTTCCCTTACTACTTCTTCCCTCTCTTTTAGCCACCTCTCCCTTTTCTTTCCCCCTTCCCATCCTATTGCCTAAAGAGCTAATTGTGTTTTTATGCTTAATTGAGTTTTTTGTACTCTTCTTGGATCCAATCAGATGAGAGTACCTCTCAAACAATGTTCATCTCCCTCCCCTCTTTCTCTCTACTGTAATATATATTTGTGCCTCTTTCTATGATGGAATTTGTTTTTTTTCTCTTCTCCTTTTAACATCTCCTATTACATTCTCTTTGCACACTTGAATCATATTTTTTATCATCACATCATTTAATTTATACCCACTCCCTCTATCTATGTGTATCACTTTTACATTTCATGATAAATATATAGTTCTCAAGATTGACAAGTACCAACTTCCCTTATAGGGATGTAAACAGTTTGCTCATATTGTGTAACAAGTTTTTTCCCCCTGTTTACCTTTTTTATGCCTCACTTGAGACCTGTGTTTGAAGATCAACTTTTCTATTGAGTTCTGCCCTTTTCATCAGGATGGCCTGGAAATCCCTTATTTCGTTGAATGTCCAACTCCTTGCCTGAAATATTATACTCAACTTTTCTGGGTAATGAATCTTTGGTTGTATTCCTAGCTCCTTTGCCTTATGGAATATCATATTCCAATTCCTTTGATTTTTTAATGTAGAATCTGCAAGGTCCTGTGTGATCCTGACTGTAGCTCCTCAATACTAGAATTGTTTCTTTCTGTTTGCCTGCAATATTATCTCCTTCACTTAATAGTTCTGGAATTTGGCATCAATATTCTTGGTGTTTTTAGTTTGGGATCCCTTTCAGGAGGTGAACAGTGGATTCTTTCGATGGCTATTTTTCCCTCTGGGTCTAGAACTTCTGGGCAATTTTCCTTGATTATTTCTTGGATGATATTGGGCAGGCTCTTTTTTTTTTTTATCATGGCTTTCTGGTAGAACAATAATCAGGTTCTCTCCTGGATCTATTTTTCCAGGCCAGTTGTTTTTCCAATGAGATATTTCAAATTTTCTTCTATCTTTTCATTCTTTAGATTCTGTTTGACTAATTCTTGATTTCTCATGGATTCCTTAGCTTCTACTTGCCCAATTCTATTTTTTATCAAATTGTTTTCTACAGTTAACCTTTGGATCTCCTTTTCCATCTGTCCAATTGTTCCCTTAAGAAGTTATTCTCTCCAGTTGGTTTTTGTGCTTCCTTTTCTATTTGTCCAATTTTCCCAGTTAGGTTTTGTTTTCCTTTTTCATTTGTCCAATTGTCCTTTTAAATTCTTCTGTTATTCCTTTTCTCATATTTTTAAAGTCATTGGTCATTTTTTCTTCTATTTCTAATTTGGGCTTTAAAATCCTTCCTGAGCTCTTCTAAGAAGGTTCTTTGTGCTTCAGATCAGTTCATATTCCATTCTGAAGTGTCAGATGAAATATAGTCTCAATGCTGACCTCTTTGGTATTTGTGTTTTGGTCCTTGTCCCCATAGAAAGATTTTATGTTTTTTTTTTCTTTTCTGCTTCTTACTCGTCATAATAACCCTTTTCCTGACTTTTAAAGTAGATCTCTGTGTCTGTTGCATAAGGAGCTATATCCTACAATTGTTGTGCCTAAAACTTGAGGTTTTGTGAGTTGTGGCCTTTGGATCTTTCAGCTAGAAGCTAAAATGCTGTAGTTTAATCAGTACTGAGTTGGCTAGTGTTGGAAAGCAGAGGCTAGGTGAGGGATTTTTGAGTTTCCCCACAGTTACCCCAGAGCTAGCTTGTTAAGTGTTGGGGAGGGGTGGTCTGGATGCCAGAGGTCTCCTCTGATGAGCTGGAGCACAGTCAAACTCAGTGGTTGGTGATCCCATCTGCACTAGGGTCTTCCTGATTCCCCTGAGGTACTGAGGCACGCCTGGGGCCCTGGTGTTAGCAGTTGCTGGCCTCACACCCCTGGGGCTCAGGGTCTTCTCCCAGCTTGTTGAGGTGGGGCTATCTGGGATAGCTCTGATCCTGCACTGGTCCCCTTGGCCACAGCAAGAGGAACCCTCCTTAGCAATCTTTCTAGACTCATGGACTAAGAATCTGTTTACTCCTTCTGCTGCTTTCACCGTTCTAGGGTTTTTACTGAGGAGATATTCTCTGCACTCATCAAAGTCAGCAAGGGGAGGGAGATAGCAATTACCAATCAGTCTGCCATCTTGGCTCCTGGAACCAGAAATCCTGTGAATAATTCTTTAAAATAGCAAGTTGAATGACACCTCCTATCCCTCCCAAGTGCTGCCACCCTCTTCTCTATCCTCAGAGTACCTTTTCTGCCTCTTGTCCTGATTACATTTATGTTGATTGTTCCTGTCACAAGAATCCCAAGCTATGCCTCTTGCTAGACAACTTAACCAAAGTTGTTAAAACTGACTTTGCAAAAGACACTGAGCCCTAATGGGCTATAACTCATGACTAAAATATAATTATAGAGAGGATGTTATTCAAAAGAGACAGATTAAATAAAAGGGAAAGTGGATGGAATTCCATAATTACACCATTAATATGTGAGAAAATCCATGAATTTGAGGGAGAAAAAGGTGAAAAATATCTAGGTGAGGATCAGTGAAGGAAGGAGGGAGGGAAGAGAGAGAGAGAGAGGGAGAAGAAGAAGAGGAGAGGACAGGAGAATGGGGTAGTTGTGGGAAAATATGACCAAACACCAAACAAAAAAGAAGATATGAATCTTTAAGAATGAGATAACAGATATGAAACAGAGACATGATATAGTACTAATGGGAAGGAGGGGTTCCGCTCCAACTTCACAGACATTTGCTTGATAATGCTACCAAAAACAGAGCAGCTGATAAATTGATGACTTTCCTTAATGATACTATTCTCTCAAAGGTGAAGCTAGTGATGAGGATTAATCTTAATTTTGTGTGTGATTCTGACTAAAGAAGAGGTGTCTGCCAAAGTAGAAATAATAGAAACCTTTGGACAGGCAAGGCATGAATATTTCTATAGCGGCTACTATGTTCTAGGCACTGTGGTAAGTATTTCCTATGAATATTTTCTCATTTGATCCTCATAATAACCCTTAAAGGCAGGGGCTTATTGTATACTTATTTTACAGTTGTGCAAAATGAGGCAAACGGAGGTTAAGTGATTTATACTGGGTCATACCACTAGTAGGTATCTGAGGCTGGATTGGGGCTCAGGTCTTCCTGACTCTAGTACCAGTACTCTACCCATTGTGCTACCAGTTACCAAGAAAGGGGAAAAAGTGACCACTCCATTTTACTGTTTGTGCTACATAAGGATAGATACTTGAGTTCTGACTTCATTGGGGCCTCACAAATTCATGTCAGTGCTTATCATGCATTTTATAGTCTTAGAGAATTGCCTAGATCACTGAGAGTTGGAGTGACTTGCCCAGGGTTCATGTAACCAGGAAGTTCCAGGGGCAGGACTTGAATGCATATCTTGCTGCAAGGCCAGTTATCTAATCACCACAGCATGATGCCTCTCTTGGGAATGACAGGAAGGAAAAACTGTGACATAGTCTGATGTGCAACTGAGATTTATGGAGAATAAGTTTCAAAGAGATCAGAGAAACGACGTGTAGAATTCTTTGGCCTAAGATTCTATGTGGTAAATTTTCCAGGGTGAATACAATGCTCTAAAAAGTGAAATTATGTCAACATAAATCATTCTCATGTTGAAGAAAAGACATCATATGTTTTAATATTTAGAGCTGGAAATAACCTTAGAGACAATGTAGTCCAACCTTTTCATTTCATTCTTGAGGATAGTCAGGACCAGAAAAGGAAAATGATTGGTCCAAGGTCATGTAGGCAGTAAGAAATGGAAACAGGTTCGAATCTGGGTCCTTTGATTTCTTCTTCAGTGAACTTCATTCCTATTTAGGCCAGGGAGTGGTTTAAACAGACCTGTGTAAATGCATAAAGTTCTCATTGACAAACTCAAATTCTTAAAATGACCTCTACAGGGGATGGAAACAAGGACAAAGTAGCTAAGAATAAGTCTAAAACATAGCGGCGTGGTCCTTTAAAGAATGTGAGGAATGCAGAAGCTCAGAATGAGCTGAACTTGCAATGAATACTGAGAATAAACATAAGAATTGTTTTCTCTTTTTTTCTTTTTTAACTTGTGTTGGAAATAAGACAAAGGACAAAGAAGGGATAGGATCTCTACTTGAGATGGATCATGTGATAATTTATTGGGAGCAGAGAAAAGACAGAAATCCTCATGTTACTTCTTTTTCTATGAAGAATGATCTTCAAACTAAGAAAGGCAAACAAAAAGAGTTAACTCAGCTGAAACTCAAGATATGTGGAGATGTTGAAAAAATCCCTTAGTGCCCTCAATGAGTTTAAATTACTAGGCCTGAACAAACTGTGCATCCCTCAGGCCATGAGCATACTTTGTTTCCTGTTCTTTGGAACCATAGAAAGGGATGCCCTACGTCATTTGGGACAGTTAGGTGGCACTGTGATGGAAGTCAAGAAGACTCATCTCCTGAGTTCAAACTTCAGAATCTTACTAGTTATGTGACCTTGGTCAAGTCATTTAATCCTGTTTACCTAAGTTCTTCATACATAAAATGAACTAGAGTTGGAAATGGCCAACCACTTCAGTATCTTTGCCAAGAAAACCTCAAATGGGGTCACAAAGAGTTGGACACAACTGAAATAACTGAACACAACAACGCAAATAAATTGATGTATATGGAGCATTTCTTTTTATCAGTGA
>CM053770.1:375819649-375831486 GCA_028658325.1 Potorous gilbertii | reverse complement strand
CTTTCAGGCAGTGATCAGTGGATTCCTTGAATACTTATTTTGCCCTCTGGTTCTAGAATATCAAGGCAGTTTTCCTAGATAATCTGATGAAAGATGATGTCTAGGCTCTTTTTTTGATCATGACTTTCAGGTAGTCCCATAATTTTTAAATTATCTCTCCTGGATCTATTTTCTAGGTCCGTTGTTTTTACAGTGAGATATTTCACATTATCTTTCAATTTTTCATTCTTTTGGTTTTGTTTTGTCATTTTTTGGTTTATCAGAAAGTCATTAGCCTCCATCTGTTCCATTCTAATTTTGAGAGAACTATTTTCTTCAGTGAGTTTTAGAACCTCTTTTTCCATTTGGCTATTTCTGCTTTTGAAAGCATTCTTCTCCTCATTGGCTTTTTGAACCTCTTTTGCCCATTGAGTTAGCCTATTTTTCAAGGTGTTATTTTCTTCAGCATTTTTTTAGGTCTCCTTTATCAAGATATTGACCCATTTATCATGCTTTTCTTGCATCTCTCTCATTTCTCTTCCCAGTTTTTCCTCCACCTGTTTAACTTGATTTTCAAAACTCTTTTTGAGCTCTTCCATGGCCTGAGCCCATTGGATATTTATTTCAGATGTTTGGGATACAGAGACCTTGACTCCTACATCTCTATCTGATGGTAAGCATTGTTCTTCCTCATCAGAAAGGAAGGGGGGAAACATCTGATCACCAAAAAAGTAACCTTCTATGGTCTTATTTTTTTCCCGTTTCTGGGCATTTTTCCAGCCACTTATTTGACTTCTGAGATTCCTCTCCACCCCTGTCCAGATCTGCCCAGCTAGTGCTTGGGGTCTGAGATTCAAATGCTGCTCCCCAGCCTCAGGGCTTTTGGTGGCAGACCTGGCTGCAATTCAATGTGAACTTAAGTTCTGGTGCTCAGGTGGGGCCAGGGCCACCTCCCAGGCTCTCTTCCTTCAGGGGATTTATGCAGAGACATTCAGTAATGGACCCGAGGTCCTGCCTCTTGCCTGCTCTGGGATCCTCTGGCTGCCTGCTGCCTCTGCTGCTGCCTCCCGAGGGGGCCTGATTTATGGAGACCTCTGCTCCCCTCTCGGCCAACCCAGAAGTCTCTCTCACTGACCTGTAGCACCTGTGGGTGGAGGGACCTTCCTGGCTGCTAGAGAGTCTGTCCCTGAAGCCTGCTCTGATCTGCTCCTCTAAATGCGGCTCGGTCAGGGCAGGGGTGGGCTCCGCTCCTATCCGGTGTGCAACAGATCTTTGGGATTGGTTTTTCAGGGCTCTCCAGAAGGGAAATCTCCTTCACTCCGTTGCTGCGTGGCTTCCACTGTTTCAGAATTTGTTGGGAGTTCTTTTTACAGGAAATCCATGGGCTGTGGGTTCAGAGCTAGCATATGTGAGTCTTTCTACTCTGCTATCTTGTCCCCTCCCCCGGGGCACTTTGTTTTTGTAAAAGCAAACATGATGATATACGCAGGAGGGCCTGCTATCACAGGTTCTTGGATCTGCTTTTCTAAAAGGAAAGCAACTTTTGAGGGGCAATAATCACTTTAATCAACCACATATATATCGTTCACTTAGTTCATTTGCTTAAGTCGTCACCCTGAACTTCAGAGACAATATGGAGAAATAAAGATCAACAGACAGGGCTTCAGCGAGCAATACATACATCACAAATCAGATAAGTCAGACATAACTCTTTGACCATACATACATACATAGTTACCAGAGGGAAAAGCACTAACATCTGAGTTTTCAAAGTTGGCGGGCTGCTTAGTGACTTCCCAGAGTCTCACCCAGGACACAAGGCTTCTTCTAGCAACTAATCCCCAAAGTAAAACTTCACCTCAGAGTCTTTATCCACTTTTCAGAGCCAGAGGGTATCACAGCCCTTGAGAACCAGTATCTCATTAGAAAATTAACAAAAGTTTCCCTTAATGGGCAAGCCTATTAATGAGTGTGGAGGATTTTTAATCTCGTTAGTATCACAGTGTTTCCATTATTACTCATGTCTAGGTTCCCCCTGCTCCAAGGGGAGTAAAAAGGTTTCCTAGTTTTTCTATGAGTAGTTAAAGTAGTACAGACAAATCAGGTGTGAGCAACATTTCTCATCAGTATCTTGTTGAGTATTTGAGTTTTCCCCCGTCCAAAGTATAATGATTTTGTTTTATTGTTTATTAATTTCTCTTGGCATCATGAGGTTCCACTTTCTCTATTCTAATTTTTAAAGAATTCTTTTCGGAGGCCAAGACAGCAGAGTGAGAACAAGTACTCTCTTAAGCTGTAAGACAATCTCCAGATACTTATAAAAGGAGAATCTGAACAAATTTTAGAGTGGCAGAGACCATAGGAGACAGGGTGTGGCCGATTTCCAACCCACAACAGTCTGGAAGTTCAATGGAAAGGATCTGTTGCACGGGGCGGTCAGATTGCACAGTGCAGAGGAAGCCCTGGGTGTTCTGAAGCAGCCACAGCACTACAAATTCTCAAACATATCCGTTCAGGACTGGAGTCCAGTGGAGCTGATTGACAGAGAGAAGCACAGAACTCCAGGTAACAGCAACAACTGCTCTTGAGACAATCAACCTGCAGATTAAATGTCTATAAGTCACCCACTTGAATTTCCAGGAGCCAAGATGTTCTAGTGATTGTTAAACAAGGTCCCCTTGTTGACCTTGAAAAACTCAGGGAATATTTCCCAATGAAAAATCCTGGAATAGTGGGATCAGCCAAAGAGGTAAACAGTCTTTTAGCCAACGAAGCTAGGAAAATTGCAAAGGGGAATCCTTCTTGCTATGGCTGAAGGAGACCAGTGTAGGACCAGAGTTGTCCCATACAGTCCCACCTCGGCAAACCGGGAGGATATCCTGAGCCCCAGAGGGGTGGAGCCTGTAATCATAAACACCAGGCCTCCAGGTGTACCTCAGCACAGCCAGGGTAATCAGGAAGACACTAGTGCAGACTGGGTTCACTACCTGCTGAGTTTGCCTATGCTCTAGCTCAGGAGACTAGACCTTCTGTAATCAGACCATCCCTCCCCCACACTTAACACAGCTAACTTCAGGGTAACTCTGGGGACACTCAGAAATATTTCACCTGGCTTCGTGTTGGCATATCAGCCATCTCAGCATTAGATAAGCTACAGAATTCTAGCTTATACCTGAAGGGACCAGCGGCCACAATACCCAGTCTCAAGTTTTAAGCACAAGACCCATTTCTATACTTAACTAAGCTTGTTGTTTTCTCCTTGAAGGAAATCAGATGACATTAAATCTCAAATAGTGTTCATCTTCCTCCCCTCTTTCCCTCTATGGTAATATATTTTGTGCTTCTTCCTGTGATATAATTTACCTTTTCATGTCTCCTCCTTTTAAAATCTCCCATTACATTCCTTTTGCATCCTTGAATCACATTTTTGTTATCATATCATTTAATTTAAACCCACTCCATCTATGTATATCCCTTTTAAATATCATACTAAATATTTAGTTCTCAAGATTAACAAGTATCATCTTCCCTTACAGGGATATTAACAGTTTGCCCATATTGAATAACAAGTTTTTTTCCTTTGTTTACCTTTTTCATGCCTCTCTTGAGATTTGTGTTTGAAGATCAAATTTTCTATTGAGCTCTGGCCTTTTCATAAAGAAGGTCTGGAAGTTCCTTATTTCATTGAATGCCATCTCCTTGCCTGAAATATTATGCTCAGTTTTGCTGGGTAATTAATCCTTGGTTGTAATCCCAACTCCTTTGCCTTATGAAATATCATATTCCAATCCCTCCTATCTTTTAACGTAGAAGCTGCAAGGTCCTGTGTGATCCTGACTGTAGCTCCCCGATGTTTGAATTGTTTCTTTCTGAATACCTGAAGTCTTTTCTCCTTCACTTGATAGTACTTGAATTTGGCAACGATGTGCTTTTTGCGTTTTCAGTTTGGTATCCCTTGCAGGAGATGAACAGTGAATTCATTTGATGACTATTTTGCCCTCTGGATCTAGGATCTCTGGGCAGTTTTCTTTGATGACTTCTTGAAAGATACTGTCCAGGCTCTTTTTCTCATCATGACTTTCTGGCATACCAATAATTCTTAGATTTTTATTTTCTCCTGGATCTATTTTCCAGGTCAGTTGTTTTTCCAATGAGATGTTTTACACTTTCTTGTAATTTTTCATTCTTTAGATTCTGTTTGACTGATCGTGATGTCTCATAGAGTCATTAGTTTGTACTTGTCAAATTCTAATTTTAATTCAACTTCTGGGATATGAACTCACTGTTTGACAAAAATTACTGGGAAAACTGGATACAATGTGGTAGAAACTGGGCATAGACCACTGCCTGACCCTGTGCACAAGAATAAAGTCCAAATGGATACATGATCTATGTATAAAGACTGATACTATAAACAAATCATGGGAATAAGGAATAATGTACTTGTCAAACTTATGGAGAGTGGGGACATTTTTGACCAAATACAAGATAGAGAGCATTATTAAGTGAAAAATGGATAATTTTGATTGCATTAAATTGAAAAGTGTTTGCACAAACAAACCCAATGCAACTAAGATTAGGAGGGGAGGCAGAAAACTGGGAAAGAATTTTTGCAACTAGTATCTGTGATAAAGGCCTCATTTCTAAAATATATAGAAAATAGAGTCAAATGTACAAGAATACAAGTCATTCCTCAATTGATAAATGGTCAAAAGATATGAACAGGCAGTTTTCAGAGGAAGTCATATGAAAAAATGCTCTAAATCACTATTGGTGAGAAACATGCAAATCAAAGCACCTCTGAGGTCCCACATAACACCTATCAGATTGGCTAACATGACAAAACAGGAAGATAATCAATGTTGGAGAAGATATGGGAGAACTGGAACACTAATTCATTGTTGGTGGAGCCGTGAGCTGATCCAACCATTCTGGAGAGCAATTTGGAACTATTCCCAAAGGGCTACAAAAATGTCCATACCTTTTGACCCAGAAATATGACTTCTAGGATTGTATTCCAAAGAGGTCATAAAAATGGGGAAGGGTCCCACATGTTCAAAAATATTTATAGCAGCTCTTTTTGTGGTGGCCAAGACCTGGAAATCAAGGGGATGCCCATCAATTGGGGAATGGCTGATCAAGTTGTGGTATATGAATGTAATGGAATACTACTGTGCTATAAGAAATGATGAACAGGAAGACTTCAGAGAGGCCTGGAAGAACTTATATGAACTGATACTGAGTGAAAGGAGCAAAATTAGGAGAACTTTGTACACAGCAACAATCACAGTGTGTAAAGAATTTTTTTGGTAGACTTAAGCCTTCACAGCAATGCAAGGACCTAAGAAATTCCCAATAAACTCTTGAGGTATGGAATTGGATTGCAGAAGGAAGCAGACCATTTTCTCTTATGTTATGTTTTGTTTTTCATGATTTCTCCCATTCATTTAATTCTTCTATGCAACATTTTCATTATGTTTTTATTCCTTCTTTTCTGTTCGATCAATTCTACTTTTTAAGGAACTCTTTTCTTCAGTGAATTTTTGTACATCTTTTTCCATTTGGTCAATTCTATTTGTTAAGGAGCTCTTCTCTTCATTAGACTTTTGTGCCTCTTTTACCAATTGACCTATTTTGTTTTAAAATGTGTTATTTTCTTCACTACATTTTTTGTGCCTCTTTTGCCAAGCTATTGACTCTTTTTTCCTCATTCTCTTGCATCACTGTCATTTCTTTTCCCAGTTTTTCCTCTACCTCTTTTATTTGATTTTCTAAATCCTTTTAGCCTGCTTCCAAGGCATTCTTTGTGGGCCTGACATCAATTTGTTTTTTTCTTTGATTGTTTACATGTAGAACTTTGACTTTGTTGTTTTCTGTTTGTGTTTTATGTTTTTTGTTTGTATTGAGAGTTTGTGTTTTGATCTTCCCTGTGACAAAATAATTTTCTATGGTCAGGATATTTTTTTTTTGCTCATTTCCTCAGTCTATGTCTTGACCTTTGACTTTATACTAAAATTGAGCTCTGCTCCTGGTATATAGTGGGCATTATCCAAAGTTTCAGGTTTTTTGTGCAGTTGTGTTCAGAGCTAATTCTGGACATCTGTAAACTTTCAATTCTTCCAAGGTGCCATGATTTACAGAGAGAGATGTATTTGTTACTCTTGGCCTGTGCTCTGGTCTGCGAGTGACCACATGCACTCTTTTCTACCCTGAAAGTGTCCAGGGTCCCCACTTCTCTGGGGTCACAAATTATGGTGTTCTAGTGCTCCTCCACCTGGGACTGTGACCTGGATCAAAGTATAGACTATGCAACATAGTCCTGCTTTCAGTGCCAGTAAAGGGACCCCTGCAATCTCCTGACCATTTGTCTGACCTCCTTACAGTTTGTGGACTGAGACTTCTGGAAGTAGTTACTGCCACAACTCATTCAGTCAACATTCTCCTCCCCACCCCGCACTACCCCCCACCCTGCAACCAGGCCTGCTCCTGCTGTGCTGGTTCACTGCCTGTGCTGGTGTGGTGGTTGTCCTTTATCTTTGAAGAAGACCAAAATGACATCACCATTTTAAAGTGAAATTTCAGTGTGTCCAATTGTGACTGATCAGACCAATATGAGTTCAGAATGCTCTACCATAGGTTGAGCATAGATAGTCCATTTGAATATTTGGGATGGATATCCCAAATTTGCGTATCATGCATTTACTTTGTGCTGTTTCAATTCTGTTTTGCTCAAAGAGCATAGCACCTTTTCTTACGTGGGCATGCCATGCTGAGCAGTCTTGTGCCAGTGTCTCCCATGGTGCACAGTCAAATCCAAAGTTCTTGAGAGAGACTTTGAGAGTGTCTTTGTATTGCTTTATCTGACCACCATGTGATACCTGCCTCATGCAAGGTCTCCATAAAATAGTCTTTTTGGCAAGCGTACATTTGGCATTCGAACAACTTTTCAGTCAGGTTTGTGTGAGCAATGGTTCCCCTACCTTGTAAATCTTGGCTGGAATGGAATCAGTACCAGGTGCTTTGTCACATGAAAGGAGCTTAATGGCCATCAAAACCTCTTCTTCAGTTGGAAGTTCAGCTAAGGAGGGACTGACTTCAACCTGAGGTAAAAGGTCAATGGCCTCAGCATTGATTGATGATGGTCTGTTGAAAACACTATGGAATGTTCAGCCCATCTCTTTAGGATCATGCCCTTATCACTAATCAATGTAGCTCCATCAGCACTGAGTAGTTGTGATGCACCATAAGTTTTTGGTCCAGAAATAGCTTTGATGGAATCATAAAAGGGCTTTGGATTGTTACTATCAGCATAAAACTGAATTTCATCTGCCTTCTTACTAAGCCAGGAATCTTGCATCTCTCTAAGCTTTGCTTGTCCTTTGCTTTTGATGGAATAAAATGCTACCTTCGAAGAGATGGATGAACTATCCTGCTGGTAAATCCTATGGAGTTTTTGTTTTTCATTTAGCAGCTTCTGAATTTCCTCATCATTTTCATCAATCCAGTCTTGGTGTTTGTGAGTGTTCTGACTCAGATGAGCAAATGCAGTTCTGTACACCAAAATTCTGAGAGCTACCCACTCCTTTTCTGTTCCATTGTTGCCAACTGTATGTTGGCTCAACTTTCCCTCCAAGTCAACAGCAAATTGTTCATGCTCAGAGAAGAGCTTTAATTTGTTGACATTAATTCTTCTGGTAGTCATTTTTCCTGGGAGGCAGCACTTCTGATGAATGTGAATACTTAGCTTGGAAAGGATAAGTCTATGATCAGTCCAGCACTCTGCACCACACATTGCCTTTGTCACACTCACATCTCATTTGTCTCTTCTTACAATCACATAATCTATTGGATGCCAGTGTTAGCTGTGAGGGTGCATCTATGAAATTTTATTGCATTTAGGTAAGTGGAAGACAGTGTTGGTGATGAGAAGATCAAGTGATGCACAAGTTTTCAGAAGGAAATGACCATTGCTGTTGCTGTTTCCAACTCAATTCCTCCCTAGGACTCCCTGCCATGTCTGGTAGTCTGAGCCTACTCTAGCATTAAAGTCACCCAGAATTATAAACTTGTCCTCTTTTGGCACATTGACAACAAAGGTCTCTAGGTCTTCATAAAATTTTTCTTTGACTTCATCAGGGTTTGTCATGGTGGAAGCATAGGCACTGATGATGGTGGCATGACTTTTTCCTGTGAGTGGCAATCACATTGTCATGAACCTGTCATTCACTCCTTTTAGCAGGCATACCAGCTTGCTGATTAGATTAGTATTGATTGTGAAACCCACACCAGCTTCACGGCACTCCCCTTTACTGTGCCCACTCCAAAAAGATATATCCAGCTCCAGCTTCAGGGGTCTGGCCTTCATTTGCCAACTTTGTTTCACTCAGGGTTGCTATTTTGATGTGATACCTGCTGAGTTCTCTTGCAATAAGAGCAGTTCTTTCAGGTCTACTGGATTTTGTGTTGTCTATTAGTGTGAGCAAATTCCATGTGCTGATAGTGAGTGGATTCATTTTTGAAGATGCTTTCATACATTTTTTGTATTTCAACAACATAGTGCAATTCCCCACTTGCCGCAGTAATCAGGCCAGCGTTGGGTAAGCAGGCTATGTTTAGGGCATCTTTTCTAGCCCCTTTCCTCACATCAGGAGTTTAGCAGTGCGATCCTTAAAAGGCTGCTCAGACCCAGGAGGCTGCCAAGGCTCACTGCTGCTTCCAGTGAGAAATGACCTTATGGCCTGAGCTGCCTGTGTAGAGGGTTGTGACTACAGCTCCCAGTGTATCCGCACTTACTGCTTCATCCCTTGCCTGTTGCCACAGGACTTTGAGGCATAATAGTACAATGGTGTGGGTGATGTCTTTTGATTTGTGTGTAAACTGAATTTAAGTGAAGCAGAGTTGCACGAAGTCATCAGTCTCACTCTCTTCTCCTGAGTTATTATAGTCCAGTGGCAGGACAGAGTCAAGATGGCTGGTGATGGTTCAGGACGTAATAGATGACCTTGGTGTGTTTGATGTCTTACCAAGCTTTAAATGCTCCACTTTGCTTGTTTCATCTGTCTTCATGGCCATTGGAACAAATTGTTCTCATTCACCTATTCCACCAGATAAAGTCTTCCCATGCTTGGGGTAGACAGCCTGCTAACTCATCAATGTGTTTGAGAACCCTTGGTAACCTCAATGTAGTTTGGTCTGTCTGCCAAAACAGTTTACCAAGATGTGGCCACTGTGTATGCTGCAGCTTCCTGGAGGCACAGGTGAGAGTTAGGCAGAACAGGTGGACACCAAAGATGGAAAGAACCTTGAAAAGGGCTCAGCAACCATCACACCAAAGGTACTGGTCCTCTTTGAATATATCCTACACCCTAACCTACAACCTACACCTTTGCTGGTGTAGCCCAAGTGAGACTGTTCCACCTTCACTCTGGTCTGATAGACCTTTCCTGGTGACTTTCTAAGTTTTCTTGGGCTAAAAAGGTATTTCACCTCTTTTTTTATGTGTTCTGCAGAATTTATTTTGAGGTATATTTAAAATTGTTTTGAGGAATTTGAGAGGACTCAGGCAAATTCTTGCCTTTTTTCTCCACCCTCTTTGCTACACTCCCCTTGTATCCTTCCCTTCCTTTCCCTTCCCTTCCCAGTACTTGACCAGTGCTTATTGAATAAGTGAATGAATAATCTAGCTCATCCCCCTCATTTTAGAAATTAAGAAAATAGATCTAGAAAGGTTGAGGTTGAATGACTTCATCCCAGAGTTGAACACATTTAATTCAAACCCAATTCTTTTAACAATGCATTGAAGTCACCTCTTTATAGGAAAGAAAAAGACTGAAACACATAAGGTATTAGGGAGTAATGTTGAGAATGCATGGAACAAGCAATGGATGCCCAAAGCAGAGAGACAGTATGTTAAAGTGGAAAGGTTCCTGACCTTAAGTCAGCAAGGGACATCTAGCCTCTCTGAACTTCAATTTCTTTATCTACAAAAGGGGAACATTAATAATTTTGCTATATTCCAAAAAGATTGTCCTGTAGAAAGTATTGCAAAAATCATTTATTATTAATAAAGCAAATAAGTGAAACTGGACTTGATTAGTTTTAAGGGCATTTATTAGTTTTAATAAATGCCTTTCTGCAGAGTCAAGATGGTGGAGTAGAGAGATGCATGTGTTCTAGCTCTTCTTCCACAGCCCATAAAATACTTATAAAAAAAGACTCTCAAGAAATTCTAGAGCAGCAGAAGCCACAGAATGATGGGGTGAAGGAGATTTCCAGCCCAGGGTGACCTGGAAGGCCAATGGGAAAGGTCTGTTGCAGTGGACACAGAGTAGAATGCAGCCCCATCTTGGTAGCTTGGCACTGAGAAGAGCAGGACCAGAGCAGGCTCTAGGGACCCTGGCAGCAGCAGTAGAGGTTCACAGATCTCTCAACCCACAGATGCCAAAGACACTTCAAAGGTCAGTGAGAGAGCTTTTTCACCTTCATGACACAGGAACAGAGCTCTATGTCTCTTAACTCTGATCTCAGGCAACAGCAATAGCAGTGGGGTGGTGCTGTATGGCAGTGGCCAAGGCAGGCAGCAGTTGGCATCCATTGTTCCATTGTTGGAGGGCTGTGCTTAAAGTCCCTGGGGGAATTGAACAACTGATCTAATTCTCAACCGTGAGCTAGGTCAGAGAGTAAGCTCCTCTCCCTTGACTATGACACCTTGGAGGAACTGAGAACTTACAGGTCCCCAGAGCATACCCTACTTTTGACAAAGGAATCAAAAGTCAGGCAACTGTTTGGAAAAATGCCCCAAAAAGGGGAAAAAATAAGATTATAGAAGGTTACTTTCTTGGTGAACAGGTATTCTCTGCCATCTGTTTGGAAGAGAAAGAATAATGTTTACTATCAGGGAAAGACAAAAGTCAAGGCTTCTGCATCCAAAACAAATATGCAATGATCTCAGGCCATTGAAGAGCTCAAAAAGGATTTTGAAAATTAAGTAAGAGAGGTGGAAGAAAAACTGGGAAGTGAAATGAGAGAGATGCGAGAAAAGCATGAAAAGCAGGTCAACAACTTACTAAAGGAGACCCCAAAAAATGCTGAAGAAAATAACACCTTGAAAAATAGGCTAACTCAATTGGCGAAAGAGGTTCAAAAAGCCAATGAGAAGAAGAATGCTTTAAAAAGCAGACTTAGCCAAATGGAAAAAGAGGTTCAAAAGCTCACTGAAGAAAATAATTCTTTAAAAATTAGAATAGAACAGATGGAGGCTAATGACTTTCTGAGAAACTAAGAAATCACAAAACAAAACCAAAAGAATGAAAAAATGGAAGATAATGTGAAATAGTTCAATGGAAAAACAACTGACCTGGAAAATAGATCCAGGAGAGACAATTTAAACATCATGGGACTACCTGAAAGCCATGATAAAAAATAAAGAGCCTAGACATCATATTTCATGAAATTATCAAGGAAAACTACCCTGATATTCTAGAACCAGAGAGCAAAATAAATATTGAAAGAATTCTCTGATCACCTCCTGAAGGTGAAATGGACAGAGTTAATAAATTACAGGCAAATGTCAATTAGGAATTTTGAGAGTGTCATTTATTAGCCAGGCTGGCAGCTGCCTCATGTAGAGGCCCAGAGGAGACAGCCCCAAACTGAGGTGGGTGAGCATTTTAAGCATTTCAGCACTACTTGGTATAGCCTTGTGGTTTCCGCAACAAACAGAGTTCTGACAGAGCAAGAGGAGGGGGGCTTGCTGCTAGGCAGAGGGGGTTATCAGGGTGCTACTAGGCAAAGGACCCCAACAGAGGAGAGGTGCCAGGAGAGGTAGCCAATTGGGAAGTGGGGGGGCTGGTTACCTG
>CM053770.1:375794595-375819549 GCA_028658325.1 Potorous gilbertii | reverse complement strand
CCCAGGGAGAAATAATGTCCATTTTACTCCCCCCTTTTCTTGTAATCAATTTAAACAGGGGACTCATCAGAGTCCAAAGGGAATAAGCCAGACGCAAAGCAAACAGTGTAACAGATTGAATGCGATCCCTAATGTACTTAGAGGCACAGTTCACAATGCAAAGGGCTATTGAGACCAAGGCACAGGAGGACCAGGTCCCCCTATGGCGGACACCAGAGTAGTTAACCAGGGTGACCAATTGAACAAGGACTGGAACCATGTCATGGGGTGTTGTCGAATTGACTCTTGTTCTTCCAAACATGGCAAGGGAGTCTCAGACCACCCAAAAAATGTTGTTTTTGCATAAAAACAACAGGTCTCTCCTAGAGCCATGCAGAGGCCACCCTGTTTTAGGAACAGAAGGTCTAGACCCCTCTGGTTTTTCAGGTACCTCAGCTAGGGAATCTAAAGCAGACTCTAGATGCGAGATTTGGGACTCTAAATCTCTAATGTCTTGGTCTATGTGGTAACTAAGAGCGTTGAAATGGCAGTTGCTTGTAACTAGGGCAGCTGTGTTCCCGACTGTTGAACAGCTATACCCAATCCTGCTAGAATGGGAATCAGGATAGGAGCAGCCCTGGGGACGCGTCCTTGCAGGTTGAAGTCTTCCGGGGCTTCGGGCTCAGAATACAAATACACCTGGGGCAGGACATAAACCAGAGTCCCACACCCATATCCTGACAGACTGGTGAAGAGGCCAATGAAGGTGCACAGATCGAAGTGAAAACTGACAGCTGCAAAGGAAGAATTCTGAGCAATAACCGTCCCATCGCCAGTTCTGCTTAGAGTCCACAAGTAAGGGATGGGTTGATGGGTCCTGGAGAGGCCTGTAGGAAAGAAGAGAAACAAAAGGAGGGAGAATGGAATGATCTAAGATGGGGCCTGAGGTTTCCAGCTGGATATGCTGTCCACTGGGCAGACGGTGATGCTACTGGCTTGACGTGTGAACGATGTCTCCACGTCTTGTGTCCTGTGACCTCAACTGCTAATATATTGGACTTGACAGGATCACTTGAAAGGTCCCGGTCCACTGAGGTTCAAGCAAGGATTAAGATTTGAGGTCACTCCGGACCTTGCACAGAGCCTGTAAGGAGTTGAGGAGGGCAACATTAGAAAAGTCGGGAAGCCAACACTCAGAATAACTGGTGGAACAACTGGGGGGGCTACTCTGAACATGATTTCGAAGGGGGACAGAGAGAGAGAGAGACACCTAGCCTGAAGCAGAGCAAAAGGAAGGAGACTCACCCAGAGGTCACCAGTTTCAACCTTAAGCTTAGCAATATGCTCCTTCAGGGTCCTATTCATCCTTTCTACCTGGCCTGAACTCTGGGGCCTATAGGCACAGTATAGTTTCCACCTAACCCCAATAGCCTTTGAAAGAGCTTACACACCTTGAGGCACAAAAACTAGACCATATGACAGCAACTTCTTTAGGTAGCCAGGTTGCATCCAACAGATCTCGTATTTGATGCTGGTTCGGCCCATACACAGGGAACTTCCTGCTGAAATTCTGACAATATAGGTGAAGTGGCATCTGGGTGGTTATCAGAAACAGTCATTAGCCTTGATTCTTCCGAGAAGGGGCAGGATACCATCAGCTGGGGTACAGGCTCAAATTCCAGGGAAGGGGAAGGGCCAGAGAATGAAATGACAGCCTGCAGTTTCGGCCCGATAAAGGATATAGGCAATCAGGCATGACCAGGAAAGAATGAGAAACCAGGCCCTTGCCCAGGTGGATGTCCCTTGCTGTGGTTACAGGAACGTTCCTAACTTGGCCAGTGGCCCCTGAACTGAAATGGAGGACTGAGACAATGGGCCCAGGGGTTTTTTCAGGGACGAGGCTGCAGTGCCCGTGTCTGGATGACTCCCCCAGAGAGCGTCACCCTCGGCTCCTGGGGGCCTAAAGTGACGGTAGAAATGGAGTTGGGGCCCGGAGACAGTCTTTTTCCAAACTTGTCTTGGTCTTGGGGGAGCTTCAGCTAGGGCCGCAACCACCGCTCTGACTACAGATTTAGCTTGTCGATCCTGCAGCTCATCCCTATTGTTGTAAACTTTACAAGCCACCTCCAAGAGCTCAGTTAGGTTCTTTCCTTCAAACTGGTCCTTTCTCTGGATTTTCTTTCAAATGTCAGGGGCAGAATTGGAAACAAAGTCAATTACTATGGCCCTCCGGTGTTTTGGATCCTCTGGATCAATAGAGGTGTATAATCTGTATGCCTCCATCAATCTCTTGAGATATGCAAGGGGAGTCTCATCCTTGCCTTGCCTAATTTCACTAACCTTAGACATATTGTGGGCCTTTTAGCCTCAGCTCAAAGCCCTCCCAAAAGCAACTGGCAATACCTGTTGAGAGTCTCCTTACCTTGGTCATCGTTAGGGTCTCAGCTGGGACAGGTTCCAGGGAGTAGGCGGTTAAGATGGACAGGGTCAGAGGAGGGGCGGACATCTGGCTCCAAGATGCCCTTTTGGGCTTCCAGGAGGATATGGTCACATTATTCACTGGCAAAGAGCTCCCAGAGTAACTGCTGGCAATGAGTAAAACAGCTTTTGACTCTGTTTGAATTCAAGTAGGAGTGAAATTTTTCCAATCATGCAATATCTGTATTAAAACCAGACTCAGAAATAGTCAGATGGGAAACATTCCTTGTAAAAGGACACAATGGGGAAACTGACCAGGAGGATCTCATCCTAGATTGAATCTAGAATTGTCCCCTTGGTGTTTCCTCTCCAGATACAAATTTCACCTGATAACAGTACAGGATGCAGGATCACAGTTCCTCTGAGCAACTTGTGGCATATTCTCTCAGATACTGATTTAATGCAGACAACTATACCCAAATTCAAACTTATACAAAAATATGCATGGTCCCAAATGCTTTTACCTTAAACAGCAAATTTCATTAATCACAACTTAAAGCCAAATACAGTTCATTGTTCAGACAAATTTTTCTCTTAGGACTGATGACCTTGTCCACATGAAAGGAGCCTTGGTAATTTTACAAAACAAAAGTAATTGGCATGAGTCCCATGCCTACCAACCCCAGATACAGGAGGACTGTTCTGCAGAACGAGTCAGGCAGAACTAGTCTAAATAAATTTTTACTCCATTCATTTCTTTCCACACAGTAACCAATTAATAATTTTAGGTTTAGCATTAAAACAGCAACTTCAAAGACTTAGTTGACAATCTTACAACTCTTATAAATGATAGCTATAACTTCTTTAACAGGCAAAGGTGAAAATACCTGGTTTTAAATAACATTACTGACTTTACACAATTTTTCTAACATCTTTTAGTTCCAACAAAATTCAGATTACAAATTGCTTTCTCTAACATCATTTCTTGATTTCAGAGTAAAATAAAATCTTAATGGCTCTAATTTTTACTCAAGAAAATTTCATGTCTATGTCCACTTGGTGGAACCTCCATGTGAAATGGACAGAGTTAATAAGTCACAGTCAAATGTCAATTAGGAATTTCAAGAGCATCATTTATTAGCCAGGCTGGCGGCTGCCTCATGTAGAGACCCAGAGGAGACAGTCCTGAACTGAGGTGGGTGAGCATTTTAAGCATTTTGGCACTACTTGGTACAGCCTTGCGGTTTCCACAACAAACAGAGTTCTGACAGAGCAAGAGGCGGGGCTTGCTGCTAGGCAAGAGCCCCCAAAACAGAGGGGGTTATCAGGGTGCTACTAGGCAAAGGACCCCAACAGAGGAGAGGTGCCAGGAGAGGTAGCCAATTGGGAAGTGGAGGGGGCTGGTTACCTGGCAATGTTGGTCTAACATTAGGGGGGCACAGGTGGTTACCATGCAAATGGACCAAACAAGAAATGACTCTTAACAATTTATCAGATATTAAATAAAAGGGGAATAACATTTTGACAGGGTGCCAACAACAGAAAAAAACTTTTACTAGGCAAGTTATGCAACCCTGCCCAGTAACCTAACAGATATCCCTCGGCCTAGGGGCCCAAGGAGACATAATGCCCATTTTAAAGGAGATCCAAAATGAGAAACTTCTAGGAATATTGTAGCCAAATTCCAGAGTTGGCAGGTCAAGGAGAAAATATTGCAAGCAGTTAGTATTGTGGAAATACAATCAGGATAACACAAGATCTAACAGTTTCTACATTAAGGGATCAAGGGGCTTGGAATATGATATTTCAGAAGTCAAAGGAACTAGGATTAAAACCAAGAATCACCTACCCATCAAAACTGAGTATAATACTTCAGGGAAAAATGATCCTTCAATGAAATAGAGGGTTTTTAAACATTCTTGATGAAAAGACCAGAGCTAAAAAGAAAATTTGACTTTCAAACACAAGAATCAAGAGAAGCATGAAAAGGTAAACAGGAAAGAGAAATCACAAGGGACTTACTAAAGTTGATCTCTCTACATTCCTATATGGAAAGATAATATTTGTAACTCTTGAAACTTCTCTCAGTGTCTAGGTAGTTGGAGGTACTATACACTCATATGTATATCTACATCTATCTATCTATCTATCTATCTATCTATCTATCTATTTATCTATCTATAGAGAGAGACAGACAGACACACAGAGAGACAGGGAGCATAGGGTAAGTTGAATGGAAAGGGATCCTATCTAAAAAAAATAAATTAAGGGATGAAAGAAGAGTATATTGGGAGAAGACAGGGAGAAATGCAATGGGGCAAATTATCCCTCATAGAAGAGGCAAGAAAAAGCTTTTCCAATGGAGGGGGAAAGGGAAGAGGTGAGAGGAAAAAGTGAGGCTTATTCTCATCACATTTGGCTCAAGGAAGGAATAACATGCATACTCATCTTGATATGAAAATTGATGTTATACTGCAGGAAAGCAGGGGAGAAGGGGATAATGGTGGGGGGGATGATGGAAGAGAAGTTGGAACTCAAAACTCTAGGAACAAATGTTGAGAATTGTTTTTGCGTACAACTGTGAAATAAGAAATACAGGTAATGGGGTATAGAAATTTATCTTGCCCTACAGGATGAGAGAAGAGGGGGATAAGGGAAAGGAGGGATTTTAGTAGGGAGGGAACATTGGTGGAAGGGGTAATCAGAATACAAGGCATTCTAGGGTGTGAGGAAGGGAGAAATGGGGAGAAAATTTGGAACTCAAAATTTTGTGAAAATGAATGTTGAAAACAAAATAACTAAATGCTCTTAAAACTAGTTTTCAGAGAAAACTTCAATTTTTATGAAACATGATAATTTATATTTTAAAATTTGGTGGTCAAGATTTTGGGCTCAGTGGTATTAAAATTTTTCTTTTCAAGGTGAGAAATTTTTGATTTTGATAGAATAACAATAGTAAAATGATGTTCCAGTGTAAATGTAGGACAACGGCAAACATTATTGTGTACAAATGATGATGGGAAATGAAGTCTGAGGAAAAACAAATTCTTCATTTTTCCTGGTCCCAGATTATGGTAATCAGATTTTGACATCTCAATTTAAGCAGATTATCCAAAAGGCAATGAAAAGATGCATGGTGGGCATAAGTAGGTCACGCCATATTTTATTTGTTGACTTATATACTGGAAAGACTTGAACAGAAAACATTGACCAAATGGTTGACCAGAGTAAGGGGTGGGACAGTTATGCAGGAAGAATTTTGGATGTCAAATGCTATTCTGGTACCCTGAAGAATAGGACAGTAAAAGAATCAAAACAATGGTGAATAAGAATTAGAAAAGAACTCCTCTTCTACACTTATCCTATGTTTACTTTGTATGTATCTTGTATACTTTTTAATTTGTGCATGATTCTCCTAGTCAAATGTAATCTGAGAGTACAGACATTTCTTCATATACTCAATGCCTAGGATAGTGCTTTGGACATAGTAAACTCCTAAAAATGTTTGTTGAATCATTAAAGAATCAATTACTATGACAAAATATGCTATGAAAATATAGAAGGCATTCTATATTAATGGGGGTAGTAATCACACTGTTGAAATGAAAGCATGGAAGATTGAGGATGTTTTTTATTTTATTGAAACAAAAGTAAATATCCACAAAAATGATCCTTGGGCACAAATATATGTGTTTTCTTCATTTGTCTTCTGCTTTTATCAGTGCTGGTCTATGGTTTAGTAAATAAATTCTATTGAGTTGCTTTAAAGACTTGTCCTGATTACTGAGTTGGTAAAGGTCACAAGTGCTGTATCAAAAACAGGATTTGCACCTACATTTTCCTGACTCCAGATTAGAACTCTCTCCACATAAAACTGATTCCACTTTCTTGGGGCACATTTCCTCCCCCCAATACCAATAGCCCCATTCCCACATGTACTCTTGGCCCCTGGACCCTACCTCCTCAATATTAGTCAGGCCTTTAGCAATCTAGAAATCTTGTGGTATCCCAAGGCAGCCTTCTTCACTCCAGGTGGCTACACCACAGGTGACCCTCATACCTCCTGTTTCTTGCTGGCACAAAAATGACTAGTTATGGTATATTGACTATGCCACACTGTATAAACAACATGATGTAATGGAAAGAGTGCTTCATTAGGAGTCAGTGATAATTAGCAGTATGGTCTTATAATTAACAATAAATTAGGCAGTACATTATTCTGGAAATACAGAATACTGCTACATTTCTTAGTTTAGCTAGAAAGAAAAAAATAGTAAAGACAGTCTGTAAGAGCAATTATGCAAAAGAAAAGATAGTCAAAAGAAAAGACAGTTTCAGAAACATCCCCAAAGGGTAAAAGAAAGCAGCTGACCCCCTGTCTTTCTTGGATTTACAAACATATGTGAACTCCCAATAACCCACAGGGGATAATTTTATTAACCATGAAGGACTCCCAGGTGAAACTGACAACTCAATTTCACCAAAACACAAAATATTAAAGCCATTAAGCTATTAAAATAATTACTTAAAACACTCTTCCCTGGAATAACCAAGTATGAAAACAAAGGCAAATTTTCAGCGTAGAGCTACCAAGCATTCTAATTTTAAACAAAACAAAACAGCAAAAGACAAAAATGAGGAATGCTACTGAAGTATGCTAATTTTTTTCTAGTCAAGTACATTAATCACTATGAAGAGAATTCACTGTACAAAATTGATGGACAAATCAAATTTTAAAATCAGTCTTTTGGAGAATGAGTTAAAATGTTTGCACTAAAGATGAATTATACAGTGTTCTGGTATTGAACTGAAAATTAAAATAAGAGAGGGAAAGGAAGTTTTATTTAATAAAGCAAATAGCGTATCCATATGTTTGGAGGTATGTATTTTGGAGAATAAATTACAAAGATTGTAAATAGTAACCACTAATCCCTCCTTTGCTGGACCCTAACCCTATGACAGTTTGGAGTACAGAGATCATAGATTAAGCGATAGTACAAATTTGAGTGAAATTGGTTATTACTGGAGTCAACTTCTACATACTCAATGTCACCTCTTTGGAGGACTGTATACAGGGAATATAATTTGTATTTGTACTCTCAAGATTAAAAGATGTTCCCAGTCTATTCCCTTGCCATCAGGCTTTGTTATGGAAAGAGAGTCACTGTCTTCAATTTCACTCAATTAAAAAAAAGACCCAAACATTTGTTAGGAGTCCATTATGGGCCAAACACTGCCAGGTTCTGGGTGAAAAATGACCAAGCCAAAAATGTTTCCTGTCCTCAAAGAGCTTGTATTCTCCTGGGGTGAAATAACATTTGCATAAATTAGTCAATGGAAGATATCAAAGAGGAAAATAAGTGAGTTCTATGACGGCATGGACTACTGTATGGTTTTTCTTTGTAGGCCCAACATTTAATATGATCCCTGACACATGGTAAGTGCTTAAAGTAATCAGCAAAGTCTTCCCATAGAAAATGGCATGACACATGAACTGAGCTATAAGGAAGGTAGTAACTTGAGATAGAAATACATTCCAGACAAAGGGCCAAAAGCAAAGGCATGAGAGTGGAAAGCTGAGGTTAGGTAACAGCAAAGAGGCCACGTAGTCTAAAATACAGAGTGAAAGGAGACTATAAAACGAGTCTGCAAAGACAGGCTGGAGACAAGACTGTGAAAGGTTTTAAATGCCTAACAGAGAAGTTTGTATTTTATCCTAGAGCCAATTGGGAATTGTCAGAGATTATTGAGCAAGGGAGAGATGTTGTCACACTTTGTGTTTAGAGAAATTACCTTGATAGTTGTATGGAGGAGAGATTCGAGAGGGGAGAGGATAGAAATAGGGAGATCAGTTAGTTGCTGTTGTAGAACAGTAAGTACCAGGGAATGATGTTTGGAACTATTATGCTAATTGTGCTTGTGTAGAGAGTGGCTTTTTTCACAGATGAAAAACTTAACTATTTCTATCAAAAGCATGCATAGATCATGGACCAGGTTTGCCTACATGTGCTTAAACCCATGCTGTATGCATGCCTATAATTTCAAGATTAGGTTTGAGTTGGTTTTAAGTTGAGTTGGGGAATGAAAAAGGAATTAAATGATTGTCTCCTCTCATAACCTGATTCACCATTGATCACCTCTCTGGAGTTGTGTTTTATGTATTGAGGTAAAGAAAGGGAAAAAGAGAAGAAAGGGAGGTAAAAAGGAGAAAGAAGAAAAGGAATAGAGATGGAAAGTTGGAAGATGGGGCATAGTGCTGAGAGAATCTTTGAAGGACATTGTAAGTTTCACTCACTGAGAAATTCACATTAAAACCTTCCAAAGCAGAGCTAGAATGGTGGCTACCTTAATTGTTTCTCATCTCAATCCTTGGCACCCAAGAGGGGAACAATTATTCTTTTCTTTCCCTTTCTGACAGATATCAAGTGAATATGTCATCCTAGATTTATCTTTGTCTCTCTAACATAAACACAACTAAATGTGCTTTGGAGCAAATTCCTAGTACCATGATGATGTTTCAATATTTCAAGGATTTGTGATTTTCCACTGATATAGACTACACATTCCAAGATAGTATTCATGAATTTTATTGACAAAAAGAATTCATCTCTTAGCTTGGGTCCCCTCTGGTGATGAGTTTCTCTGAACTTATCTGGACTGGCGCCTTTTAAGACAAAGATACAGAGTGGGAGGAAATCTGGTGCACTGGAAAGAGGTCTGTAGTTGGAGTTAGAAAATCTTGGTTCTGCCACTGTGTGGCACCTGTGTGAACTTGGAAAAGTCACTCTAACTATCCAGGTCTTGATTTCCTCTTACATGTAATAGAGGGGATTTGAGTTTGACTAAATGACCTACTAAGGACACTTCTAACTCAAAATCTATATTCTAGGAAGATTAATGAAACCCATTGGAATTATGATGGGAACTATCTACAAAATACCTGTTGAATGAGTGGTTTGTTGGAATTACCTATACAAATTTGCTGTATAAAAACCTCATTTCCTTTTCCTCTTCCCTATCCCAATTTTAATTCTTGCTATTTGTTTTATTTATACTCTAGATCACCTCATCTTAAATCAATATCACTAAGCATCAGCCTATTGTGCTTTTCTCTTTTTATGTTCTCTTGCAATCCAATGTATCAGAATTTAAATATATATGCCTAGTGTACATGCATAAATATTTATGTATGTATATATGTTGGTATACATATATGTACATATATTTTTTCTTCTTTCTTTAGATGAAATGACGGTGGTGTTCTGTAATTGACAGCATATCCTGCTGTCTAACAGCTTATCATAATAAGTATGCTTTAATGCAGGAACTCTGTTTTGGGAGGAAATACTGGGGAAAAGATATACAGTTTTTGACATTTCAAGGAGGTCTCCACGTGAGTTATTGCTGAGTACTTAATGGCTGCCACATTTGTTTACACAATCCCTGCACGACCAATGTCTAACTCATTGTTGGAAAAGTGCTTTGGGATAATTTGTGTATGAAGGATTCCATATAAAACCAATGTTTATTCCCTTTCATTTTACCTTTCTATAACTTGACACATAAGGGTGCTTTTAGGCATAGCATGCAAGAAATTAAACACTCAACTCCTATTAACACTACAAGGAACCGAGTTCTTGGGATTCTATCTGGGGGTACTCAAAAAAGGCCCCCAAGTATGGAGAGAAAGTAAATTCAACTAATGACAAAGCAAAACTCAGTTATTTATTTGGCTGTAGAAAGCTGGCAACTGGGATGCAAGTACTATGAATTACTTTATTGGGTTTTTCCTAGTGAAACGGAACTTGACCTAATCTCCTTCAATGCATAGATGCATTTGGTTTATGTGCACACACATCCATGTGTGCATATATGTACACATGTGGGTATACTGTACATGTATTTATATACATACATATGCAGGAGTATAATAGAACCAGCTTGAACTGATTCAGGAGAGTTGATTGTTAAATTTTTAGTGTGAGCATTTACACCTTAGAAATCACCCAATACTATAAATCAGGGCTTTTTTTTTGTTTTGTTGATTATCTAGATTTTAGAAAGTAATGAAGAAAATGTTAATAATACTAAAAAAAGTTAATAATGTAGGACCTCCCAAAGAGTCAATTGTTAAACACTTACTAACACATTCTTGCACACACAAATAAATATATGCACACTATGCAATTATTTGTTATCTAGAATTCTACAACTGTAAATCTCAAACAACTGTCACTTCTGTGCTTTCTCAGTTTGATGAGAATCGATGTTCATCATGATCACCCTGACACACTTCAAGATCCTCAAGGGTCCTCCAATCAGCAGAAAAAAGGTGAAATTATACTGATTACAGTGAAGTGAAAGGTAGTGTGTTATGGTGGTAGAGGGCTGGACTTTTAGTCAAGAAGATATGGGTTCAAATTATGCTTACGAGGTCAGATGTGTCACCCTGAACAATTTATTATTATTCAGCCTCATGAATTTCTATGAGTCTAAGTTAGAGATCAGTTGAGGTCTAACCAGAAGGAGGAATTTCCCACCTCAAGAATTCAACTGTGCCCAAAATCACCGGTCCCTAAGTAATAGGTCAGTGGTAGGTCATGGTTTATTATATTCAAATTCTCTGACAACAGTTAACCCATCATGTCTGCTACACCAGTCAACGAACATTTATTAAGTATCTGCTATGTTCTTCTAGGCACTCTGCTAATAAATGGAGATGCAAAAACAAAAGTGAAATAGTTTCTGCCCTCAGGAAACTGGCATTCAAATGGGGAATAAAACATGTACAAATACAAGAACATATACAAAATAAATGCAAGGTAGCCTTGAGAGAAAGGGCACTAACAACTTTTGAGAAAAGCTTCATATAGAAGGTGGCATATGTGGTAGTTCCTTCTTAACCATAATGAATCATTCAATGACCATGTTAGACAATAGAGGTTACTGTTTAAAGCAATTGAAACACATGCATATGTGTGTATACATCTGAATATATGTATATATATATATACACATATATGTACACATCTGTGTATATGTACACACATACATTCGTACACACATGCACATATTTGTGTACTTTCATGGTTAAAGTTTAGGAATAGTTGCTATTCATTAGGAATCATAAAATGAGTAGATCATGCCTATGTTTTAATCCATTTTCGAAAAGTCTATTACTGTGCTTATTTGTGCTTTTGTGCGTGTCAAAATAGTGTTTGACTTTTAAATTTCCAAAATGTATCTAAGTTTAATCTCTAGTTTCTAAAATCAGTTTGTTGAGGTTTCAAGAATGATTCCTTTTGTTGTGCAGAAAGGAGCCACACACCTTGTTAGATGTGCACAAACCAAAAGGTGTGTGAAAGGAAGAGTCCGTGGCATGAAGCAGTGGGATACCAGCATCAAAAATGCACCCAAGGAATTCACCCAAGGGAATAAGTTCCCAATATTTTTGGTGTTTTCTGAGAATTTTTGGTTTTTAATAAGCTTGTTAGGGATGAATATTTATTAAGTACCTAATAATGCCAATGACTGTGTTGGGTTGAAAGCCAAAAGAAAACATATTCCTGTCCTCAAAGAGATTACATTTAAGTAGAAAATAAAATATACTTTCCTTTTTTGTAACCTTGAGAATGCTGGATTCCCTTCCCTCCTCCCTAGAATACTTGGATAAATGTTATAGAATATTAGAAGCTAAAAGATATTATAAAGATCATCTAATCTAACTTCCTAACTGGAAGAAATGCAGAGAGAAGTAATTTCCTAAGGTAGCACCACAAATTAATTATGAAGTCAGGTTTAGAACACTGGTCTCTTGCCTCCCATTTCAGTGCTCTTTCCACTGTACCATGTTGATTCTATGCTCTACCCTGTTCTGCCATTTCTGGGAGGTTACCACTCCCTCACCCATCCCTCAAGCACCTAACTGTTGAATAGTCAGTAGTATTCCTTACTATTTTTTATTGTTTCATTATTTGAGGACACACCAGGAAGTACCAGAGTTATTGTCATAAGTTCCCATCAGGAGGACAGGTGAGATTTAGACGCAAGTGTAGTTTGTAGAAGTGAATTTTAGAGTAATGAAAACGAGGAAACTGTGACTTGCTTTGATAACAAAGGGAATAGTGATCTATGACTATGGTTTAACCTTTACACACCATCTTATATTTGGTTGTACCTTTCATAGTCATAGATGGTGAGCATTGATGAAGATCATCAGTTTTCCAATGATAGGTGTAAAAAGTTCTTTGCTGTCAAATTTATTCAGATCAGAGATAATCAGAAAAAAAAAAGGGAACAAGAGCTAAGAATTCAGAATTTTAACTCAAAAGGCAATCTCTGAAAAGGTGAAAAATCGCTAGGTGACTTTTTTCACCTAGTCCCAGTATTTTGTAAATCTAATCAGTTTCACCTTCCTTTCATGTTTGCAACCCAACTAAATTTTTGTTCTCTGCCTTTTGTTTTTCACCTTTCTCAACTGCTGTCGAATTTTTTTTTGTAAATCATTTACCCCATAAGTATGCTTTGTTATGGAAAGGGCAAGTGCTAGGAAACACCAGAGTCAGCAACACTGTATGATGATCTTTGAAACTAGCCCTTGATAAGAGTTTACTGGATGTAATTCCACTTAGCAAAGGTAGGGATCATTAAACAGGATGGATACAGTGATTACAACATAATTACACACTATGGTTATAATTTCTTGCAAATGAAATGTACATATTTCTAATATGGGAAATAATGTACAAGAGCCCATGGCATAGAGGAGGGAAAATTACAATGCTATTTAGAATAAGCATGAGGGCAAAGGAGGAAAATCAGTGAGTGTGGGAAGAGGTTGGTACATCCTGTGAGAACCTAATGAAAGAATTGGATGTTATAAGCTTTTTGTGTGAAAGTAAAAGGCAAAGAAAGATCAAATATGACTCTAGTAAAGACTCCAAGAACATGTAGAAAGATTTTAAAACATTGGTAAATAATGTACACAAACGAATATTGTTACTAAACTTGGTAAGACTGTAGGCAAAGGACATATTCAAGTTGAAGGTGCCAGGAGCTTAAAAAAATACATCTGGGGAAAATAAGAAGTAAAGTTAAAAATAGAGGTGCATTTTTTAAATTCACATGTCATATCTTCTCTTAATAAGAAAAATGAAGCAAATAATTTTGGAAAATTAAGTAGTAATAATTAATATACGGTTCTGCTTCAACTGCATCGTTGGAAGGAACACCTACATTGATGAGGTCACAGATGTATTGGAATACTGGAATAAATAGTAATTACCTTGCAGCCTCTAGTCTGTGTTTTGTGGCTCTGCTCATTTGCTCGCCCTTGGGTGGTCATCTTCATCTCCTATCATTATGGTGCTCTTCTTCTTGAACCAATCTTCTGCCCCAGTCCCAGCAAGGGCATGAGTTAGGTCCTTAGAGGGATCGGCCATGTCCCTGTCCCAGTGTGGCTACACTCATGGTTAGACTGCCCTAGGCATCTCCTACCCTCCCATTAGATTGCTTTTGACTTTCACTTATCCTACTCTACACCTATTTTCCTGCAGGTGAATGAATTCTTTGTTATAGATGTGATATGATTTAAATAATTGCCAATCAATTGCCATGAGCTTCTAGACACCCAAGGAGCTCTTTCCCTAATAGCATGTAGAACTAAAAGGATTTGGGGGAATCACCTTGCAGAGAAATTCTTAACTCCATTTGGCAGTGAGCTGAAACTTATGGACCCCTTCTCAGACTAATGTTCTTAAATGAATAAGATAATATATGGGATGATATGGGATGATGTATAGTTAATCAAAATATTTTTTAAAAATAAACATTTTTTGCTCCCCAGTTTAAGAACCTGGATCTAGCCAAATCACTCATTAACAGATGTAATAATAAGGCCCAGAGAGGTTGTGATTTGTTCAGTTATAAAAGAATTACTACTGTGATTCGAACTCAGATGTTCTAACTACAAATGCAGTTCATTTATTTTAGCCACAGTGGGGTCCCCCTTATGTAGACTGGCTATAGAAATATCACTTTGTATTGGTTGCACAAGTTGTGACTTGGGTCTAGAGGGAGAGATCAGGTCAGCCCCGGGGTCACCTCTGCAGACATTGGTAATGTTAGCATCAGGTTTCTAGGAGATTAGACAGAGATGCTCATTCGATAAAGTCAAAAGGATTTTGTCTCCCTAAAGCATTGAGGGAGATGAGTTTACAGATAACTCAACTACGCCTGGGCCCTGTGGACATTATCCCTTAACTTTCTCGGATGCAGCACATGCTGCTAACCTCATGGATTTTGTGATTTGGAACCTTTTGCAGCCCTGGGAAGAGAGAGAAGGATTCCTGCTGCTGGGGGTCTCCTCCATATTACTGAGGCAGTTTAAGTGGATCGTCTGCAAAATGAGATCACCACTCAGGCTCCTGTTGGTGTGTGGTCATTTTACAATCTGCCAATTTCTTACAGTGCTTTAGATTGCTACAATCCCATCATTTATAAAAAAAAAAACCTCATTATTACTGTTCAGTCTGTGTAGATCATTTACAATTTTGAGGAAAACCTCCCTCTGCTTTTAATCTGACACTGGCAAAGGGTTTCACGTTTTCCTTCTCAAGTGCGCTCTCTCTACAGAGAAATAAATAGGCATTCTAGTTCTTGCGAAATCAGAATAATAAGACTGCATCATGAACTGCTCAAAATTCAAGGGTGGGCAGAGGTGTTTTCTTTCTCCCGTACTGAAAAACAGTTAAGAATGAGTATTAAGCAAGAGTTAGAGACAAGGGAAGGTGGAGGCATTCATGGATTTTTGTCTTCTTTTCATACTTTAAAGTGTAATCGTTTTAAATGTGAAAGGGACCTCAGAGGACGTCTACTCTAATCTCTGCATTTTCTAGGTGAGGACATAGAAAGTCTTCAGACTAACCCAAGGTCACACGTAGTATGTGATAAAAGAATTTGCACTCAATTCCTTAAACTTCAGATGCATAATTTTTTCTACCATAACACTCTGCTTCCCAAAGGAAAGCCCACACAGCACCCTGGGTTCCTAGTTAGTTTGTTGTTTATATACTGATCAGTTTCAGTTCTCCTTAGCATCCTGAGAACGGCTCAAGATATTTAAGGTGTTATGACCAAAGAGACTTTCTGAAGTCTTAGTTGTAATAATAGATTACAGGGTCATAGGTCTAGAATTGGAAGAGACTTTAAAAGGCCATTTAATTGAACCCTATCATTTTATACGTAGTTGCCCAGCTAAATTGCCCATAAGTTTGAAGTCATTAGAACATGATGAGCATTTCTTAATGCTTTAAAAAATTCCCTTTTTAAACATCTCCAACAAATGGCCATTCAACCTTTGTTTAAACTGTTGTGGGGAAAGGAAGTTACAACCTACCACGGCAGATCATTCCAATTTTAGATGTCTCCAATTGTGAGGAAGTTCTTTCTTATAATGAGCTAAAACTTCCCTCCAAATGACTTTAACTTGACAGTCGTAGTTCTGACCTGAGGAGCCACAAAGAATAAGTCTCATTACTCTGCTTCAAATACAATCATAATAACTCCCCTAAGTTTTCCTTTCTCTAGACTAAATCTCTCCAAGTTCCCATATGGCCCAGTTTCCATTCAGATCTCTGAATGACTCCATGAAACTCATGCTAAAAATGGTACAGTTCAATTAAGTGATTTGTTTTGAAATTGAATTCCATAAGCATCCTCTAAAAGGAAGATCCTAACAGCATCTTTGCTCCCACCCGTAAGGAATATTCATGTTATTTAATGCTCCTAATGTGAAAACCTGTTTACTGTATTTTTATTTGCAGGTGATTTAGAAAACACAAGTATGTTGTAATCAATCCTCCTTATCTTTAAATCTATATTTCTGCTCAATTGCCACCATACCCTCAACAATTCAGGGTCCAAATGTCTTACCATCCTGTTTTTCCAGTGAATACTTCTATGCTATGGGGGCAAGTGTTCGCAGATAGTTGTCAGGAGAAGGAAAACAATCTAGTTAAGTAAATTCTCACTGAAGTGCTCTTGAGTAATAAAACTTTAATCCTCTCAGAGGTTTTTTCTTAAAGTTTTAGAAAAAAATGCTTTTGAGCATATATGAATCACCAGTGGCTAAAATTTGAGGCAGCATGGCCTAGCATATTCGAGAATGCTGAACTTGGAGTCAGTAAAACTTGAGTTCAAATCCTATTTGATATCTTAGCTGTTCAAACATAGGTAAATTGCTTAACTTTTTTGTACCTTAGTTTCCTTATCTGTAAAATGAGGATAACAACTCCTATGCCATTAGGTTGTTGCACAAATGAAGTGAAATGAACTACATACCTATTATTACTATTAGGTTTTCAGGCTAGGCAAAAAAGTAAACTAAATATTTTTAGGTAGTAGTAGAGAAGATGTATTTGAGCAGGAGATCTAGCACAAAGGTAGATCAGTTCCCCTTTTCTATACTTTTCCTGACTTCCACACTTTATTCATTGACTTTAACTCCCCACTCTCATCTCTGCTGATAGTTTCTTCCATTTTTTGAAAGGGACCTCATTGGTAATGTATTCCATACGATCTCCACTACATAATAGTCAAAAAATGGGCATCTAATCTTTGCTTGAAGATTCCTCCAAAAAGCAGGAATCTCATGTCTTCCAAGGCAGCCCTATCCTGCTTTGTCTACTAGAGTTTTCTAAAAATTCCCAATTTATTTTCCATTGTTTCTAAGTCAGAAGCATAATGGACTCTTTCTGGCTGTAGATAAGAGATGGGAATCCCAATAAGTCTAATTCATAACTGGTCTGTAGTTTAAGTGAAATCTTTAAAGCTCCTCTGGGTGGAAATTAATCCCATGTCTTTAATATGGCTGTGGTTTAGAAAAAAATTCTTATTTTTTTTTCAAAAGGAGGACTTTGAAATTCCTTTTTCTCATGACTAAACTACTACACATAGCAACATATTGGACATTAGAAACCCATCTTTACCTTCAATTTTTCTTTCTGTGCCACCAGAATATACAAATGTCAGACTTTCCAAAATGTGAAATAATTAGCCCATAATCATACTCTGTTCAGCAACTCCTGGAGCAGAGATAGAGACTAGACCTGTAATTTCATTTGAATTGGGAATTCCTGTTTGAGGAAGCTGCTTAAACCAGTGTAGGCTAATACTTTTTCTGAAATTGAGAGTCTTAGGGAACTGTCTGGATCACCAAATGGTTAAGCAACTTACCCAGGGTCCCCCAGGCAGTTTGTTTCAGAAGTAGAATTTATTTGATCTCAAATCTTTTTGGTGTTGATGTCAGCTCTTTATCTACTATGTCAATGGTGTCAAACTCAAATAGAAATGGACTCCTGGGGTAGCATATTGACTTAGAAAACCACAAGTTAACATTATCTATGTTGTATTTTTATTTTGTTATACATTTCTCAATTGCATTTTGATCTGGTTTAGGCTGAATTGCAGAGTGTTGGGGCATATGCTGACAAATTTGTACTAAATCAAACTTCTGTGACATGATCTTCTTCTTTTTGTTCTCCTCCTCCTCTCTCTCCTCCTCCTCCATCTTGCCCAGGATCACAGAGCTAGCAAATGTCTGAAGTCAGATTTGAACTTAAGTTCTTCTGACTCCATATTCTATCCACTATGTCACCTAGCTGCTCTGCCAAGCTCTTTTTATGACAGATAAAGGGTTACCCAAGAGGCAAGAGAAATACATGTTTGAAAAAAAATACATTCTTCAGACTTTCAGCTAGCCAGTCCCAAAGACAATCCCATCCAGTCAGACTAAAAAAACTGTCACAGAAGAAGGAAAAACACTGAACAGGGAGGGCAGAGAAGCATAGACTTTGAACTTTATGCCCCTGGCTATGACTTGTCTAGTCTTTCCACCCTTAAAACCTACCCACAAGTATTTGTAGAATTCTCACATAATAACTATCATTTAGACCTTCTTTTTCTTTTTTTAATTAAATTATTTTATTTATTTTCAGTGTTCGACAATCACTTCCATATATCTTAGATTTTTTTCTTTTCCCTCCCCCTTACTCTCACCTCCCTCTACATTCCCTCCATGAGAGGATGTGCAATCTTATATAGGTTCTACACATAATTTCCTATTAAATACATGTTGCATAGACAAATTGAAATGAATGGGAGAAACCATAAAACAAAACAAAATATAATACAAAAGAAAATGGTCTGTTTCTATCTGCAGTCCAATTCCATGGTTCTTTCTCTGGATGTAGAAGGTGTCTTGCCTCAAGAGCTCATTGGAAATTTTTTAAGTCCATGTATTTCAATGAAGTACTAAGTCTACCAGAAAATTTCCTCACACTCTGTGGTTGTTGCTGTGTGCAAAGTTCTCCTGGTTCTGCTCCTTTCACTCAGCATCAGTTTATATAAGTCTTTCCAGGCTTCTCGAAACAGGCTTCTCCTGTTCATTGTTTCTCATAGCACAATAGTAATCCATTACATTCATATACCAGAACTTGTTCAGCCATTCCCCAGTTGATGGCCATCCCCTTGATTTCCAGTTTTTGATCACTACAAAGAGAGCTGCTATAAATATTTTTGAATATGTAGGACCCTTTCCCATTTTTATGATTTCTTTGGGATACATTCCTTGAAGTCATATTGTTAGGTCAAAGGGTATGCACATTTTTGTAGCCCTTTGAGAATAGTTCCAAATTGCTTTCCAGAACAGTTGGATCAGCTCACAGATCCACCACCAATGAATTAGTGTGCCAATTCTCCCACATCTTCTCCAACATTGATCATCTTCCTGTTCTGTCATGTTAGCTAGTCTGGTAGGTGTGGTACCTCAGAGTTGTTTTGATTTGCATCTCTCTAATCAATAGTGATTTTTTTCATGTGATTATAGATAGGGTTAATTTTTTTCCTTTGCAAACTGCCTGTTCATATCCTTTGACCATTTTTTGATGGGGGAATGACTTGTTAGGCCTTCTTTTTCTTGCTATGTGACACTATGATAGTGTGCCATACCATTAGTTCAAATGTTCACACTTACTAGCTGTGTGACCCTGGGGAAGTCCCTTAACCCTGCTTGCCTCAGTTTCTTTATTTGTAAAATGATCTGGAGAAGGAAATATCAAACCACTCCAGGGTCTTTGCCAAGAAAATGTTAAATGGGGTTGCAGAGAGTCAGACATGACAAATGACTGGACAGCAACAAGTGCTATATTAGAGGGAGGTGGGGATTCCATCTTACCATTAAGGTAAATGTAATATCTGTATGGGGGTTTAAGTAGAGCATTTGAGATACAGAAAACATTTGTATTTAATAGAAAGTGAAACCAGAAATGATAAATGAATAAATGCAAAAACTGCATTATCCTATGTGTAAAGCACTATGCTTTACATGCAATCTATTTTTTGTATACTATGTGTACACAAGTATGAAAGTAAGTTAGCTCTTACATCAAAGTGCTTTTATGGGAGATGGCACATATAAGAGGGGTTGGCCAGGGAGGAGTGCGAATTTGTAGAAATGGTGAGTAGAACTATTGAAGTGCTGATTGATAAACTATTTCCAATACCAATTATTAATGATTAATTTCCTGAGATTTCTAAAGCCGAAAAAAGTGAATGCGGTAGAGGGAAGAAAGAGGAAGGAAGGCACAGCTAAGTGTGGATGACAAGAAGATCCAAGTAGAATGTCCTTGGAGTGATTGGGAAACTAGGTAGAGTAGACACACATATACATATATATATTATATACACACATGCACACAGAAAAGAGACAGGGAGAGACAGAGACACAGAGACACACAAAGAGAGACAGAGAGAGAGAGAGAGAGAGAGAGAGAGAACAAGAGTAACAGAATGACAGAGACAGAGAATCAGACAGAGAGCAAGAGAGAAAGAGAAAAAGAGAGATAGAAAAACAGAGATAGGATCCTAATAGTGATGGCCTGGTATATATTCTGCTAGCTCATTTCAATGGAGAAATCACTTCATTTTCAATATATGTACAGTGTAAGTATCTAAATGACCCAATATAGGGTATCATATTGCAAATGACTTCTGAATTATGCAGTCAGCATAACCTACCGAATTTGAATTGTTTTGCTTTAACCTTTATCTGGGTTCTCCATCCTCTATTTAATCTTTTAGCAATCCAGGATCTTTCTTTACTCCACTGCTAAGTTATTTTCCCTTGATTTTAGATATATCATGAACTGGAGAATTCTGTTTGTAGTCTTATGTGGGTGCTTTGTTACAAACATCTGAAGGCTGACTTTGTGGTTATGTGGGCTCCCAGAGGGGGAACCCTGAAAGTAGATGGTTCAGTTTAAACCTTTTTAGAAATCTGCACAATAACATGGCACTGTGTTCTCTTTCTCCTTGCTATGAAACTGCAGTCTGCTGATCTGATTGCCTGTGCTTACAACACCCTTCCGTGCTCCTTGACCAACAAAACAACTATTCTCAGTCTAGGGTTAGAGACCTGAATTTTCATTTATTCCTTTTTATGACTTTGGAGGCACAAATCTGTTTCCTGTTTGTAGCAAGAGTGTAGAACATTTGCATGATGTTCTTATCAGGGACTATAGATAATTCTGTCAAGCATTTCTTAATTGCTTACTATTTTCAAAGATATATGTATATATGTGTATGCATACATGCATACATGTTTACATACATATATGCATTTCTCTAATATATGTGTTTGTATAAATACATATATGTATAAATGTATGTGTATACATAAGTTTTCTATATACATATTTCATATACATATGGAGAGATAGAAAGAGAGAGTGAGAGGGAGGGAGTGAGAAACACACAGAACAAAGATAATGGTTGGTGAATTTAAAGAGACAAAAAAATTGTGTATATCATTTAAAGAAAGTGAAGATAAACTGGTCTCCCAAGCTGTTGTTTCCACATGTTCTTTGGTGAGGTGATAGCTTAAGAGACCTACAATCTTACTGTTTCGTCACTTTCCAAGTTTTTCAGCACTTATAGAGAGGGGCAGTCTGGAGCCAATGCAGAGCATCTTAGAATAGTTTTGCATGTACAAAACAGCAACATTAATGAATGTGGCAAAAAGGGGGCTCCCAATGATGTTCAAACTCAAATTTTCTCAGTCAAATTCATGCCCCAGCCTCCAGAGAAGTACTTTGAAGGGGAGAGGAGGCTGGGGCAGAGTAGGGGGAGGAGGGAACATAATGGAAATGAAAAGCCATCTTCAGCCAAGTGAATTTACTCTAGTGGATGAGAAAGGACCATGCTCCCTGCCATGCAGGTAGCATGTTTGGCAGTGACGCGAGCAGATTATTTGTTCTTTTTCCCTGACACTGAACTCAAGAATGCATTGTGGGAAAACCCATCCTGACATATGACACAGTGCAAAGGAAGATCACAGCATGAAGCTGCATCAAGGGGTTTCTATGGCCTTGATGCACTTGGGCCCAGCACGGGGTCTCAGAGATGAGTGGCTCTTCCCACTGAAGGAGTGAGGCAATTTGCACAGCTCTTGTGAGAGTCCCTGGTGAAGCTGCTCTCACAGCTCCCATGTAAACTGGGCCAAAAAGGAAAGGAAAGACCCTGCCCCCTGCCTCGAGAGACACAAAAGGAGACATTTCAAAAGGAGCTTAGTTAAAAGGGGGAAAAATGATATACAAATATTGGAAGAAAATAGGAATGGGTTTTAAAAGGAGAACCTGTAGCAAGAGAGGGAGCAAGATAGAGATGACGGAGAAAAAGTAGAGTCAAAGTGAGGTTTTTAAAAATAAACATAATTTTAAGGGAAATATTATAATGAAAAATTATAACTGAACCTGATTTGTTTTGGTTAAAGGGTCCTTCCCGCTCACCCTTATCTTCTATATAATTTCAGAGGTCCAAATAAAGGTTTACATAAAAAAGAGAAAAAAATGCCAACATTTCTAATCAATTTTCTTTACTATTTTTTCTTTTTCTGAGCAAAGGGCCTTCCTGTATTCAATCTCCCTTGTTTCTCCTGCTTATCATAATATGCCACTTTTTGTTCATCAAATTTACATTTCAAAAATTCTGTATTGCTGCTATACATTAATTATTAATCTTTCATCAGTCCCTTCTGTAGAAGCATTTTAAACTTTGATTTCACTATCCATTCTGGGGAAAATAAGCTTTAATCATGTCCCCTTTCTAGTGGGTATTTTCCCTTCCCTCACCCTATAAAGCATGTACTATGTGTATGTACAAGACGCACTTAGAAAATGTCCCTTGTTAAAACATGGCATAGAAAGTACTTGAAGCTGAGGATTCTTATTTTTCAGTGTTATTGCAAGAAGTACCAGGTGGTTCTGGCCTGAACATTAGGCTCATTTAGGGTTTATGTTTTAACCAAGATTATGTTAGTTCAAATCAATCAATCTATCAACAAATAGTTATTGAGTATCTATGATGTATGAGGCACAGTGCTATGCCCCAGAGGGAATTCTAAGATGAATTAGATGTGGTTTATGGCTTCAAAGAACTTAAAATTTTATTGGGGAGAAAAGAGCACACAAAGAAATTAAACAATATAAGCCCATTATAACAACATAAGAAGATGTGCTTAATTGGCCAGTGACTGATTTAGACTGTAAATACTTTAGCTTTAGAGTGGGTTGGAACAATCTGGAGAAGTATTTAGTCTGGTTCTAATAGATGAATATGATTTTGACGTATATATAAAAGTGGAAAAGGTGTGGGGAGGAAATGGTATGAGCAAAGACACTGAGATAGGAAAGTATGAAGCATGTTTGCTAGAGCAGAAGTACTGGGAGATAAAGCTGGAAAGGGTAGGTGATATCTGTAGTGATCCTTGGCCACAGACAATAGAAGTAATAGTCCATTTACAGGATTCACTATTCACTGCAAGAGGAGATAAGATCTCTGAGCTTAGAGGATGGGAATAGAAAGAGAAGAAAAGAGGTTAGAAAACTGACTGTTTTGTAAATGCCTTAAATTAGAGGTTTAGAAGAGGAAACCAGCAAAGGTGGTAGAGGAAGGGAAATCTGTGAGGTGGGAAGTACATCTTTTATACTTTAAATCTATGATTCCAGTTTTTTATTATTGTTTTGTCTTTATCTGGACCTGCACATCAGTGTAGAATCCCCAACATGGAAACTCCTTCTATTGATATAACTAGGTGACTCACTTGTAACTTACAATCTTAGAGAGTTGTCTGGGGCAATGAGATGTCAAGTGACCTGCCCAGAGTATGTGTCAGAAACCAGATTTGAACGCAGGTCTTCTTAACTCTAAGCTCTTAGGATCCAAATATGCATATGTAGTCCATAGTGAGCTGTGGAAGACAACAGGAGAGGGTTGCAAGAAGGAATGGTCAGAAGTATTTGAGGTTGGGAGGACTAAGAGAAGGTCATTGTAATGACTTTGTCTGTAAGGTACTGGTGACCTTAGAGAGGAGAATACCAGAACAAAGAGAAAGGATAGACATTGAGGAAGCAGAGGCAGCACACCAAATCTTACACCGTTAGCGACTAGCCTCAAAGGAGATGATTTCAAAGCCTGAGACAAATTCGAAATTAAGCCGATCCAAAATGGTGTCCACAACTTGGAGATATGTGTGTGTAGACCATCTTCCTGAAGATTTCATAGGCATGAGAATGTAGGCATTTTTCTATGCCCTGCCAATCATTTTTGGATCACAAGATTGCAAATTTAGAATGTAAAGGTGATCTAATCCATCTCCCTCATTTTGCAAATGAGGAAACAGAGGGCTATAGGGATAGAGGGACTTATATAAAGCGACACAGGTTCTAAATGGCAGAGCAAGAATTCAAACCTAATCCTGTGACTAATTTTATTGATTTATTTTGTGTGTGTGTGGGAAGTAATTGTTCACTTTTTTCCAGAAGTAGTGGTACTACTGATTTAATTATTGTATTCCAAGAAGGAGGTGGAAAGTAGAAGTGGTTGGGATATTGGAGGTATAGATCTGGTATGAAGGTTACCAGTGTAAGGGAGTAGAAGCAGGTTTCAATGAACTTTGAAAGACTTAGGAGCTCTGATCAATATAATATCAACCACAATGAAACATGCTATATTCACTTCCAGATAAAGAAGTGATCAAAACGTACTTTCTTTGTTTCTTTCTCTCTTTATCCTTTTTTTTGGGGGGGGGACATGGTTGATGCAGAAATTTGTTTTGCATGACTATATACACATATTCACTTATGGAATTCATTTTTCTTGCTTTACTAATGGGTAAGAGAAGGCAAAGAGAGTGAATTTGGAATGGAAAATAAAAGAAAATTGAAACAAAGAAAAGAAAAAGGCCAGTATGACTGGAATAAAAAGTATTGAGGAGAGTGACATATAAACCTGAAAAGATAGGTTGGATATAGGTTGTAAAGGGTTTTGCCTTTACAAATGCTAAGTAAAGGAATGTTTTGTCCTAAAAGTAAGAAGGAAGCCCTACAGTTTTTTGAGCAGAGGGAATGATCTGGGCAGACCTGTACTTTAGGAAAGTCACTCTATACAAGACATCTCATTGTCTACATGTTAGAACCTCTAAGCTTAGAGCTAAAGTGATCT
>CM053770.1:375725770-375794095 GCA_028658325.1 Potorous gilbertii | reverse complement strand
ATGGGAGGAGGGAGCAATTTGAAGTCAACACTCTTGGGGAGGGACAGGAGCAAAAGAGAAAATAGCAACAATGCGGGGCAGGATAGGATGGAGGGAAATATAGTTAGCTTTACACCACACGACTATTATGGAAGTCATTTGCGAAACTACACAGATATGGCCTATATTGAATTGCTTGCCTTCCCAAAGGGAATGGGTGGGAAGGGAGGGGTAGGGAGAAGTAGGAACTCAAAATTTTAGGAACAACTGTTGAGTATTGTTCTTGCTACTAGGAAATAAGAAATACAGGTAATGGAGAATAGAAAGTTATCTGGCCCTACAGGACAAAAGAGAAGATGGGGTAAGGGAAGGGAGGAATGATAGAAGAGAGGGCAGATTGGTGATAGGGATAATTAGAATACTCGGTGTATTGGGGAGGGGGGAGGGGACAAACGGGGAGAAAATTTGGGACCCCAAATTTCGTGAACATGAATGTAAAAAAAGTTAAATAAATAAATTACTAAAAGAAAAAAAGAATTAAAAAATAAAAAAAAACTACAATCTTGTAAGTGAATAAAAGATTTTATCAGAGTTCATTCCAACATATGCTCAAAAGTAACACGAAATATGATTTGGTTTATACTTATGCATTTCTATACCTATCATAAGAATAAATGTAAAGATCCATGGTAATTAAAGCTTATATGTTATTATCAATTGCAGAGGATGAAAAGAAGTGCATATGAGGTTGAATGTCGGAGCAGTAGAGGTAACTGAAGAATGGAGTGGCCCCTGAAGGCGGGGGCTGGTGCCATACTCTCAGGGACAATGGGGATTTCTAACAACATTTCTTTGAGGTAGAGCCTGCAAATATTGTTGTTGTCACTTTACAGATGAGGCAACTGAGGTTTAGCAAAAGTAACTTGCCCATGATTATGTAGTTAGTAAGTTATAGAAGTAAGATTTGAACTCAGGCCTTCATGACTACGTATCTAACACTATCCCCTACACTACTATAAATGAACATTTGAAGAATGCCGGTTTCAAGAGTGTTACCATAATTCTGAGTTGAATTTTGATAGGGAGCTATGGTGGTGATACTTTAGACTGATTGTATTTCCAAATACATACAAAAATACAATGAATCCTAGAATCTTGTAGTTGGAAAGGGACCTTAGAGGCCATCTAGTCTAGTCTATACAGTACACCATCTTTATGCTATAACGTTATAGGATCATAGACGTAGAACCGAAAGATACTTTAGAGCTCATCTAGTCCAAAATCCTCATTTTATAGGTGAGGAAACCAATACCCAGAGAGGTTAAATAGTTTTTCCAATGGCACATGGAGAGTAAATGACAAAACCAGTATCTGAACCCCTTTTTGCTCCATCCAAATCCCGCACTACACCTTCTTCCTTATAAGTAGCTGTCCAGTCTCTACTGAAGATCTCTAGTGATGGGAAACTTACCATCTAATGAGTTTGCCCACCACATTTTTGAATAGTTCAAATTGTTAAAAATGTTTTCCTTATTCCCCAAATATTCATATGGATTCATGAGCTCATGCATTTGGATGTTATCTTCAGCAATGCATATCAAAACACATCCATGTCTGTCCATCCTAGAAGACTCTTGTTTACGTCTTCCCATTAAGGGAAGGGGAAAAGGGAACAAATATTTATATAATGTTTACTATGTGTCAGGCACCATGTTAAATGCTTCACAGATATTATCTCATCTGATCCTTGCAATAATCCTGTGGAGGTAGTTGCTGTTATTTTCATTATAGTTGAGGAAACTGAGGTAAATAGAGGTTAAGTGACTTGCTCAGGATCACATGGCCAGTTAAGTACCTGAGACTAATTTTGGACTTAGAGCTTCTTGACTCTAGACCCAGCTCTCTATCTACTCTGATACCTAGCTGTCTCTAAGGCTACCATAGGAAGTCTACCCCACAATTCATAGGGGCTTTATTACTTTCTCTGACATCACAAGGTTGTCAAAGGAGCACTCAGGGTGTTCAGTTGTTATCACTTGTTCTTACAATGTGAGCAGCACCCCCTTTACCTCTTATCTTTGCTTCTTAGAATACCTGACTTGCTTCAAGTCTTAGCTCAAGTACCTTCTATAGGATGCTTTTCCTGGTCTCCATCCCCCATATCCTAGTTGCTAGTACCTTCCTCTCTAAGGCTACCTTACATCTACTCTATGTATCTTGAATATATCTATTTAAATACATGTATCCTCCATTAGACTGTTATGTTACTTAAAGGCAGAACATGTTTACTTTTTTTGTCTCTTCAGCCCTTAGCATGGTTCCTGGCACATTGTTAATGCTTAATAAATGCTTATTGATTGATTTTTTTTAAAAAATGGTTTTTACTGATATATTTTTTAAAAACATCATTCAGTATCCTTTTCCCTTCCTCTCCCAGAGAACCACTCCACATAACAAATTCTTCTTAAAAACAAAAAGAAGAAAACATCAGTATAACTGATTAACACATGAAAAAGTCTGAAATTGTATGCAATGTGCATCGCTTATGGACCTCCCACCTCTACAGAGAGGTGTTCTGGGAATGTCTTCTCATATCTTTTCTTTTGAACTATGCTTATTTGTAATTTTTAAGCACTCACTTTTGATTTTTATGTATTATATTGCAAGTGGTCTCAGCCCTATTTAGTTCACTCTGAATCAGTTCACATAGATCTTTCCAAGCTTCTCTATATTCATCATTTCTTCGAGAAGGTAATATTCTATTAAACTTGGGTACTATAATTTGTTTAGCCATTCCTCAATGAGCATCTACTTATTTTATAATTATTTGCTATCAATGAAAATGCTGCTAAAATATTGAAAATAGCTATCACATGTCCCTTCTTCTCCTTACTGTCTACCACTTCAACCTACTCTTCTTAATGCTAAATATCTCCTATTTTTTTCCCGACAATCCTGATATGGCATGATTTTAGGGCCTTTCTCTAATCTGTTGCTTGACTTTGAATGTTCTCCAGCATTCAATTATCTTTCTAAAATGTGACACTGGGAAGTAAACATAATATCTGCATGTGACCTGATCAGAGTAGAGTGTAACAGGACTATCAGTTTGGTCATTCCAAGTACCATACCTTTCTGAATTGAACCTAATATGCAAATTTTTTCTGCTACCATGTATCACTTGATTAACAGTGAGCTCATAGCCCACTAAATACTCCAAGTATTTTACTGCAAACGGCAATCTTCCCAAGCCATTTCTATACTTGTAAAATTATTTTATTTAGCTCATGTAAGGTTTTATACATACATATATACATATTCACACACATATACATTTATATGCATTCATCTTAGATGTGGAACATAATTCTAGACTGTTGAGATATTTTGGGATATCAACTCTGTCATTCAGAATGTCAAAATATAGTTTTAAATTTTGTGGCATTTGCAGATTTGATAAGCATGCCATCTATGCCTTTGTCTAAGTCACTAATAAGCATATTAATAGCATAAAATTAAACATAGATACCTGGAGTACTCCAATAAAGATCTTTCTCAACTCAGTTCTCCTATTAACGATGACTAGTTCAGCCCTTAATATTACTTAGCTTTATTATTATTTACCCTCTCTCTTCATCTTGTCCACAAGGATAGCAAGAAATACATTGACAAAGGTTTTGCTGAGATCTAGATGTACCAGATCTACAACATTTCCTTGATATACCCATCTACTTAGAAGAAATGAGGTTAGTCTAAAATATTTCTTTGATATACTTGTCTAGTTACCAGGTTAAGAAAAAGAAATTGTTAGTCTAATATGATTAATTTTGTTAAAATTATATTATCTTGTTATATTTTTCTAAGTGATAAAAAATATCCCTTTAGTAATTTGTTCTATAATTTTTCCAAGAATAGAAGAATTGTAGTTGATTGGTTTAAATTACATAGACTCCTCTCTCTCTCTCTCTCTCTCTCTCTCTCTCTCTCTCTCTCTCTCAGTTCACAACTTTTGCTTTTAATCTTTTATTCTTCAATATCATTTGAAGATCACCAGCCCTGGATTACCTATGTGCTGCTACCATTTTGTTGACCCCCTGGGATGCAGTTCATGAGGTCTGGTGACATGAACTCATCGACATAAGTTAGATGCTGTCTAAACTATCTTCTTATAATCTCTGCTTGATATTCCTTCCTAACCATTTTTGTGCAATAAATCCCAGTCAAGTATCATTCTCTTTAGAAGAAAAAAGAGAAGAAAAGCAAGAGTTAAGTAGATCAGTTTTCTTACTATGGTCAATTACCAGTATCCTGACCACCCAAAACAACAATTCTAGTCTATCTCTGATTCTCCTCTTGCTTCCAACAAAGCAAAAGAAAAATCCTTTTTCAGTGTTCCAAACATTTAACACTTGTTTTATTCTGGGAATATATTTGACCTTATTCTCATGGGGACAATACTCTATTTTGGAACACATTCTTAACTACCTTCTCTTTCACCCTATCTCCAGTCAAGAGCCCAATGTCCTATATTTTAAGCCATGATGGAGAAATTAAAATTCCTTTTTTCAAACATCACTTTCTTAAATTTCCCAATCTCCCCACTTCTTTGGAAGCCCTTATTTTTCTAATTGACAAAGATGATGAAAGAAATCACTACCTAAGGTCTTCTGCTCTTTACTTAAGGTTTCAAATTCCCTAGCAATAGTTTCTAGCTTCCTTCTGTAGCTATCACTTATTTTTTGCATGAATGGTTGTTATGTTTGACAATTCATAGAATCTTGGATCTCTCTGAACTCTTATTTCATTTATAGTTGAACCATTTTCTCATGGTTTTATTATGTTAGCTTTCTTTCGTCAGCTGGTATGTATGTTCTGTGAGGGCTGAGGTTAAACTGTAGGCGCTAGACTGAGTCAAGAATAACTGGTTTCATATCCCACCTCTCATACTTGCTCACTGGTCTTGGGCAAGTCATTGAAAATTGCTGAATCTAAGTTTCCCCATGTGCATAATGTTGATAAAAAACACTTGTAGTACCTACCCCAATATAGATATTGTAGGCCTCAAATTAGATGCGAAATATTTGATAAACTGTAAAGCACTATATAATTGTTAATTGTCATTGTCATATTTGGTAACTTGCCTACTACTTAGCACAGTTCAGTCTTTGTAAGAAGTGCTTAATAAGTATTTATTTATTGATCAGTCATAGAGGCGTGTAGTGAGGAAATTACAAGGATGTGATGTTTATAATTCTAACTTTCAGAAACATGCTATTAGTATAATAGTAAGAAACTGTTTGCATTATTAGTGCCTATTTCTTTATTTTATTCCTGCCAATAATGAGAATATTAGCAATTAGACTTCACAGATAAACTTAATTTTGAAGTATCAAAGATTTGCTTTTGTTTTTAAACAACCAGTCAAACTTATGACTTTAAAATTTGGGGAAAAAAATAACAAGAGGGAACTCATCATGGTAGAAAGAGCTCTGAAAGTCATGAGACTAGAGTTCCTATTCTTAAAGGGAACCTACATTGTGACCTTGCAAGAATTTTTTCCTCATCTATAAAGCAGCTAGACTGGAGGACTTATAAGATCCCTTCTAGCTTGAGTAACCAGTCTACTACACTATTTCATATAACAGTTGAACTTTAGTCATTAGCAGAAATATCTGATTCTACTTTCATTTCTAACAAGTCAATTAGTGAATAGAGACAAAACCTCATTAAGCATTTTTCAGGAGCATTTTCTTTTTGGTTAGGCATATGCTTTAGAAAGAGTGATGGTGATATATAACGGATGAAGATTTCGCATGGAACCATGAAGACAGCTTTCAAGTTCCTCCTCTTATACATGTTAGTTGGGTGGACCCAGAAAAGTCATTTAACCCCTCAGTGCACCAAGTAATTCTTTGAGACTCCAAATTCCAGAATAATAGCTATTATTTATTAGGAGAAGAAATTTCTTCATTAGGGTCTTTTACAACAATTAAAAAAAATCCGGGCTGATATAGTCATAAGTGAATTTCAGGAACTTCCATTAGGCAGCCACCTATATATGTACACACATATATAATATGTATACATATACACACACATATATATGTATATATTTCAGTTGTTGTTCAGTAGTCTTTGCCACTCATATCTGTTTCTCTGTGACACCATTTGGGATTTTCTTGGCAAAGATCCTGAAGTGGTTGGCCTTTTTCTTCTCAAGCTCATTTTAAAGTTAAGGAAACTGAGGCAAACAGGATTAAGTAACTTGCTCAGGGTCACACAGCTAGGAAGAGTCTGAAGCCAGATTTGAACTCAAGATGAATCTTCCTGACACCAGTCCCACCACTCTCATGTACTGTATCACCTAGATGCATACCTGCACACAGAGGCATGTACTTACATACATGGGTATATACACACTTGTACAGATATCAATGTACATCCATGTGTATTTCTGTAAGTCTGTGTGCATGCGTATACCTAATAGTAAAACTTGAGGGAGGGCATGGATGGCATCCAGATTATAAAACTTTTTGGATTGGGCTCATATTAACCTTCTTTAAGGCAAACATTTGTTTTGCTAAAATGATTGAAACAAATGCTTCCATTTGAAAATGTTTTCCAGCAAAAGAAATACTCATTTTGGAAAACTCCATATGGACTGTTAAGATGCTACCAAATAAAATGTTTTGATTCCCCCCCATTTTTTTATTAGGGAAATGTTTGCTAGTAATATATATTCTTACTGTAAAACTCAAAATTTATTTCTTTCGACAGCAGATGGATGTTAATGGAAACCTTTGAGCTGCCGCAAATGAGAATGTCTTGGCAGAGATGCAGAATTTACTCAGATAAATTGGTTAAGTCACACTTTTATATTTTTCTGCATTCTGATGAGCTCCGATTCTTAACTTCACTGCTTCTGATTGTGGAGGGAAAGGGTTATCAATGGTCTGCTGGGCGAGTGAATTGAGCTGTGCTTGACTTACTTATACGCAGAAGCAAACATTTTTTCTTCTTATCCTTTTGGTAGGATGGCATATTCTCACTAATTACATTATTCTTCATGATTCTCTAGGGTCCCCTGGATAACAAGGAGAGGGAACATTACAGGACATATGCTTTTACGCCTTATTGGTCACTGTTATCCATGGGACTAATGGTGAAGTTGAACAAACAGTCCATATTGGAACATGAGCAACTGCTTAACATCAGCAGCTCCAGAATCTGTATTTGATTAGCCCTTCATTTTCCTGCCCTTCTTCCTTTCCATTCCCACAAAAGAGGTACAAAACTGAGATTCCACTGAGAATCTGAGTAATGTAAGCCCCTGTGGAAGGCTAACTGTGAGGTAATAGAGAGGAGAAACAAAGCTTATCAAATTGACTTTAGGCTCATTGGTCTGACTACTTTCAGTGCCTGGAGTGTAGTAATTGACATGGGTAGGGTAGGCACTCTGACAGGACAGAGAGATGCTAGCAAGAACTGCAAATAAGTCAAAGAACTCCTTAGAGAATATAGAACATGATACATGAAGGTACGAATTTAAACCAGAGGTAAGAAGAATATGGAAACAGAAAAGGCTCAGTAAGTGACTTGGGGTAACTCTTATTAATATCTGGTATGAACTAATTTTAGGAACCATCTTAGGATTGTGAGAATGTTAGTTGATATAATCTATGAAACTCAAGTCCATCATAAAGAGTGAGAAAACTGAAAAAGGCACAACTTTCTCTTTTAGGAACGTGAGAAACAGTGGAAAACTACCTGGATTTATAGACAGGGGATTAGGTTGAAAACCCTTCTTTCTTTGGTGATTTGAGGCAAATCACTTCATCTCTTTAGGACTCAATTCATTCATCTGTAAATGAGAGCCTTGGACTAGCTGACCCTTACTGTCCCCTGTAATTCTAATCTATGGTTCATCTTATAAATAGTCTAAACACTGAAGCATTTCCCCAAGAAATGAAAAAGGATAAAGAGAAAACCATATCATAGGCATTCCTTTGAATCTTTATTGTTTCTCTTGTCCCCTTTGACTGGCCCCAAATGCTTTGTGGCAGTGTCCTCTCTTTGAGGACAGATACTATGTTATGTGGTGCCTAGAACAGTGCCTGGCACATCATTGAATGGGACTGAGTTCTAGACAGATGAAGTGCTTTGCCCCAAATCAGCAAAGAAATAAGAGATTTGAACCCATATCTGCTATCTATAAATCTAGGTAGTTTTCCACTGTTTTGTATGTTCCTAAAAGAGAAAGCAATGCTTTTTTTCAGTTTTCTAATTCTTTAAGATGGACTTAAGCTTTATATATTTTATCAACTAACATTCTCACTATTCTAAAATGGTTCCTGGAATTAGTTCATATCTGAAAATCCTATATTAAACATTAGAGAAGTAGTTAGCTCATTTTAGGTACATAGTAAAACAGTACATAATTTTGCTTTTAGGTGTAGCATACCTGACCAAATATTTTGTGAAAATTGATAATAGAGATGAGGATAGGACATTGCAGAGGAGAAGTAGAACCCTGAGTCTTAGCCTGGCATTGGGGAAAGGAAGAAAGGTGGCAGCTATGGACTGCAGACCAACTCCAACATGAAGGTCATAGAAAGCATACAAGAATGGGACATGGTAGCACACTCTGAATGTTTTTTGCATGTTCCTTCAAACCTGAGATGGCAAGATAGAGCAAGTTCATAGACCTGGGAAAGGGGGGTGGAACCTAAAACCTATATTAGTAGATGTATATAATGTGTATATTTTTGCTATGCAGTTCAGCTTCTCCTTCCTATTTTGCAGAAATGTATAAGGTGTCCTTTACATTCAAGTAGATAACAAATTGCAGAAATTAGGCTGAAATAGGTTTCAGATAACTCATTCCAGGGCCTTATATGCCTTTAATGTAAAGGACATATCATTTTGCTGTGTTGATTATTAGGATAACTCTGGTCCCTACAAAAATGGAGGTGTTCTTCAGGCTTCGTATTAATATTCTTTTGACCTCTTTGGTTAACAATTATCAGCTGAAATAGCAGTCTGACAGCATTTGGTTCAAACTAATGCCTTTCTGGGGCTCAGTGAGCACTAGAGGAAAAAGAATTTTTCTCTACTGTAGAAAGCAATAGAGTTAGAAAGAAAAAAAAGACAGAGCAAAGATAGAAAAGCAGCAGATTTAGTGAAACCAGAGCCAGATTCCCCAGCTGTCCAGAGGCTAGATCCTGACAGGCCAGGGATTCACAAATGGGAGTTTTGGCCTCAGTTAGCTCCAGCTGCTGTACGTTTGGAGGCAGGTACAGTTCCTGTGGGGACCTGGAAAGTAAGCAAAGGATAAAAGACAAATACATGTAAATAAGAAGCAACTGTGGCTTGTGATGTTTTGACAGTTCACAAAGTGTCCATTTGTTGAATTCTGCATTAACTCGGCAATAAAAATACTCTCTGACCTTTTATTACAAAGCAGAAAGATCATCTGGAGGCCTGAAGAGTACATAATGCCAAATTCATAATAACATTAAAGATAGACAACTGATTTCCCCTTGTTGTGTTTCAGAAAGATTCTTCCCAATTCTCAGCCCTTTGGGAAGCCACATGGTTTGGAAGGATGGAGAAGTTGCCACAAATTCATGGGCAATAATTCCAAGGCACTTTATTGACAATTCCCCCAACCCCACCGTTTTGGACTCTTTCCCACCAGTTCCCACTTCAGTTAAATGGGGTAAAAAATATAAACTTGATTGCAAGGTGGTAGGAGATTTGAAGAAGTTTTGTAAAGGTCCAGAAGGGAAATTATAAGAAATCAAACAGTTCCTGTAGCACTTGCTACCATGTGCCACCATGTCTCACTCTTTATGTATACATCTCCAAATTTAAAAGAAAGTACCTGGAGGACAGAAAGTGGGTCTCATACCTCTCTGTGCTACCCCAAAGATTAAGACCCTGACCTGTACATAGTAAGTTTTCAGTAAATACAGCATGTTGCAGCAGAGAGAATACTGTATATAGGATCAGAGGACTTGGTGTCAAATTAATGTCTCTACAAACCTGAGTGACCTAAGCCACTTTTCTCTTTTGATCTAAAGTTTCTTAATAAACAAGATGAAGGAGGTGGACAAAATTACCCCTGCTCTAAATCTATGATGCTAAATGTTGATGTTACAGAAGATGATACAAGAGTACTTAGAAGAAGCTATTTTTCATCTCCAGTCCTACCATTATGACTACTAATAGGCAATATTTCTATAGTGCTTTATAGTTTATTGAGAAGATTTGTTATTATTAATGAAGAACATTTTAGTTTATCTGTTATTGAATGGTGCAATAATGTGTTTGAATACAAAGGTCCTTACTGGACCTCTATGGAAAATTTCTGTTTTAAAATATTGACTATAAAATACTTAGAACAATTTCACCTAACCTAGCTTATGAGTTTCAACTATGTCAGATTATAGAGTTATGGTACTTGAAAAAATGTCCAGAAATTTATTAAAAGAAGGCTTAGAGTATACTAATTGGTGACTGAAGGCAGGATACAATGGTCTTTTACCATTAGAAGGTATAGGGAATGGTGGTAGAGAACAGTTGCTCTCCATACAAAATAAGGCAAGATTTGAATGCCTCACAAAGAAAAAGAAAACAAGGCAAGAAATGGTAAGGATTTAAGTTGCACATAATTGTAAACAGGAATAATGTGGGTGTAACAGATGGTTGCCAAAGTGGGAATTTTGACAGGGACTCTAGAAAGATGGCTCTTATTCCCCAAAGCATCTTATTCACTAGCCCACCATTAGATGGTGATATTCTAGGACCCTGAACTCAAGAGGCTTGAGAATAGCAATGCCTCCTAAACCATCACGTCTTCTTCTGGTCTAGCCACCACAACCATCACTGGGGGAAAACATTGTGGAGAAGGAGGTCTACCTTTCTTTTTACCACCAGCAGCAACTGCTGACTAACTGCCATGAATAGTCAGAGAAGGTCAGAGGCCCTGGGAGTCCTACACCAAACCAGACCATCTATCATCCCTGCTTCTATCCCATCTTTCACAGCCATCATAGCCCACTTTTCCCCACAACTATTCTGTAGGATTTAGTGGCAAAACAAAATAGAGATAGAAAACACTGTAGGTTTATTTACCAAAAGAAATTAACATATTGTCTGTCTACCCCCCAAATTTTCACCTCTATCCTCTAAATCTAGCTTTTAAAGAGTCTGAAAGTAAGGATTTAGGAGGCACACATGCACATACAATGTTGTTGTTCTTGACACTTAAGATAGGGCTTCCAGAAATTCTGGGTTTGTTTTCTTCCTTGCTTTCTTGCAGACTTCCTTGCTTCTTTCCTACCTTCTTCCCTCTCCTCCTTCCTTCCTTCTTTATTCCTGCCCTTTCTTCCTCATCTTCTCCTTCCTTTCTTCCCTCCCTTTCTTCTTTCTTCCCTCTCTTCCTCCCTCCTGTCTTTCCTCTCTTCCTTTCTCTTTCTCTTTCTCTTTTCTTGAGGGTAATGCTCAGGGTGGAGGACACCCACTATGGAAATTATCTCTACTGATATATCAATATCTATCTATTTTATCTATATCTATCTCTTTATGTGTGTATCTATCTCTCTATAGGCAAGTTACTATAATTTATAGTAATAGATAATTACATAAAATATAGAGAAATTAAGCCCCTTGCACATGTTCACACAGCCCATATTTGTCAGACCTAAGTTTAAAACTCAGCTCTTCCTAAGACATGCTTCCTTTTTCTTTAGCTATATTTATATGTCTCTGTTTCTCTGTCTCTCTTTGCCTCTGTCTCTGTCTCAGTCTGTCTGTCTCTCATCACCATGGCTTTTTGGTTAGACAGGTTATATTTGAAGAATTCTGATTCATTCATTCATTCTTTCTTTTACTTGTTTGTGATTCATAGTTAAGAAAGACACCTTAGATACCTATTCTAACTACTTCATTTTATTTAAATGAGGACACAGAACTCTAGAAAGGACATATTATTGTTCAGTAATATTAGTCATGTCCAACTCTTGGTGAACCCTTATGGAGTTTCCTTGGCAAAGAATGGTTTGCATTTTCTTCTCTAGCTCATTTTATAGATGAGGAAATTGAAGCAAATAGGGTTAAACAATTTTCCCAGTTTGACATAACCACTAAGTGTCTGAGACCAGATTTGAACTCAGGAAAATGAGTTTTCCTGACTTCAAGCCCAATGTTCTATCCACTGCATCATCAAACTGCCCTAATTGAAAGGGCAAATAACATGTCAAAAGTCAAAAAGTAAGTTGTAATGGTAATTTAAATGAGAAGATCTTTCCCATTCATTAATAGGCCCATGTGACCTACATGGGTCACATGGAAGTCTTAGTCACATAGATCCTGTGGTAGGAGGAGTTTGCTGAACAGGAAGAGGCAGATTTAGGGCAGAACGGAGAGGAAGTTAGTCATGAGAACAATCAGAATTAGAAAGGACAAAGGCAAGCAGGCAGCTGGCTAGCATGAGTGAAGGAGCTTGTTTGTCATTTGTTTAATGGAGCTGGTTTGTGGGAAACCTAGCAGGAGGAAAGCTTGGGGATGGTGTTGTGTACAGATTTTTATGACTATGACAGATTTGGCTTTCTGTTGTTATAAATGTACTGGTTTTGTCTTCCATGTGGAAAGACTGTTGTATTTCGCCATTCAGAATTGTGCCAGGATATTCATGGCTGCCGTAGGAATGTTGCACTGGCACTGCAGTTGTTGATCTAGATCTAGGACACAAATCTTTTGATTCCCAGTTCAATGCTGGATCCTACACAATTGTTCTTATGTTACTTATCATATTGTTTACCCCTTCCCAACATGAAAATTAAATGAGGTTTAACATTTATCTTATATGTTTGAAATAGAGTGTAGTGAGGAAAAAAACAGAAAAAGAATTTGATATCACCCAAATGTGCAAGGCTAGATGAGAAAGAGGAGTTAATGAAGAAAATGTGGAAAGACCGTGGTTTGGAGGCTGGGAAAATCAAGGAAGATGATCATTCTGCATGAAACATAGTTTACAAGAAGTCAGACAAATGGAATTGGGGAAACTGATTCAATCAGCTGCCTTGCTTTTTGTTATGGAAGCAAGTCATGCTCATGACTTGGCATTTACTTACAACTTTATCTGTCATATAAGCCAACAAATCTCTTTTATATCTCCTTTGAAAAATATTCAAATAAGTGATCATGTTAACTAGAATTTCTTAGTCAATATGAAATCCATCCATGGTGGAGGAAGAAAAAGTTTGTTGCTTGGGGAAGATAACTGATGAAAGCAAGAACAAAGAACTGTCTAACTTGTAAATTGCTTCTATTTTCTCTGCCAAGAGAAATGACAGAACAAAAATGGCTAATAGGGAGTTTATGCTCAAGACAAACTAGGTGACAGTAAGAGAGAACTTCATTGCCTTTGAGGAATTCTATTAACTAGTCTTGTATAAATCCTTAGATATTCAAAGATGTGATTGTTAAGCCACCGTTAGTAATAACTAAATGGTTGTACAGGACAAGAGTAGTATTGCAGGGCTGCAAAAGGGTAACTTTATTGTTAAAAGAAAAAGGAAGAGAACGTAGTCTTAAAAGTGATGAGTTAATAATAATAGGGATGAGAAAAATAACAAATAGCTCACATTTATATAGCACTTTAAAGCTTACAAAGTGCTTTATTTATATTAACTCCTTTGATCCTCAGAACAACTCTGTGAAGGAGGTACTGTTATTGTCCCAATAGATGAGGAAACTGAGGAACAGAGAGTTTAAGTGATTTATCCAGGTCTGAGACAGGAGAGTGAACATCTTCAAAATTAAGCAGTGATGTGAAAGAGTTGACTTGGTTTCATTAAGATAAAATCAAGCCAGACTAGCCTTACTTCCCTTAATGAGAGGATTACTAACATGGTAGATTCGGAGACTTCTATAGCTATCTTTTGCTTGGATTTTAGCAAAAGTTTGTTGAAGTATCTCATGCTAGTAACATAGCTCACATTAGTATACTATTCTGAGGTTTGCAAAATGCTGTTCACATGTCTCATTTGATTCTTGCAACAATCTTGTGAGATAGGTGTTTTATTAACCTCATTTTATGGGTGAGGAAACTGAGGCTGAAATAGGTTAAGTGATTTGCCCAGGGTCACACAGCTAGTTAAGTGTTTGAGGCAGGTATTGAACTTGACTCCAAGTCCAGTGATCTATGTACTGTACCACCTAGTCCTGAGGAAAAGATAGAGATATCTATTACAAAGCAGTAATCTTTAAAATGATGTGATCTTTTTTATTTCATTTTTTTTAGAAAGGAGGAATGGATTAGTCATATTACACAGAGAAGCAGACAAACAGTAGCATGATGTTTGATAAACCCCCAAAACCTTCAAGTTCTTGGAGGAAGTACTCTATTTGGCAAAAATCCTGAAAACAGGGCAGCAGTCTGGAAAATCTTAATCACCTAATACCATATACTGAGATAAGCTTTAAATGGTTATATAACCTAGATATTAAAAGTTATATCCCAAAAAATTGAGGAACAAAGAAGAAATTACCTTTTGCCGCTATGGAAAGGTGGAGAGTTCATGGCTAAACAAATGACAGTATCACACAAGATAAAATAGGCAATTTTTAATGTGTAAAATTCATAAGTTTTGCATGAACTTTTATCAACTGAATGCAAATGGGTATCCAATTCTCTTTTCTTTTTCTTGTGCAAAGCATGAACTTACATATTTTAAAGTTTCTAAATCTACTATAAATGAAATTATGTAAGAAATAACTCACGCAATACCCTGTACCTGGCAAAGAAAAATCAACATTGAGTAAGTTAGGATTTTCAGAATTACACTCCTTTTTTGATGACAATGTTTTTAATATATCTGAATCAATTACAGGGTAACTGGACAGTTGAAAAGTTTTCAACTTTTTAGGTGAAAATAATATTGCGAAAAATATTCTCTCTAACAATAGCCTTTTTTATTTAACTAGAAGAAATTCTACCCTCCTCTTGCTTATATAATTTAATACTTCAATACACAGAATGTTAATGAATTGCACTCAGAACTAGGACATAATAATATCTATAGTAGATCAAGGGAAATTTAGAAATAGGACTGTCTGAGATAATGAGAGGCAATTGGGAGTTTCAGAAAGAAAGAAGAATTTGACACATGGAAGCAATTATTATGTATTTTAAAATATTTACTAAGTACAGCCACATAGGGATGCTCTCTCCAGCCAACTCTTTTTTGGTATGTATAGTGCCTAAAAGGGAATATTTCAATACAGGAGGAGAAAACACAGGTATTTGTATTCTTTACCAAAAAAATAAACAAACAAAAAAACTCCCAAATCTTATGCAGTTCTAGTGAAAAACTAGGTCTGAGTCTAAGACTGATACACAAGAGCTTGTTTAGCTCTTAGTTGATACAAATCCAGGGGAAAGAAGAACAACAACAAAAAAAAAACCGTGAGCCATATTCCCAAATGTCATTCGGATGATAACAGGGTAGCTAGGTTTAGAATTCTTCCCCCAACTCCTTTCTTGTTTTTCTTTAAAAGAAAAATGTTTGTATGCTGTTTACAAAGGCTTCAGGGTGATGTCTTCTCCTTTAGCTACTAACACAAACAACCTTGACAATCAGAATCTATTTTTTTCATCCCCTTTCATCTCGACAAGTAAGCAGTCATCAATTACAGGCCCTCACATGAGATACAAATTTAGCGCTATGGAAATGAAAACTAAAGCAATTTGTACCTTTACTATTCCAAGGGGATTCATCCTGGGTCTATTTACTATGAAATATTCCCTCTATCTTATACTCTTCTAAGTTATATCAATGTCATCGACCCTAACTTGAATCATAATGAGTAGATGATACTCTTGCATTCCCGGTATCATGTCATCATTACCAGATGACCTAGTTAGCATATATGGTTAAAAATGTCATTACCTTTTTATTTATGGACTAATTTCAGAAAGACATAGGTTATGTCAAAGCCGGGTTCCTACTGACTTCTTAAAGAACCATTGTAGGGTGTATGTTTTAAAGCAATATCTGCTGTCCACAAAATTGGACCATACAAACTATTTCTGAATATTTATCGACAAAAGACATATTTTTTCCTGCACCAGTATTTTCTTTATTATTGATGGTCTCAGGAAACATGTAAAATAAAGCAAATGTGTGTTAAGCTATACATCAACAGTATTTGTACATGTTAGGAGGGGGCACCCAAACCTAGAAAAAAATGTTCATGACAGCAATATCAGCTCTTTCCCTGGGCCCCCAGGGGCCAAAACGGATGTTCTTTGTGGTTGTTCTCATCTGCACTGTGTATACATTTATGAGGGAATGGACTGGACTGGATGGATTAGCACTCCCCTGAGCAGGCTTCTTTTCACCACCTCATCCAAGGTCAGAAATCTTGGCACCGTTTTGATCTTGTACTTACAAATAAAAATGCATAAAGAGAAAAAGTATGACTTGCCTTGGAAATGCTGCTAGACATCTCCTCCGCACTGGCTTAGCCTCTATTGAAATCTTTATTTGTTCTTTAATCATCACTCCTTTACTGTTCTAGGTCCCTAATCCGTAATATCCCTTTGCTTTCTTTAAGGATACCCCCCAATGATCCAGAGAAGCTATATTCTTTGTTTCAAAAGGGCTTTTTCTTCCTTGATGTCCTTCAATTCCTTCCTAACTTTTTTCTTTGTCTTGAAATTCAATTTTAAATTATCCCACTCTTCTCCGAGCTCCCTTTGGAACTCATTCTGATTGTTTGGGTAACTGTCCCTTCACCTGCAAAGTCAGCCTGCTTTGTTTCCTAGGACCTGAAAGAAATAAGGCTAAGTCTTAGGAAAATCATGCACCACATCTAATAGGAATATAAAGTCCTTTGCTGCTCATACCTACTCTCCTTTTTGGTTTGTTATCATGGAAGTCAATGTCTATAGCAGGATACACAGATTATTTATTAATGATCAAATAGATGGTAGCACAGTACATATTGTTTTTCTGGTCAACTGAAACAATAAATCAGATTGATTGATATCTCATCCATCATGTAATCATTGACAATTAACAGGAGGTTGAAAAAAGCTGAATTCACTGGGGAATGGTAAGGTTGGTTGATAAATAGCTCTGGTAGTGAGTTTTCTGTGGATTATGAGTATATGCTTTCTGAGGTTCATGATGTGGAAAGCAAGAGAAGAAGGTCAAGATAATTCATAAGGGGTAATATTTTTAAATGTGAGTGGACGAAAGACAAATTCCATAGCTTAACTAGATGTTCTCGGAAAGTCTAATGATCTCTCTTTAAAGATATAGAACTGAGAAAATCATCTTTTATACTGCTACAGACAATTTTCCTTAGTTTAAAAAGAACTGGGATTCTTAGATCACTTTTGATTAGTTCTCTGTTCAGGATTAAAAACAAACAAACCCAAAAAAAAGCATTATGTTCTAAAACGCAACTTGATTTTGACTGATAATAACTTGATTGTTGTTACCACTTTCCTAAATCTTCTTCTACCTTTTACCCCATTTTTCTCCCCTGACAAAGGCACTTGGCACTAGACTCAATCATGAATTAAAAAAAAACACAAAACAGTTCTGTTGGATGGCATACAAGTTCAATTTTCAACTTATACCTCCCTGACGAGTATATTTAGACACAGAGTTACAGATCTCAGTGTAAGACACTGGGCTGAATTTGTTGTCTGTTCCTGAGCATATGGCTTATTGAGTTGTAAAACTCTCCAAGATAATTCTCACTGCCCTGTTCCGAAGGATTTGAATTCTTGAGTAGAACATGCACGAGAATAAAGATTTTGATTGCAGCTTTAATATCAAAGTAATATGTTTCAATTGACTAAGCAGGCCACTAACAATTTAGATAAAAGGATGCAATATAACAATTAATGAGCTATACAAATCCCTCATTGTTCATTAACCCTTTGGAGCCTACAGGCAGATATATGCATCTTAAGCATTCATTTGGTCGGCAATTTGAAAAATGCCAGAACTGTATTTGAATAGTAGTCAGTGATTTTAATTTATATGTGCATAAGAAATGGAAAATAACTGGCCTGATTCTTAACTTCATCATTCTATGCATGAAGCTCTTTTTGGAGTTAGTGGGAAAACATGCATGGAATAGAAACCTGGAACTTGAGAACAGGATGGGAATCAGTTGATCAACAAGTAGATTGCACCCATCTCTGTACTAGGCATGTTGAGAAACGTAATAGGGGAGATGAGATCCTTAGATTTTTCTCAGTAAAATAGAAGGCAGGATCCTCTGCCAAAACAGGCCAAGGTATGGAAGTTGTAGGGAGCTTGGTGAAAAGAGGAGGTTTGGAGGAAGTAAGATAGATAAATAAAACAAAACATTTTCATTCATCAGTGAGATCTTAGTTGAGTTTAGGAAAAGTGAATTAGTAGTGAACCCAGTCAGAATAGTTGTATGATTTTCTCTAGTGGCATTCAGCAGCATAGGAATAGCAGTAGAGAAGGTAAAATGGTAGGAGTGAGTCAGTCATTAAACATTTGTTAAATGCCTACCATGTGCCAGGCACCGTGAAGTGCACTGGAGATATAAAGAAAGGTAAAATGTAGTCCCTCTCTCAAGGAATTTACAGTCTAATGGGGAAGGCAATATACAAGTCACCATGTACAGACAAACTATATGCTGTATAATTTGAAAATAGTCAATAGACTGAAGTGGGTAGAGACTTATAAGAGGCAGAACAACTAGAAAGCTATTAAAATACCCTAAGGTGTGGGATGATGAGGAAAACAGAGGGTGGTGGCAGTGTCAGGGGAGAAAAAGGGATATCTTCATGAGAAATGTTACAAAGGTAAAATTGGCAGATCTTGGCAATAGATTGGATATTGGGAATGTCTAATAATAGTTGGAGATACAAGACTAGAGATCAACAGAAAGGTTTGAATTGGATAAGCAGATGAGAGGAATCAGCAAAGAGAGGCTAATTGAATACAAGAAAGCTGATAAGACACCAAGAGAAATTTTTGTTTGGCTTTCATTTTCAAAGAGGACCAATGATGCCATAGGGTTATATCTTGACTTGAATTTAAGTGAGGCAGAGTTGTACAAAGCCATTAGCTTCACTCTGTCTTTCAGAGTAATTGAAGTCCAGCATCAAAGCAACAGGTGATGACCCAGAATGCAGTGGATGACGATGAAGTTTTTGATATTTGACCAAACTCCAAGTGCTCCACAATACCTTCTGCAGCTGCCTTCCTGAACACTGGAAAAAATTGTTCTCCTATGCCTAGTAAATCTTCACATGCTTGGGGTAGATATCACCCTAATTCACCAACAGGTTTGAGGTCTGTCAGTTGCCCTCAGTCTGGTTTAGTAAATCTGCCAAAAGAGTTTTACTGTTTTGGCCACTGAGCAGGCTACAAGTTCTTGGAGCCACAGGTAAGAATTAGGTGAAGGTGGACCCCAAAAGTGGATGAACAGTCCTGAAAAGGGCTCAATAAAGCCTGACACCAGTGATGCTAGTCCTCCCTGAACACCCCATACATTCCACCAAATGAAATAGTATAGAGGGAGAAAAGAAAATAGCTTAAGGCAGAGTTTGGTGAGAAACCATGAGTAGCATACATGACTTGAATGGAGATTTAGCAAAGGAGATTTAAAAGGTTGGGTCAGGGTAGGTAGGAAGGGAACCAGGAGAGAGCAGTTTCAAGAAAACCTATTGAAAAGAGAGTACCAATGAGAAACTGATGATTGACACTGCCAAAGGCTACAGAAAGGTCAAGAAGCATGAGAATTCAGAAAAAGTTAATAGATTTGGCAGCTAAGTGATCACTGGCAACTTTGGAGAAAGCAGTTTCAGTTGAATGACAAGGTAAAAAGTTAGATCTCATTTCTAATATGACCATACTACTTTGGGAATTGTCTGACCTTTCCACTATGTTCCAGGAAGATCGTTATGGGAAAATCCCATCTACAAAATTGTATCAACCTTGGTACCCCATCACCACTCTCTGCCCTTCTGATCAAAAGATGGGGTCATGAACACCAAAGCCCTGGTCAGAACATCACCTCATTTCTCGTCTGGCTGTTTTTTACCTTCTATTTGTGTGTTTTCTTCTCCCATTAGATTGTAAGCTCCTTGAAGGGGTTATCTTTATTTTTTCATATTTGTATCCCCAGCACTAAGCATATCCTCAATCCCCTTGTGATATCCATGTGTATCACAAGCGCTTGGCTTTTGATCTCTGAGGCCAAGGAAGGTGGAGTTCTCTGGTACTCCTACCTCCTTGAGACCCCAGATCTATGAAGAGATGCACTCTTCAGTGCAAAACCTCATGACATATGGTGGCTGATTTGATCTACTTTCAGGTGGCATTGATTTCTTTACCAGGATTCCTATATCCAGGTAGTGTTCTATGCTGCAAAGAACACTGCAACCATTATATTATGAGAAACTTGAATGGTACTGCTCCTACCAACTTACCATTGAGTCTGGTCCATCCTCCAGCCTGTCTGGCCTGGGTAAATATTATTTTCATTCTGTTCCTCAACTCTGCCATTAGAGTGTGGATTTCTTGAGAGTAGGGACCTTCTTTTGTTAGTTTTTGCATCTCTAGGGCTTAACAGTGTGGCTATCATATTGTCTCTCTCTCTCTCTCCTTCTCTCTCTCTCTCTCCCCTTCTGTCTCTCTGTCTCTCTCTCTCTCTCTCTCTCTCTCTCTCTCTCTCTCTCTCTCTCTCTCTCTCTCTCTCTTTCTCTCTCTTTTTCTCCTCCCAAATCTCAGGTCTGACATTTATTAACTCTAATTCTGAGTAAGACCCTGAGATTCTATTTTCTCAGCTGTGCATTGGGGAAAAATAATTCCTTAGTGCTTAACACAGTGCCTGGCACATAGTAAATGCTGAATAAATGTTTACCAACTATTCATCAACTGCCTGTACTCTCTGCCTCACAGGATTGTTGTGAGTTAATTATTTTGTATATCATAAAGTATAATAGAAATGGGGGTCAATACAATTTTGGTGTGTCTTTTGTCTAAGCTGGTTATGTTGTTCAAGTGTTTAGATCATGGTGTTGAAATTTTTTTTAAAAAGTTCCTGGTACAGGTCACTTAATTTCACACAGAGAAAAAGTTCTCGATGCCATAGCTATAGCTTGTACATCTATCCAGGACAGATACATTTTTTTAATGAATATTGTTAGTCACAAGGAGAAGTAGGAAAGAGGATGAGTTGTTTAACACAAAACATTTATTACTAGTGGGAAAACAAATTAAAGAGCATATCTGACTAACCTGGTGTATAATTGCCTTCTTTCCCTCTGATGAGGAAGATAAGATTGAGGCTACATTAGATCTAGTAAGAGATTTAGGGTTGTATAAAGAGAGGCACAGAGTGAAAAATGTTTGAAAATATGATTCAGGATGAAGAAACAAAGGAGACCAAAGACTTGTGGACTATCCGGAAGCCTCACAACTGTATATCATGAATATTTTATTTCAAAAAGGAATTGTAGGACACTAAATACAGAACATTCAGAAAAACAGAACAAAAATAAAATTGGCTGTCATAACTGATGGAAAGTGAGTAGTTACCAGTAGGAAGTCATATCTGAATCATCAGCTAGTAAGAGCAAAGGACAAAATCAGCATCAGACTAAAGGCAAAGCTAATGGTAAAAAGATGCCACTACCTACAGTTTCAATAGTTTCAATCTGACCTATTCAAACAATACATCAATACCACAAAATGGAAAATGGGAAAAGACATTGACGACTATCACTTTTCCTGTAGAAGTTTAACTGATATGAAGAAAATGTCATAAAGAAGAGACCAAATTGCCTTATTTAGCAAACACTTGACCTCAGCAGCTGATGAGATATGACAAACAAGTGCAACATCAATTTACAATATGTGTATGTTTGGAAAACTATTAGTTATAGCAGCTCAGAAACCATCAAGGAACATTTTAGGAAAATACAAGTCTATAGAGATCTTTCTCAAAAAGGCAACTAAGCCATGTCATTCAAGAACACTTAAGGATAAAATTAAAAAGACAACAAAGAAGATGAAAAAAAGGAAAAGATACAAGATTCTTATTATAAGTACACTACTTTCTCTATCAATGACAGTAACATCAGAGTCTCAGATGTGCTATATTAAGAAATGGAAATGGCACCAAAGAAAACAAAGGTAGTAAGAGCAACCTGGACCAGATCTCAAGTATTCTGAGGAGGTGATAAAATCTAATGAGTGCTAAGGGATGGATTTTCATGATATCCAAAAGAAGGGAAGCCAATCAATGATTAAAAAAAGCTTAGATGTTGCTAACAAAAAATAGTGATTGAGAAGATAACAATAACTAGTGACCTGTAAACTATTTTCATCTCTATGAAATCTTTATGTCAACATATGCATGTATCAAGGTTATCCTTGATGGCAATATGAGAAAGGAATTTCCAAGCAATATCCTGTAGCAGACTTCCTCTTTAGAATAACACAATTGATCAGAGTACAAAGAATAGAAAAAATACATTGTGATTATTTTTTACTTTAAAAATGTGTTTTGGTAAAGTGAAAGGTCACTTTAAAAACTCTCTTCCAACTAGATGTCTTCCATATATATATATATGTTAAGTTCATATAAGATTCCTTGATAAGCAAAACAATACAGATAACTTTGAAGATTCTCTATTAAAATTATTTGAGATGATATATATTCACCAAAACAGATTGTATTATCATGGAGGATGTCTAGCAGAGAAATCAAAACGGAAGATATAGGGGCATTTCACATGCTCTTATTTTCAGTTGATATACTGAGCACATCAAGTCCAGGTTCATGTCAGAGCCTCAAAATGATATAGAACATCATCCAAAAGATGATGCCTAATCAGCAACGCAGGTAACAAAAATTAATGAATGACATCTATTGACCAGATTAGAATTGCTGTTACATTGACTAACCTATCAAGTTGTTCTGGCATTACATGTATTTTGGATAGGTTGAAATAGGAATCCAGAATTGAATAGAAGGTTGGCAGTGGGGATAGATTACCTTTAGAATGTCATATAGAGATCTCAGTGACTACTCTAGGAAACAAAATCCTAACTTTTTAACAGCAATGATTTTTATTTGCTGCTATGGGACTGATGGTCATGGAATAACCCTATCTTTCTTAAAGGATCTTACCTTCTATTGGAAGATACAATATATAGTTGGAGATGTAAATACAATGCAAGACAATATGAGAAAGGAGAAAACGTTAACAACTAGGGGATTCAGGGAACTTTATGAAGATGAAAGGAAGCTAAAGTTATTGTCTGACTCAGACATGTTTGTAACTTCTAGGGTTTGGGGGTTGTGGTGATATTTTTTCACTGGTTGATTAAAAATGGGTGCAAAGTTATTTTATGCACTACTCTTAAATCAATATGGTGATATATTACTCCAGTGACTTATTTTATTTTATTTAATTATTACCTTATGAAATTGCATTTAAAATGCTAAGTATTTCCTTGTAAAGAAATTCACTCTAACTCTGTCACTTGTTATAATGATAACACTGTCCCTGCTCCTGCAATGGCTTTTGGCTCAAAGCAATAAAATCTTAGGTGACTTGGAATCCTTTCAGGTCAATAGAAGATCTTTGAGGTTGTCTAGGGTAAAAGATATCCCTTTAGAAGTTCTTTGCGCATTGGAATGTGCATTTATAGAGCTGCCCTTCATTCCCACGGTAGCATAACATGCTTAATATGGTAATACTTTGAGGGTCTAGTATCTCTGCAGCCATTAGAACCAATATGTAATAGTTTATATGTCACATAGGTTTTCAGAATCTGAAAAACCTCAGGGATAGGAGGGACTGAAGGGGATATAACCTGTATTTGAGCAAGACTACAGTCTATAACATCCTAGACACATGGTTAACCAGTCTCTGCTTGAAGACCTCTGTTTCCTTTTGAAGAAATCCATTCCTTATTTTGTTGAGTGGCAATGAGAATAAAAGAAGTGAAAGAATGAATGAATATAAGACCAAGATTTTGGGAAAAAAATAGTAAAGTAAATATTCAACTCAATTTATCATTGACTTAATATCCAGTGTTACCCACCCAGGTGATTGCAATGTCTCTGTAATTCATGCTTCTCACTCAAGTATTCCCCACTCTAATCCACCCTCCCAAATAGCTTCCAAAGTGAGTTTTAGTGGTAGCCTATTTCATTTAGAATTAAATATTAACTCCTATCTTTGGCTTATAAATCTCTAAAGGTAGGTCCCAACCTACTTTCCAGTCTCATTATGCATTATTCCCCTTCCCTTATTGTACAGTTTAGTCAAACTGACTTTCTATCTGTTCATTACATGAATCCACTCCATATCCTATCTCTGGGCCTTTGAACTGGCCATCCCCATAAATGAAATGCACTCCCACTAGCCTTCACCCTCCTAGAATCCTTTACTTCCTTCAAGATCCAATTCCAGCACTGCCTCTTCTTTATTCTGCCTTATATTCATTATATATTTATTCTGAATATACTTATATGTACACATATTATCTCCTCTGAAAGATGGTAAGTTCCATTAGAGCAGTGATTATTTCCTTTTTGTCTTCATTTCCCTATCAAGTACATGCTAAATAAAATGCTTGTTGATTCAAAGCACTATGTTGGGTTCAGAGACTACAAAGACAATCCTCTCATGGAACTTACATTCTCATATTGTAAGGAGCTTGCAAAGTGCATGTAGACAGGTAAGTAAATACAAAGTATATGCAATACCACAATGTAATTTCAAGTCAGGGAGAACATTTACAACTGGAGGGACAAGGATGAGCCTTGCACTGTAGGTGGTGCTGAGTTTTTCTTTTCAGGCCATCCCAGACTAGGGAGATAACTTATGCAAAGGCACAGAGGTGGGAGATAGGCTATCACAGAACAGTTTGATTGGAATGGAGAATGCAAGAAAGAGAAGTAAGGTGAAACAAAAATTTTTTTAAATGTTTATTTTTTTATTTCCAGTTTCAAATTCTCTCCCTTTCTTCCCCTCCCCCAACTTTTAAGAAAGCAAGAAATATCTCCATAAAGTCATGCAAAAGATTTTCATATTAGCTATGTTGCAAAAAATGGAAGAAAAAATGCTTCAATCTTCACTCAGAGTCCATCAATTCTCTTTTTTAGAGATTATGTCCTTTGGAATTGTTGTGGATCATTGTAGTGACTGGAGGTACTAAGTCTTTCACTGTTGATTATTTCTAGAACATTTGCTGTTACTGGATATAATATAATAATAGTTCTGCTTTACATCAGCTGATGTAGGTCTCTTCAGGTTTTTTTGAAACTATCCCTTAATCATTTCTTACAGGACAGTACGATTCCATCACAATCATATACTACAACATATTAAGTCATTCCTCAGTTGATGGACATCCCCTCAATTTCAGATTCTTTGCCATCACAAAAAGAGTAGCTATGCACATATGGGTCAATTTTTTTGTTCTTTGATCTCTTTTAGAGCAGTAATATTTTCTAAATATTTCCAAGAAAAGAAACAAACCAAAAAAAAAAAACCCACACCACTGCCAACCTTCCACACAGACTTTTATGCTACACTATGACATCAATGAAATACTGGGAAAGTGAGTCATAATTCAGTCCTATAAATATCCTAGTACAATGGCTTTCCTTGTTTCCCAGCAGTATGATAATCAGACTATATGTAACCCAGTTTCAATCAGCCCATGCTGCAAATTCTTTAATTTTTAAGATTTGCATTAGAGTAAAATTTAACTTTCCTTAGCATCTTTTGACTTGCTCCACATAAATAGTTTAAGGACTATTAAGAATTAACTCCACATGCGCCTAATTCTGGTATGTTTTTCTTGATGACTGCAGAGAGCCAGTTGAGGAACACTTGCAAATGTTTAATCTGGTAGCCTCCCATCAGGCTTCATTAGGACACTTTGTTCTCACAATTGTTGTGAAAAGTAGCATGGAGTAGGAGAAAGAGCATATATTAGTTCAAAGATAGTACCTAATGTTCAGAGTTCCTCATATCCTGCTCAGAGACCATTTCTACTAGTGAGCATCTCCTCTCAGGAACTGTAGATAAATTTGTAAAAGAACTGATTCAGGACAACCAGAGGTGGAAAAACATTTCATGGCAGACAGAGAGCCAGCCATAAAGTCAGGAAGACTTGGGTTCAAGTCTCATCTCTGAAACTGATTATCTAACAATGGGCAAGAAACTTAACTTCACTGTCATCTAGCCAGATTTTTAAGACTCTAACTTGCGGAGCAGATGATAAAATTCTTTGTTAGAGGGAGGTTCCTTACTTAGAGAACCTGAGTTCCCTATACAGTGAAATCATATGTCTTATTCAACATCCCCCTCCAAAGTTATGTTAGAACTATCTTTAACCAATTCTGGAGAGTTAACTGTCAAACTTTCAGTATGAACTTTATTTTATTTCAGAAACTGACAAAGGCTACAAATCAGTGCTTGATTTATAGTTTTCTTGATGGTCTAAGAAAGAGATGGAGAAAATAATGCAGATTAAAAATAATTATTAACAGATAAATAGTGTTATATAATTATATACTTATTAGTAATTAATAATTCAGATTAAATTTAAAAACATGTCCAGTATATTTTTTTTACAGAGAGCTGGTTGATTGTTAAACATGTAGCAATCCACCCCCTTCCCCTCCCTTACCCCAACTTAATAAAAAACGCTCAGTGATCAAAGATCAAGTTACCATAGAAAAAGAATTCAACTAGACAACAGAAGTTCTAAGTTATGTTTCCAAATCAGATAACATTACAGGGAAGGGTTAAGGGCAAGTTATTCACCTCACTGTCTTCATCTGTAAAATGAGGATGGTAATGCTTGCACTATGGGTATCAAAAGGTTGTTGTGGAAAGTGTTTTGTAAAATATCAAATGCAGTATAAATATCAGTGACCTTTGCCTAAAAGCATGACTGCCCTGCCTATTATAGGTTCCACTCTATTCTGGAGTAATGTCCATAGGAATGAAGGGAGAAACCCTCTGTAACGCTCAGGTAAACAAGCCTGCAATTGGTTAGCTTATCATCATGTGAAGTCATGAATTAAAATATTCTAGCATTGCATCCTTAAAACAGTAACAATATCAACAACAATAGCACAATGTTTCTTTTCACAGGGGAAGGAAAGGAGTGATACACGTGGAAATGAAGGTGAATCAATTACATTAACAATTTTAAATGGAATATTTAGCTGTGATTTAGACTGGAGATTTTATTGGTGTGGGCAGCTTCTGGCTTAGAAACTTTGTTCTCTTAAGAAGACTGACAATTTATTTGTACCTAAGAGTCTTAGAGAATGAACTGGAGATACTGAGAGGTGAAGTGATTTCTTTGTACAGGATCATATAGGTAGCATCTGTTACTGGAAGGATTTACACCTAGGTCTTCCTGAATTCAAGGGGAGCCCTTTATCCACTATGCCATATGATCTTTCAGAAAATAGAATTACTTAGACCTGGCACAGAGCAATCTCTATCTACCAATATGTATTGACAACTATTCTGCAATATACAAAATATTTAGGATTATAGAAATAAATTATATAGACCTGAACTAAGACATCTAGGGCTATTACTAATTAAGAGATTTTTAAAGGCCAGAGTTATGTTGATAATGTGAAGTGAGGAATAGGGCCAATTTCCTGGATAATAGATAACCACATCCCTCTTTGACCCAAGTTATCAAGGCTTGGGGGCTCTTAATTAGTTGCCTCCCTTTGCCAAGCCAACTGCAGAATCCTGGATGACCCCAGATAGAAATGAAGCTCAGTAAAGTGAACATCAGAAACAATTTCAAGAAGCCCCCGGCAAGAAGATGAACAGAGGTAATGGGACAAATTGTAGGAGAAAAATGGCAAGTATTTTTAATGCAGGGAAACTGCACACAAAATTACCTTGAGCGCAGAAGAAAATTGAGTGGCAACTTTTGTTTAAACTACTGCAGGACTTTAATTTCCTCTGGACCAGATGTAAAGGGGGGGCACCTTTTCCCATCTTTATAATCTACGGTATTTCTCAATGGTAGTTGTGACTCCTATGGGCCTCCCACTCAGCCTAGAAATGTTTCTTTACTTAAAAGGTTGAATTTTGCTATAGACTATGGAGATTTATTTCTTATTGTCATGAGGGTTCTGGGTAGAACAATAATATCTGCCTCATCTCAAAACAAGCGTATACAATTACAAGAATTTATAGAAAATGCATGTTTCAACAATTTAGAACTCAATATTTTTTTTAAAAGGGGAGAATATATCTACAGAATTGAAAATTATATTGTTCTGTTGTTTGGGGACAAGAAATTTCCAGATCACACACAGGAATGTGTATGCACTCACACACAAAAACATAAACACACAGATATACATAGCTACTCTGCATTTTTCTCCCTTGGTGCATCAAAGTTAAAAATCAAATCAATACAGTCTCTGTATTAGATGGTGGTGACAGCATGTGGACATCAGCCCGGTAATTAAAAAGCCATTCAGCTCACTTGGTAAGATGTAATTTTAGCTGTAGTCACTGGCTGTTTCCAAGCAATCTATTTACCCCCCAAATATCCTCAGGCATGGACTGGAGAGTGTGAAATGATCGAATTTTAGTTATCCTCATACATAGCAAATTTCAATTGTAATTCCTACAGTAAAAAATGTTACAATAATATTACCTTGAAGTCCCCCATTCTAACTGGCACCAGTGATATAAGAGAAAGAAACTTTTCTGCTTTGCTGCCTCTATCAGTCTCATTTTTATACCAGTGTTCTTCCATTGTTTAGCATGAAATAGATTTCTTCAGCCCACTCTCAGTACTTGGTTCCTCCTGGCTGTCCAGTTGGGTGGCTCACTCATGTGGCACCTTACTCATGCTACACATTCTAGAACCTGGCCCTAATGGGCAGATTGGCCCTTAAAAATATACTGATCCCACTGATCCCATGTACTATAGGGTAGTGGTGTCAGACAAATAGGAATGGGGCATTAATTGTAAGGCTCTTAGTGCAGTGGCGGACACATAGTAAGTGTTAGATAAAAATTAGATAGTATAATTTTGTTAATCTTATTAATTAAATAAAGGTGATTTAAACAGTATATGAGGATCCCTATTGGCTGCACATTGATTAGAAAAACATGTATTATCATTATTTATGTTCCATTGTGATTTTATTTATTTTGTTAAATATTTACTAATTATAGTTTAATCTGGTTTCAGTAGCATTTGGAGGTGTTAGAAACTATAAAATAGGCAGGTATTTGATACCTCTGCTCTATATTTGATACCTGCACTCTAGAGAGTAGCATCCTGGACAATTTTAAGTGCGTGTGGCTGTTTTTCTTTTCCTCTTGATGGGAATATTTCTGGAAAACTCAAATGTCTTCTAACTTACATACTAAAAGGCTTAGGAGACAAAAACAAAAAGATGGCAAGTATCCTCAGGTGTGTCAAAGGCATCTTCCCCTCAGATAAAAGAGTCATGTTTTTCTAGTGTTGGGCCTGAAATTATTCAACACATAGTTCTTCACAGCCTGCATTTCACCTGAATAAAATATTTTGGACCAATTCCCATTGAGACTGGCCTGCTATATAGGTCATCAACTTTGGTCAAATGTTTATACACAAAGCTACAATGGATTCCTTTGTTCTTTGATTTCTGTGATTTGGAGGCAGCTGTGTGCAGCATCATTAGACATCTTTAGTAGAAATTCTCCTAGTAGGAGGGCTTTTCATGTCTGAAGATTCTTCATGCACTTTATCAAAGGAGAAAAGAGTCATTTCCTTCTGTGACATAAACCTGTAAAGCACATCAACTCTTCAGAGTCATTTAAAATGTTAACTAGTCAAGTTGGCCACTTCTTAGCAGAGAAACAGACAAATTAACAGCATTTACCTGAATTTAAGCTGTGGAAAGAATGTCCAAGAAGGCAAAACTACTGGGGCTATTGACATATTGAATGGGGAAAGTCTCCAACCAGCCTACTGATGAGACATCCTGCTGTGACAGTTCTTTATAAAGGCTCAGGAATCCCCACTGTTGTTCGCTCCTGCTCACTACAACAACAAAGAGATTCTATAGGAGGAAATCTTGTTCAATAGATACCTTTTCTTGGGGGGGCAGGGCAAGACATGCCAGGTGTTGGAACACCACTTGCATTTTGTCCATGAAGAGTGATGGTGGAGCTTCTATCAATAAATTGCTCCTTTAGCAGTTTAGAAACAGCTTTAATGCTGTCTTTTTAATCAGAAACCAGATCTTTCCAATTGACTTTTGAGTGTTGTTTAGATTTTTTCTATTTATTTTACAGATTTTCATGATTATTCATTGTTGTTTTGTTGTTGTTGTTTTGTTTTTGTTTTTGTTTTTGTTTTTGCTACACTAGTAATTTCATGGGCAGAAGTTCCTGATGAGGAATGTTCATGAGTTCAGATTATTGAATGCTCTGCCATTTCTCTAAGGAATTGCTTGGGGGCACTGAAAGGTTAAGTAATTTTCCCAGAGTCAAATAATTCTGCAGATTGAAGTATTTAATTTTAGAGAATATATTTTTTGGAAAAAAACCCAACAACCATCCTTTTTGAGCAAGGATTATTTTGTTCTTTGTGTATCTCCAGGATCAAAACAGTGCTTGGCAGACAGTAGGTGCTTAATAAATGCATGCTGATTGATTGATTCTGTAGTCTTTTTGCACCCTAATATTGTCTGTTTCACGTTTACATGTCTAATCTTATCTTAAAAGATTACAAGCTTCATAGCTTCACATAGTTACTATGTCTCATATATATCAATAAGCTCTCTCTGTGTATCTATCATCTAATCTATCATCTATTTAATCTATCTATCTACCTATCTGTCTGTCTGTCTGTCCGTCCATTCATCCATCTGTCTATCTAGTATCCTTCCAGGGTTGTTGTGAGGAAAGAATGAAATAACATACAGACTACTTTGCATACCTTAAAATGCTTATGGTTACTATCTGTTGTTATCATTTCTTCCCCAGTGCCTAACACAGTCCTAGGTACATTGTTGTTGGTGAATAGATGTTTGTTAAATTGGATCTCTTACCTTGAAATATTTTAACTTTTAGTAAGGAATATAAGCAAAAGAAGAATATAATTAGGTATAATTAATACCTAAATCATGGTTTCACAGTATATATGTTTTTTTCCTTCTAGTGCTGTGATTGCAACAGTGTAGGCACCTTATATGGAAAAATAGGTGAATTTGGAGACTGGATAAGTGGGAAGAAGCTAAGAAATTCCATGTGTCCCTTTAGTACAGATTTAATATTTGGGGTTGGGGGGAGGAGGAAGGTCAAACATGGTCTTCTTTGGAATCCACTATATCCCAAGGGGAACGTGAAAGTTCTGTTTCAGCTTGTAGTGTCATACAAGGAATAAATCTACAAACTATCCTGATTTTCCGTTAGAAAAAAATAATGCTGTAAGATGATCTAATGAAATGTATTCAGAGCTTAAGTCGAGCAATTTAACACTCTGGAGCTTAAGTTAAAAAAATTAATAGAGGCAATTCTTTGAAGTGTTGGTATGTATGTGTATAAGCTTCTTGTCCCCTTCAGCAAAAAAAGAAGGAAAAAAAGCCACCAGTCATCAAAGATTCACACCAAGTGTATTAAACACTAGAAAATATTTGTGGTATGGGAGCAATTACATGTTTGCGACATTAGAGAAAAGTTATAAAGTTACTTCATTTGTCTTTTTAATGCAATTGTGATTATTTTTTTTGTTTTTACAGAAGTCTTTAAGATCATCATGCTTCCCAGACCCTGTTACCCAAAAGGCGGTACACAGGCTTAGTTGTTTCCTAGATTGCTCCTGTTAGAGACCCTGTCCACATTTCATTTGACTTGAGAATTCTGTGAGGTCCACAGATTAGAGGGAGAAAGAAAAATCAAAGGCTGAAAGGATGGCTGACTGACTCAGTGAATAGAGCACTGGTCACTGACATTACCTCTGGCTTGGAGCATAAGGAATCAATCCTGCAGCCTTCAAAGGGGGTGGGGAAGGCCACTCAGGCAAACACAACTTGTCCAGTCCAAGTTTGCTGAACCAAAAAGGAAAAGGAACAAAGACATCCAAATTTACAGCTTGGTTTAAAGAGCTAGGAAGCTAATCCAGTATACAAAAGAACCCATTCGCATTGTTAACTCTATGTGGGAGCTGGTGTTTGCATGTGTGTATATTGCAGGGTGTAAGCAAATAAATAGTGGGTATAAAAGTAAACCTTTTTTTCAGATCAGGACATGTACTTACTGGTGCCTTATCTAAATTAGAGAAAAAAAGGAATCCGATTGGCAGTATATTTTCATTATTGTAAACATTTAATGTATATGGATCCAAGGCAAATCTTAGTCTAGTTTCTTCATCAGTTTCAGGAATTTAAATAGCATTTTTACGGAAAAACTTTGACTATGGTATTTTGAGATTTTGAAGGATCTATAGTTTCATTATCATAGGTATTCCTAGAGATGATGATTGAATCCTTGGAACTTATTTTTCCTTCAAGATGGCCAGGGGTTCCCCCTAAATCCAGCACTGTAATAGTTGTTGGAATATTGTTGCTTACTTGGCTACAATATACTAAGCTGAGCATAACCATTGAAGAGAAAATGACAATTTTTAGGTTTCCAAGAAAACTTGAAATTAAAAGATTAAACATTTGATAGCTGACGTCACAATTCTAATAATTTATAAGAAACAACTCTATTTAGGGAACAATGAACCATACATCATGTCTAATTATATATTGGAATAAACAAACTAGAGGCCTCACCATCAACCCAAAATATTCTATCTCTGTTATGTTGAGCTATGAAATTCCTCTCTCTGACATATTTTATGCTTTCTATCTTGTCCTAGACTTCATTGTCCTACATTTATCCTTCATCTTCCACCTTAACTTCCAATCCCTGCATCTTTTCTTGTTCTTTCACTATATTAACCTGTTCTGACTTCTCTTTTTTCTCTTTATATTCTCAAACCACTAATTAAACAACTCAAAAGCCAGTATTCTTCACATTTGCCTACTTCAGTCTCTCGTCCTACCATGTTTTGCCTGATTTCAATTCTCAAAGCTGGATTGCTTTGGGGTCATTTCATCTGATCCCATGGGCTTAGATATTGGCTCGACAAAGATATTTCCTAAATCTCTAACTGTCATAAACTCTCCCTAGAAATTCATGTTCTCACTACAAATTGCCTGTTGGATAGTTTTACCTAGATATCTTATTGATATTTCAAAAGTTCAAAATGGAACCCACCATCTTCCTCCCAACTTATCTGCTTTTCAAACCATTTGAGCTTAAAAAGCACCCTGAGGGAGAGACAAAGGCAAACCACCACTATCATCTTGATCACCGTATCCCTCACACCCTGATGAAGATAGTCTAGAACCCTGAGCCCTAGTGCCTTAGAAATAATAATGTCTAGTACACAAAGCCACCATGGTGGGAAACAACTTCTATCTGAGTTTTCTATTTGTATCCCAAGCACTTAAGATAGTACTTTGCACACAGCTGGCACTTAATAAATGCTTTTAAAAATTCATTAACTTATTGCCTCAAATTTTTCTTTTTTATGAAGAGCATCACCACCCTGCCATTCAGCCATGTTAGTGATTTTGGAATCATGGTAGCCTTGCTTCTCTCTCTCATTCCTCATATACCATCAGCCACTGAGTTTAGTCAATTTTTCTTTCCATTTTATCTCTTGCATCTGGTCTCTTCTCTTGTTTCCCACCAACCTCTACTCTATTTTAAGTCTAATCAACTATTGTTTGAATTATTGCAATGTACTGCTAACTGATACCAAAGCAATATTACTAAGGTCCATGTCCTACAACATCACTCCCATGTTACAAAAACAAACACAAGCAAGCAAACAAAGAAAACCTTGGGTGGCTTCTAAGATACAAGTTCTTTGGCTTAGAACTTAAATCTCTCAGCAGTGATTAACCTGCCTTTATAGTTTTATGTCTTAATACTCCCTCACATATTTAACACTCCAATCAAACTGAACTACTAGCTGTTCTCCATAGTTGATGTGCTGTTGTCCACCCTTCTTCCATTTTTCATTCCTGTAATTTATTCTCATTTTACCTTTCCCTATCAGAATGTATACCTTCCTTCTAGGCATAATTCACTCCCCATTTCCTCCATGAAGTCTTTCCCTGTTCCACCAAATTGTTAATATCCCTTCCTTCCTAAAATGACATCTGTGCACATACTATGTCTACCAATAAAAAGCAAACTCCTAAAGAAAGAAAAGAACAGCCAACTTCTTAAGGGGAGGGACGCTGTGACTCTTATCTTTTGTATCTACAGTCCCTTGCACAGAGTAGGCTTTTAATAAATTATGCCTGAATTGAACCAGTGCACATCTAGTCGTTACTGTATTTAAGGCAGTAGCAGCGTCCCAGAGACGCGACAAATTAAACTGCCCCCTTGGAGGTACTTTAGAACATAGGGATTAACATGTGTTTGAATGTTTTCCATTGAGAAGAGGCAACCAATTAGACAATAAACAAGCATTTATGAAGCATCTTCTACATACCAGGAATTGTGCTGGGTACCAGGAACACAAATACAATAAGCAAAGTAATTCCTATTTTCAAGGCATGTGTATTCTGGTAAGGGAGATGGAGGCATCTGTATATATGCATGTATGTATGTATATGCGTGTCTATGAAATATAAAGATAACAAGTACCAATAAATGCAAAGTAGTTGACTAAAGATAATTTGAAAGAGAGCACTAGCAGTTGAAGAAATAAGGAAAGACTTCATGTAGAAGCTTGTACTTGAGCCACATCTTTAAAAAAGCTAATGATTCTGAGATAGAGTTGAAAAGGCAGGGCATTCCAGCATGAGAGATGACCCTTGTAAAGAAATGGAGATGGGCAATGCAGTTCTGTGTGAGGAACAAAGAGAAAGCGAACTTGGTTTGGAAAGGGGAATAATGTATGAGTGTAGAAAAATAGGTTTAAGAGCTAAAGAGAAGGATTTATACTTTATTCTAGGATTTTTAAGTTATGAATGGGAAAATGACATGGTGAGACTTATATTTCAGGAAAAATCACTTTGGAGGATCAAATGGAATAGGGTGAGATGTGAATCAGAAAGACCTAATTGTTAGGCAGTTACAAAAATCCAGGCAGAGGGAAACATGGCCTGAACCAAGGTGTTAGCTGTGTTAGTGGAGGAAAGGTGTAAGAGGCAAAAGTTGGGGCCCACGTAGCATTGGCAAGATTTGGCAATTGATTGGATGGTTAATTTGCTATTAAAGATATTCTTAAGATAATATATTCTGTCATATATAATTGAAGAAAACAGCAAAATTTTCTTGAAGAGAATTCTGTGGAAAAGTTTTGGACTTTTAAAAAGTTTTTTATTATTTAGATTTCTTCTGTCAAAAAGGCCAACATTTTAAAGGAATCCTTTATATTAAAAATTAAATTTGGACTTGCATTAAAAATATCCCAGTCTTCAAAATGATGACATTCTGAAACATTAGGTATCATAAGAAGCAAGAAAGATCTTAACGATTTTCTAGTCTTACCCTTTACATTCTGAATGACGGAAATGAAGTCCACACGGAGCCAAGACTGGAACAGTAGTGTAATCTTTCTTCTACAAAAAGCAATGTATACAGTAGACACCTAAGCAAAAAAAATGCACCATAATAAGAGGTTCTTTTTCCTTTTAAGGAACTGTGCCTTGTTTTTGATAACATATTTCTTTCCATATGTTAGATAGTCAATCTTGTCTTATATCAACAACAACAATATAAAGATACAGTGAATCAGATGCTAGACTTGGAGTGAGGAGGCCCTGCATTCAAATCTTGCCTTAGACTCTTAATTGTATGATCTCATGGAAGTAATCCCCTTTCCAGACCTCAGTTCTGGCTCTGTAAAATGAGAGGAGTAGGATAAGTTATACTTTAAGACCCTTTAGAGCTTTGAATTTATGATTTTAGGAAAAACAATCATGAGCAAGTCCTTTAATCTCTTAATACCCTGAACAACTTTTTAAGACTCCAACTTACAAGAAATTCCCTTCACCAATCAAATACCAGGTCTAGATCAAGCAATACTAATACTGCTAATAATTTATATCTCTTTCTGAGTTTGCAGAGTCCTGTATATACATTATTCACTTGACACTCATAGCAGCCTCTTGATATAGGTAGTGTGTGCATTATTAACCCTATTTTACTAATGAAAAAAATTGATAATTAGAAAGGTCTAGTGATTTACTCAAGGAAAGTGCTTGTAGATCAGAGAGAAAGATATAAATGTGAGCTGCTATAATAATTAATGATAATTGGTATTATCCTTCCTCCAGTAAACCTAGTTATACATTCAAATTCATTTACATTTGTTTCTTTCTTAGAAAGCATGCTACTGAAACAGATTCCTGTTTCTTTTCAGATCTTTGCAGTGTCCAGAATTAGTCAGGCAATTTTCTTGGGTTTGGACAGCTCCTTCAGGGTCCTGGGCAATTCAATGGAGGAATCAAAACTAACTTGCTCCATGATTGTATGTGAAATCACTTTAGCCTGTCATACTTCTTACCAATTGCAAGTTCAGCCTGGAAATATGAAGTATGCCTAAGAAGAAATAGCTGATTGGGGATCTCTCCAGGAAATGGTTTGACATTTTGACAACCATTCTTCCTTAATGTAGATGGAGTAAGATTAAAGGCAGTCCAAGACTTTTGTTCATTTTACCCTTTAGAAATTTCCTTAAATTTCTTTCTCTTGAGTTTCTCTTTGGTTATATGTTCCAAAGAATAGAAATGAAATATTTCACCAAGAAAATGTATGATGGGGGGAGAAGATAGACTTCATTGGTAACATTGTAAGAGTGAGGGATGACAAGAAGGCAGGCAGAGTACTCTGCTTTATTTTTTATGGCATGGTGGTGGAGAAGATGGTGTTATTGGCAGGACTTCTGGATAGGAGAGGGTGGCTGGCACTTTTGAACAATCACTGCTCCCCCACTCTCGAGAGGGGTTTAGAACTTTTGAAACTGCTTCTTAGCCCTGTTTTCCTTAGTGATTTTCAGCACTATGAACCTTCAGTCGCTTCTCTGAGTGTCTTGAAACTGAGTCCAAAGTTTTTAACCTGTGCTAGAAGAGTCTCTTTGTTCATGTCCCTAAGTAGGGCCTATCTCTTGTCCTGAATGATCATTCACTGCTTCTGGCAGGCATGCTCTGACTAGATGTATGCAATACATCTGCACTTGCCTCTTTCCTTTCTTTTCAGAAGGATCAATGGAAAGAACTACTCTACTTTTAATATTATGGAAAAGCCAGGGATCCTTCAACATTTTAGATGGACAGCCTCTCTAGCCCAACCACCCTCTTTAGACAAATATATGTATAGTCATAGGGAAAAGAATCAGAGGATGAGCAGGCAGGGATAAGTTGTCATCTGAGTCACTGGAAGGAACTTCCAAATTAATGTAATTGCAACTCTATTTCACTATATGAGAATTAAAATTATCCAAAGGAGTCTTTAAGTTTTGTAAAATCCTTCTATTCTTAAACACTTGTAGTTAATAAAAACAAATGAACAAAAATGCTCTCTAATCTGTTAGAAGGAAATCGGGTCGGCTTTGAGCTGAAGACATTCCAAAGCAGGATGATGGATAATTATGCTTTGTAAAGTAGGCAGAGGTTATTCTCCTTAACAGTATCAGTATAGAGGCTTCAGACTCATAAAGCAACATAACAAAAAAAAGACAGAAAAAGATGTCAATGCATTGATTGCCGAGTCAAATTCATTTTTACCTATGTGGATAATAGGGAAGCTTTTTAAAGAACAAAAGAAAAAAAAGAGAGCCTGGGAGACCTACGGTGCTGTTAAGAGTATCTGCGTTGGTTAACTAAACAAAGTATGACAAACAAAAGCAAATCAGGGTGATAAAAGGTCTTAAGACCAAGCCACCCAAGGAACAGTAGAAACAACTGGGAATATGTAGCTGAGAAAAGAGAAAATATGGCAGGGAGTAGGAGGGAAAGTATTTAGTTTCAAGTAGCTTTTATGCATTTTATTATCACAAGGCCATCATTTAAGAAGGCAATTAAGCTCATTCTATGTGATTCCAAAGCATAGGACTAAGACTAATGATTGGAAATTATGGGGAGATAGATTTTGATTCAATATAAGTGAGAATTTTCCATCCATTAGAGCTGTCCAAGGATACAATACATTGTCTCTTGAAGAATCAAACTTTCCGTTCATCTGAGTGTTTGAATAGAGACTTTAATGGTTAGGAAAATTGCAGAAAGAAATTCCTTTATCATCCAGGAACTGAAGGAGGCAACCATTGATTCTAAAAAATTTGACCATGGAAAAGCTAAGGTCATGTCATTGAGAAAAGATAAGTATTTTTCTCATATGTATTAAGTGTCAGAGGATTCGTATTGTATTTGGTGCACAGTAATGTGTAGAGCATAAAACTAAATGTAATTTTTTGCTCATGGGATAAAAAAATGTAAACTACAGTTAAGAAGTGAAGGAATGGTGACTAAGAGAAATTAGATAGATAAATGACAATAGAAATTGGTCAAGAGTGTCCATTTCATTACTGTTTTTTTTTCTTTTGTTACATGATAACTTAAGAAAAGATGACAAAGCAAGCTGTCTCTGGGTTTGGCAATAGATAGTCATCTGGGGAGACAGCTGAAAGGCAGGAATAGGAATTGAAAGTAGTAAGAACAGTATTTAGTATCATCATAATAACAGCTGATGACATTGATATAACATTGCTTTAAGGTTTACAAAGAAGTTTATGTACATTATTTCATTTATTTTTCACATTAATGTTAGGATGTAGGTACCATAAATATTATTCCCTGTATTTACAATTAAGGAAATGGACTTAAAGGAGTTAACTGAAATGCCTCTGGTCAGCTACAAAAAATGATTTTATTTCTTGGATTATAGACTCATAGATTTAAAACTACAAAATACCTTAAAGGTCATCTAGTCTAATCCCATCATTTTACAGAAGAAACTGAGGCCCACTATGGTTAAGGTGTGATTTGTCCCAAAGTTATACATCTAATAGGTAGAAGGAGAGCTAGGGTTTAAACCCAGGCCACTGATTCCACACCTAATGCTCTTTCCCTTACATTGAAATAGTGGTAAAGAAAATCTTGTAATGGCTAAAGAATTAAAAGCTAGAGAAAAGGATAAAGAAAACTTAAATTTGTATTGGAATTTTCAGATCTTGTGCCTTTGTATCAAATTCTGACTTCTCATTCATGTGGCTTTATATCCTCTGTTGACTCTGTGGACTTAACTTTTAAATTTTTTAATAAATGAATTTTTACATTAGTTTATTCACACTTTTTCTGAGAAGAATTGGAAAAAGAAAAGAAGAGGCAAGATCTGCTACTAACATTATTCAAATAATTTTTATTTAGAATGATGGTCCTTGCATCGTGGAAATGCTGGGAAATGTTGAACAACTGGATTTCTTTAAGCGAAACACATAAAAGTTTAATTTTCACTATTATCATTTTCTCTTAGAGACAGCGAGATGACCCAGTGTATAGAGGTCTAGGCCCAAAGCTGGGAAGACTTGTGCTTAAATTCAACAAACACTTACTAGCTGTGTGATCCTTAAACACTTAAACACCAGTTTGCCTCAGTTACCTCATCTGTAAAATGGGGACAACCAGAGCATCTACCTTTCAAAATTGTTATGAGGATCAGATGAGAAAATAATTGTAAAGTACTGACCACAGTGTCTAGCACATAGTAAGGACAATGTAAATGTTATTATTTTCCATCACTTTCTCATGTAGAAATCAATAAAATAATAAACCAAACCCTTATTTAAAGCAATTCACTGAGTACATTTCATTTACAAATTTGGTAAGCATTCCATCTATGCCTTTGTCTGAGCCACGATAAGTGTTAAGAAGAACCAGGAACAAGTCCCTGGGACATATTAAGGAAGACTTCATTTCAAGTTGACATCGAACCTTTCATTATTGCTACTTCTGTCCAGCCATTCAAATCATCCAAATACATTGAAATGTTCAGTTTTCTAGCCCTCATTCTTCTATATTCTTCAAAAGAATAGCATGAAAGCTTTCCCCAAATGTTTTGCCAAAATCTAAAAGTGTCGTAGTAATTATCTTACTGCCTGCAGGCTCTGCTTTGTCAATGTGCTTTGGTGACCTTCTTTCCCCTCTACCATGTTTACCAAGCTCTTCCTCCATGACAATGCTATCAGTCTAGAAGTTCTATTAAAAATGTGAAGTGAAATTATTTTGATATAAGTTGCAGTCTTGGAATCATAAAGTAGAATTTGAGAGCTGGAAGGGAAAATAAAGATCAGTTAACTCCCCTTGTGTTAAAGATGAATACAGGAAATTCTTGGTGGGGAATGGGTTGTAAAGTTAATTATATAAGACAATATACTTATTAAAGGAAGAGCTGGGCCTGGGTCTTTGGTTTCATGGTACTTCATCAAAGCTTTTGTCTCTACATTAAAACTTGCTACTAATGAACCTCTACTGGTTCCCTGTGATTGCTACTTCAAGTTCATTTAAAATTTAAATAAATTAAATTAAATTAAAAATTTAATAATCTATTTTATCTCCCTCTCATCCCCAGTGAGAAAAAATGAAACTCATGTAAAAATACGCATAGTCATGCAAAACAATTTATTGCTTTGATGGTGTCTAAGAAATATGTCTCATTCTACATATTGAGGCCTTCACTTATATCTTAGGAGGTGAGTAACATTTTTTATCCTTTGTCCTCTGGAATCATGGTTATTAATTGGGATGATCAGAGTCTCCAGGTGTGCCAAAGCTGTTCAACTTTAGCTTTTATTGGATAAATTGTTCTTGAGGTTCTGATCATTTCACTCTGCGTTATTTTATATGTCTTCATATGTTTCTCTTAAACCATCCCTTTTATCATTTCTTAGAGCACAATAAAAAAATATAATAATTTGTTCATACACTCCCTAATGATAAGAGCCCCTCTACTTTCCAATACTTTGTTCCTACAAAAAGACCTGACATAAATATGTTCGCATATATGGCTCCTTTCTTTCTTTCTTAATCTCATTGGGGTAGTGGCCTCATAGTGGTAGCACTAGGTCAAAGGATATGCACACTTTAATGACTTTTTTCTGGCATAGTTCAAAATTACTTTCTACAACTGCTAGATCAATGCACAGCTTGACCAGCAGTGCTTGTGGGGTCATTGATGTGCATGTTTTCCCCTATATCCTACAATATTTGTCATTTCCTTTTTTGGTCAGCTTTATCAAGTTAGATAATTATTGCTTTCTAGTACAGTTTCTGTTACTGTTAGGCCCCTTTCCTACTTTAAAAAAAAATATTTCCCTTGACATCCTTTGACCTTTTGTTTCTTTTTGTTGTGCTTTCAAGAAATTTAATTGCATCCATGTAATTTTTACTCTTGCATATTCTCAATAGTTTCTTCCTTATATTTGCCCTTTTCCTTTCCTACTTGGTGAGATTTGACTTTTTACTCAAGGATCTTTTTCTGTGTCCAGTTTTAGCCTTGTGATAACCACCTTGCTGGAATGAAAGCCCACATGGACATTGTTGTATCATTAGCCTTCTCCCGCTGCAGACACTCAGGGTAGATCATATACACCTTTCTGTAAACCTGGACTACCTTGCCAATTTGCTAGCCTTCATAGTGTCCTGGACTTCATCATCTTTTCAAATGAACATTGAGTGGATATGAGACTTCCGTCTCTGCTCCTTCGAAAGAGGAGAAGTCATAATTTTCCTTCATATGCGGGAAGGGATATTGAAATGGCTATTGTGGTTCTTGCTTCAGTCGGTCACAAAGGAATTGAACTTCATTTTGACCTCAGAGTCTCTGTGGAAGAAAGAAACTGCCCTTTTATTTCTGCAGTTGAATTTCATTATTCTCTTTTCTAACTTTACAAAGTCATGCTTTGGTAGTTTGGCATGTAAATGAAGAAGTAAATCAATCAGAGATTATCATTTTTATCTTGCTCAGTCTATCTAAGGAATTAATGCTTTTCCAATCATTTACCTCTGTCTTTATTTCCCTAGGTTTTATTTTGTAGTTGGATTCATATAGTTCCTGTGAGTTTCTTGGTAGATAGACTCCTTTGTATTTTATGTATTCTCTAGCGTTTTAAAATGGAATTTCTCTTCATATTTATTTCTGCTGGCTTTTATTGGTGATATACTTATTACCAATATTATATATATTAGTAATATACTTATATCATAAATGCTTATGATTTATGTGAATTTATTTTATATCCCTAAAGATGGCTAAAATAGTTTCCATTAATTTTTCAGTTGGCTCACATTCTCTAAGTAAATCATCAGATTATCTTCAATATGTGATCATTTGTTTCTTTCCTCTTTTCCTATGCTTATTCCCCTAGTTTCTTTTTTTATTTTATTGCTTTGGTTAGAATTTCTACCCTTATATCAAATGGCAATTTTGATAAAGAACATCCTTACTTTTTACCCTTGATCTTATTGGAAAAACTTTTAGTTTATTTCCATTACATATTGGACTGGCTCTTAGTTTTAGTTCATCACTACTTAATGCATTAAGGAAAGGTCTATTCCTTTTTTCTAATTTTATTTTTTTTAACAGACATGAGTGTTGGATTATGTCAAAAGATGTTTTGTTTTCTGAGTCTAATGAAATAATCATGTTATTTTTGTTATTCTGGTTATTAATATAGTGTAATGATATAATTTCTATTGAAACTTTTCCTGGTATTGAACCAACACAGCATTTCTGTTACAAATTTAACCTAAATGGATAATTTTTTTGATATGTAGTCTCTTTATTAATAAAATTTTTTCATTGATACAAGATATTGACATGGCTTTTTTCTTTTATTTCTTCCTGGTTTATTTATGAATATGATATTTGCATCCTAGAATAAATTTTGTAGAATCCCTTCTCATATTTTTCAAGCAGTTTCTATAATAATTGGAATTTGATACTTTACTTTCTAAGTATATTAACAAACCATCTGTTTGGGATTCAGTTTTGCCAAGTAGATTGACATACAATTTATCAGTTTTCATTTTAATAATCCATGTCTTCCCCACATTTTGGAAACTGACACCTCAGAATCACAGAATATCAGAGTTAGTACATGAGAGAACAGCTCCTATCTGAATGTGAATTCTTTCTACAACATTATTGAAAAATGGTCAACTAACTTTCTTTAGAAACTCAAAATCTCCTAAAATGTGAAAACTATCCTACGCAGTCCATTTCATACTTGGACAACCCTCATTGTTCAGTAATTTCTCCATACCCAAAAATGAAATATATTTTAATGAAAATTATATTATTATTTTTTGGTTCTGTTCTATGACGCCAAGCAGAATCAATCAATCAGTCAACAAGTATTTATTAAGTACTTACCATGTGCCAAGTAGAGCCACTATATAGTGCAGTGAATTCATGGTCCTGGAGTCAGGAAGACTCATCTTCCTGTGTTTGAATCTTGCCTCAGACGTTTAGTAGCTGTGTGACCCTGAGCAAGTCATTTAATCCCATTTGTCTCAGTTGCCTCATCTGTAAAATGAGCTGGAGAAGGAAATGCTAAGTTACTTCAGTATCTTTGCCAAGAAAATCCCAACTGGGGTCATGAAAAATCTTCCATGACTGAAACAACTGAATAACAAAAATATTCCAGGCAGGTCTAATCCCTCTTCTAGATGATGGCCTTTAAAAAACTTGAACCTGGCTTTCATGAGCCTCCTATGCCTTCTCTTCTTCAGGCTATGCATTCCTGTTTCCTTCAAAGAATTTCCATATGGCATCATCTCAGAATTGGACAACATTTACACATACGCAGCCTTCTGCTATCTTTATAACTCCTTTAAGACTATTTGATCACAACTGTAAATTCTTTCTATACTGTTCCTCACATAGTTTATGCAATACTTAAATGAAATAAGGATGTTCAATGTGCTTTATGAACATTAAAGCACTATATAAATAAAGGTTCTTATTATATTAGGATGCAATTTATCTGTTTTTTTAGAGATTTGAATTCATGAAAGTCAATTTTAATAATTGTTGATTAATATTATTATTAATTATATTAATGTTGCTAATATTAATAACTCAACTTAGGTTCTGATGTCTGAAATTTGTGTTTATTTGACAGTTGTTGAGGCTTAAAACATGGCATAATGTCAAGTAGATGAAGATATTCTATTCCAATAGCACTCAAAGGCCAGGCAATTGCCCTTACAATTCAGATTAATGATGATAATTTGAAAATCAATTCTTTCCTTCAACTATGATGCTGATGGTTGTAAAGAAGGTGGACTTTGCCATATATAACCAATATAGGCTTTCAAAATTTAAATTCATATTCAAGTCGACAGCTAGGTGGCGCAGTGGATAGAGCACTAGTGCAGGAGTCAGGAGGACCTGAGTTCAAATCTCATCTCAGACACTTGACACTCACTAGCTGTGTGACCTTGGACAAGTCACAACCCGAATTGCCTCATCCTGGGTCATCTCCAGTCATCCTGATCAATATCTGGTCACTGGATTCAGATGACTCTGGAGGAGAAGTGAGGCTGGTGACCTGCACAGACCTCCCTCACTCAAAACAAAGTCAAGTGTAAGTTATGTCATCAGTTCTCTGATGTCATGGTCTTCTTCAGCAATGAAGGATGAACACACACTTACATATTCAAGTAGTGTAATATTAATGGTATATTGGACAGAGCATCAGGCCTGGAGTCAGGAAGACCTGAGTTCAACTCACTTGTTTTCTGTATGACCCTGGCAAGTCACTCAACCCTATTGCCTCAGTTTCCTTATCTGTAAAATGAGCTGGAGAAGGAAATGGCAATCTACTTTAGTGTTTTTGTCAAGAAACCCCAGATACTGTCACAGAGTCAGAAATAACTGAAGCAACCTCAGCAGCAACAACAATTAAAAAGACCTGCACTTTAATGTATGTAGAAGCTTCTTGTGCTAACACAGTTCTCATTATCGCTTATAGGACAAGACATTGGATTGAGAACCAAGAGAATCTGGATACACATCTTGCCTCAAATACCTCTAACTATTTGATCTTGAGCAAATAACTCATGCTTTCTGCCTTAGTTAGCTTGTGAGAAGACGTTTGAAGGAAGGACAAATGGATTAATTTTGAGCAAAATTTCTAGGAAACACCAGTAGCCCTGAGAGGAAACTGAAACAGCAGCATCTTTGTGCTGAATATGCGATCAGGACACCCATTGCTTACCTCTGGATCAAGTAAGTAAGTATTCTTTCCCTGGCTGAACTAAGGAAGACACTTAAGAGGGCAAGATAGACAATACATCAAAGACAGACTTGCAAGGTTAACTTTAAACAATGAAATACATATAGTAATTTGGGGAAATGTAATTTAGAACCACTCCTTAGATTAAAAAAAAATAATGTGACATTATATAAAGCTATTTTGAAATGATAGAGAACAAAAAAAATGGTTTTTGAATAGCCTCTTAATACCACTCTTTTTTACATAGCAATGTCTATAGGAACGATGACTTGATCTGATGATTGCATATTGTCTGACTATTGAAGAATCTTGAACCACCCAGGAGGCATTACTGAGCACAAGATACTGCTGCCATTTTGATGTCCCATTGAAAAAGAAGCTGACACACTAGTACTGTATGTTCTTCAGTGACTTTATAAATGATTTAATAATGACTTATTTTAACTCAATGGTAATGGACCTAACATTTAAATGGCTTTACCTGTGATGCATTTTCAAGAATCAGCGATTATCTTTTCACCGCAGAAATACTCACTGTCAGTGTGAGAGCCCAAGGTGCTAGCCAACTTTCTTTCTGCATGCAGAACTCCTCCTGAGTCAGCAAAATATCACCCAAGTTAAAAGACATAAGATGATTTCTCCTTCATTGTGCACTTACTTCTTATAATCATTTAATTCCCCACTTGATCTGAGGAAGAATATTGTGCTTAACTTCTTGTTTGTTCATTTGCATATAAAGCTACATGTAAATTATAAACTACTGACCCTTTTTATACTGAGTGTTTAATGCCACATATATTGCAGTCTAGTTTTATATAGCGGGAATGTAAGCTTTGTGCAACAATAAAGCAATGAAAAAATAATTAACTATGGGCTCAAATATCTGTTCTGAGTGTATTGTGCTCAAGCATATATGTGTGCCTATATGCTGGTTGTCCTCTTTTTTGTGAATTTATGTACTCAGAGGAAGTTGACCATCAGGAGGTGCTACATCTTTATAGTATTTTGTTCATGGTAAATATTTAATTCATGTTTGCTGATTTGGGCTTATTGTATGGGAAAAATTTCACCACTGTTTTAGGATTAAGGATCAAAAGCTGGAAGGAACCTTAGAGATAAGGAAATAGAGACCAAGAATGGTTAAGTGACCTGTCCAAAGTCACAAAGGCAATAAGAGAAAGAACTCAAATTTGATCTGAGGTTGCCAAGTTCAATATCCTTTCTCCTGAACTACAGTTTGTGATGTTTTTAGAAAAAAGAATGTTTTCAGACAAATAATTTTCCAGGGTATTAAAATATTCGCATATACCAATAGAAACAGAGAAATTAAAAATCAAGAATAATAGTCTATTTTCATGTGTGTTCAGATATTTCAGGGACTCCCTGAAACAGTTTTGGCCCCTGGAAAAGAAAGACATGACAGAATTAGCCATGAGTACCATCGCCTTAGCTTCCATTCCCTTCTCTTTAGCATCTTATAGCATTGCTGAAATGCTACTTATATCAGTGCATATTTTGTGTGTGGTGTAATATAACCACACAGAGAATATTTTAGTGATCCTCATTGACTATCAAGATGTAATGTTGCTGATTAAATTACAAATGACACACCACATCAATTCTTATTAGAGAGAGATGTGCAGGCAGTAAACTATTTACATTTCTCTGGATGAGTTGAGCCACCCCGTCTTCCCTGTTTCTCATAATCTTACACCTGGTAATTATCACTAGACAGTGCAGACTAGATTTTCACTTGCACCATGAACATTTAAAAACACTTTTTATGGATGCCTTTTGTTTTTATATCACAGTCATGTCAATTTCATCTACTCTCTAGAAAGAACCTTTGGTTGCTTAATAGAAAAATCATCAAGCAAAAATAGCTGATATGATAACAGAATCTAGCAATGAATATGCCATCTTGTCCTCACACTTACCTGTCTCTCAGCCATAAGAGAGTGCCATAGACATTCTTGATTTTCCATATTGTCACCACATTTTAGCAGAGAGGAGAATCATGAGTATTAAATGATAGAGGTTGGCTACCAATGAACAACTGAATGATAGAATATGCTCTTTTCCCAGAAAAATTCAATGTACTACTATGGTTGGGCAATATGTGGTTTAACCTGTACCTAGAAATACAACATAAATGGTGTTAACTAGGGCCTTGATGGAAAATCAAGAATGTCTATGGCATTCTCTTATGGCTGAGAGACAGGTAAGTATGAGGACAAGATGGCATATTCATTGCTAGATTCTGTTACTCTATTTACTCTAAATTTAGGCCAAACTGAACTATTCTCTTCCCCTTTCTCCTTTATTTCCCAACATGCTTTATGCTTTCTCATCATCATGTTTTTGGTTACCTCACATCCCTTTGTCTGGAATGTTTTTTTTCCATCTTTGGAATTCCTACCCTTCTTTTAAAGTCCAGCTCAAATGAAATCTCTGGGAAGGCTTTCTGTCCCTTCCCACTATCAAAATAATTTTGCTTCTCACTTTTTAAAATGCAACTATGTGTATTATAGCTATTTATGTGGAGTCCTCATACCTGTAACCCAACTTCTTTGAAAGATGAGATTGTATCTTTTCTAAACTTTGTATCTCCCCCAGCACCTAACAATATTTAATATATAATAAATAATTGTCATTTTCATATCTTAAAACATTGATAATTTATTAAATTGGTGAAGATGACAGTTCTCAATTTTTTTCTCATGCCATCGTGGTATTCTTTGCTATGAAGAGGATATATACTCTGGAAGGGTCAAGACGGTGATGATAGTAACCGTAGCTAACAAATAGGGTAGCTAGTTGGTGGGCCTGGAATCAGCAAGGCCTGAGTTTAGATTCAGCCTCAGGCATTTACTAGCTATCTGAGCAACCCACTTAACCCTATTTGCCTCAGTTTCCTCATCTGTAAAATAAGCAGGAGAAGAAAACGGCAAACCACTCTATTGATATTTTTTTTGCCAAGAAAATAAAAAAATGGGATCACGCAAAGTCAGATATGGCTGAAATAAGTGACCAACAACACAGTAACGATATCTAATAATAGCTGGTATTTATAAATACCTCACTAAGCCTTAAAAGAGCTCTGAAAGGCTGGTGCTATTATTGTTTCCCTTTGGAAGATCAGGAAATTTAGGCATAATTAAGAGACTTATCCAAAGTCACACAGAGCGTGAGTATCTGAAGTCAGATTTAAGTTTAGTTTTTTTGCTTACAGATCCAGTATTTTCTGCACTCGAAACACCCATCTTACAGTTGTACGTGTGATTGTAATTCTCAGTGCAGAGAATGCTGGAGAATTACTGGCTTCTTCCAAATGATACAACGTTTCGTTCACCTCTTTTAAAGATTTTCTCCTACCTATAATTATTATTAACAAAAATAACTATTAATATTACTAAAAATTACTAATATTACAAGAATTATTAATATTACTTTTAACATCGCTAATGTGACACATTTGCATAATGGTGTGATTTAACAAAATTACTTTCTTTTGCCAACTCTGTGGGGTGGATAGTACAAAGCGTTAGTGTATCCGTTTTATCAACAATGCAATAGGGTTCCCAGAGGTGAAGAGACAATAAAAGAAAGGACTTATAAGTATTTGCTATGTACCAAGCACTATGATAAGTGCTTTACAAATATTATCTCATTTTACTCTCATGACAATTTGGAGAGGCAGGTGCTACTATCCCCAGTTGACAGACTAGGAAACTGAGTTAGAAAGAGATTAAGTGACTTGCCCAGGGTGACAAATCTAGTAACTGTCTGAGGCCATCCTTGAACTCGGGTTTTCTTGACTCCAGCCATTTTTGTTTCTTTCAGTTGTTTTTCAATTGTATCTAATTCTTTGTGATCACATTTGGAATTTTCATGGCAAAGATACTGGAGTAGTTTTCTCTTTCCTTCTCTACTTCCTTTTACAGATGAGGAACTGGGGCAAACAGGGTTAATTAAGAGATTTGCTCAGGGTCACACAGCTAGTAAGTCTCTGAGACCAGATTTGAACTCAGAAAGTGGAATCTTTCTGACTGCGGGCTTGGCACTCTCTCCACTGAGCCACCTGACTGCCCTACTTCACCTCTAGAGAAGCTAATAAATACCAGAGCCAGGGCTAGAACCCAGGTCTCCTGACACCAAATCTACCACTCTTTCCATGACCACATAGCAAAAGAAATTTTTCCTAAGATTTTAGCCAAAAAGTCCTTCTATCTCAGGGGAATTGAAGTTTTACATCCTTTAAGTATGTAAGATGACAAGTATAATCTAGTAGCTTTTGAAACTTAGCATGTCAGATCTTTCTATATTAGAGGGCTGCCTGGGTTCTCTCTGTCTCTGTCTCTGTCTCTGTCCCTGTCTCTCTCTCTGTCTCTGTCTCTGTCTCTCTCTCCTTCTCTCTCTGTGTCTCTGTCTCTGTCTCTCTCTCCGTCTCTCTCTGTCTCTCTCTGTGTCTCTGTCTCTGTCTCTCTCTCTCCTCTATCTCTCTGCCTCTTTCTCCTCTCTCTATTTGTCTGTCTTTCTCAGTTTCTCTCTCTCCCTCTTTCCTTTGACAATATTATGTAGGAATGAAATATTCCTCATTATCATTCAGACAACTTGGTAAAAGTTCTTTTTAGTAGTGCTGTGCTACTGGAGCTGATAAAACTGCAGGGATAAAAAATTTGACAAAAGACATCATTTTCAACAGGGCTGTTGTTAATAGAAACTACCCAAGTATTTCATCTCATAAACACCTTTTCATTTGTTATAAAGTCTATCCTTACATGCAGTACACTATTTTTTAAAGTTACAATAGTATCACACAAGGACAGATTTAGAACAGCTCACTTAAAAGGTAAGCATTTGAAACCTAGGATACACAGAGCATTCGTAAATAGATGTCAGACTCCAACGTAACTGGCTTGTTTAAGGCATCCTGGGTTGCCTTTAAGACTCTGCTCAAACACCTTATTCTTCAGGTGCCCTTTCTTAGTTTTCCCTGCTGGTGGGGCTTTCTCTTATAAGGTTACTTTCCATCTACTCTCTATGTATCATGAGTTGTTGTTCAGTCATTTCAGTCATGGAAGACCTTTTGTGAGCCCAGTTGAGATATTCTTGGCAAAGATACTGGAGTGGTTTGTTATTTCTTTCTCATTTTGTAGATGAGAAAATTGATGCAAACAAAGTTAAGCAATTTGCCCTGGGTCACACAGTTAGTAAATGTCTGAGGCCAGATTTGAACTCAGGAAGAAGAGTCTTCCTGACTCTTCCAGCACTCTGTTCACTGCATCTTCTAACTGTCCCAAGAAGAGGTTCTAGATTTCACTCAGAAAGCCTTGACCTTATATAGGGAGCAAAAACATGTTATTATTGTTCCATCGTTTCAGTCATGTGTGACTCTTTGTGACCCCATTCAGGGTTTTCTAGGCAAAGATACTGGAGTGATTTGCTATTTCCTTTTCTAGCTTATTTTGCAGATGAGGAAATTGAAGCAAACAGGGTTAAGTGACTTATCCAGGGTCACACAGCTAGTAAGTTGGATTTGAACTCAGGAGGAAAAGTGTTCCTGACTCCAGGCCTGACATTCTATCCACTGAGTCACCTAGTTCATATAGATGTACATACTATATATATGTATATATATATACACACACACATATATGCATATATGTATATCTATTTAGATATACACACATATACATAAACTTAACTTGTCACTACCATGATACCAGATAAACTGACTAGAAAGGTGACACTGTCAAAGGATCATCAAAACAAGTGACATCCCAAGGAATATGTGGCAGGGTTAACAAGGATAATTGAATGATGGGGTATCACATAATTCACAGATTATGATATTACCTTAATTTTACCTTTTTCACATATATTACATTAACTTAATAGCTATATGTTCATGATGTGGAAAGATGCAAATCATTCCCATTTTTTTGAGTTGCTCATGATCCTGTTGAGTTATCAGACGTATGAAGTTCTCAAATGACCAAGTACATAAAGCACCTTGCAAACTTGAAAGCGCTAAATAAGTGCTAGTTAATTATAACAACAGCAACAAAATTAACATTCCTTTTTCATTTCTTAAAGCACAGGTTTGATCAGTTTCCACTACCATTCCCCCAGACTCCAACCTGTAGAAAGAGTATCAGTGATTTTTTTTGCTTTGTTAGTAATATAAAACCCTTTATAATCTGGCTCAAACTTATTTTTCCAAGATGATAATGTAGTACTCCCTTGTCAGATATTCTGTGATCTGACTAAATAGCTGGCTAAATAGCTAAATAGCCCTATTTTTATTCCCCATACATGACATTCATTTTCCCATTTCTAAGCTTTTGCACAGTCTCTTCATCATGACTGGAAAGCTCTCTTTCCTTATCTCAGCATTTTGAAATCCTAACTCCCTAAGCTTGGCCAAAATGTCACCTTCAACAAGGTTTTCTTGATCTTTTGAGCTCTGAGTGCTCCCTCAAATTTCTCCATATTTATTTTATTTTTGCTTGCCTATGTACTTTTTCTTTAGTAGAATGTCTGTTCCTTGAGGGTAGGTATTGTTTAGTTTTTGTCTTTATATCCTCCGTACTTAGCACAGTGCTGGAAAATGGTAGTTGCTTAATAAATGCTAGAATTGAATTAAATATGAAACCAGAGTCACAGAAGAAGATTCCTTTTTACCTGTTATTTAGCAGCTGTGCTTACTTTTTAAGAAAGTGTTTATGACATAAAATTTGAAGCAAACCTTCCAAACTTAAAAACACATTCGTTTCTTCTCTTCCCCATGTGTAGCTGTCAGAGAAAGGAGACATTCAGTAAACTACATGTCACTATCAGCTATTGATAGCCAGTGATTTGTCCTGAATCCAAAGGCTAAACCAAACCTCATGCTGCTGTATGTCAGATACAATTGGTCCAAAGTCAAAGTTTTACAGCTCAGACAGGGCACACTTTATCCTTCAGGCTGCTACTTAAGATAGCCATGACCCTGAGGAGAACCAGTCAACAAAACAGACAGACAAGAGGATGTGATTTGTATGCATCCATGAGCTTGCTCCAACCACCCCTGACCCACAGGTCAGGCTGCAAATGACAGCAGAGTGCATGCACCTGATCAGATGGCATCTTCTCATTATAAAGCTTGGGAAGAGGGGGCAGTCACTCTGTGTTTACCCATAGACCAAATGTAATCTATCCGGGAAATGAGGGAAAAATAGCAATTTAGTTCAACAGGAGAATGTGAGCGACATGTAAGTATGGCATGAAATTTCAAATCAAACTATTTACCCTGATACACTCAGGATAGTGCATGGCATTTAGACAAAGTGCCCAAAATCAGGTTATCAAAAGAGAAGAGGGGGGTTATTTAATCATAAAAAGGAACAGACAACACTTCTTGGGATTCAATAGGACAACTTGACCAAATACACTCAAGGTGTTTTTTTAATCGTTTATCTAAGTTCACCTTTCACTTAAGGGTGGGATTCAGAAATACAGATGTAGGTCCATGAATTCAGTTCTAGGGGATTGCCTAGTACAGTTCATCATGGAAGACAAAGGGTTTTGCATATTTTTTTTGAATATTGCTAGTTGAGATTGACTCATTATCATTTCTTCTAAATCTTTTACCTCTCCTACATTTCTTATTACTATAGAGGGCAACACTATCTTCCAAGTACTTCAGACTCATAGCTAGGAGTCATCCGAGAATCTTCACTATTTTTCCCCCTTCCATTTTCAATCTGTTGCCAATATCTGCTGATTTTAAATTTCCACATCCCTGTATATGTCTCCTCTCCTCTGACACTGTCATCACTACTACAAGCCCTCATCATCTCACACTTCGATTATTTCAATAGCCTGTTGGGTACTTTTGCCTGCCTCAAGTCTCTCCTTGCTCCAATCCTTTTTCCATTCAACCATTAAAGTGATTTTCCTAAAGTATATATCTGATTATGCCACCCCTCTAAATTCTAGTGACTTCCCATTGCCTGCAGGATCAAAAGCAAAACACTCTGCTTGGCATTCAATGCCCTTTGTAATCTAGCCTCTTCCTCCATTTCCATCTCCTTATGTCTTCCTACCTGACATGTACTCTTTGATCCAGTTACACTGGCCTCCTGACCATTCTATAAATAAGACACTCTATTGCTTAATTCTAGGCATTTTCTCTGGCTTTCTTCTATGCTTGGAAGGCTCTCTCTCCTCTCTGTCTACTGACATCCCTGACTTCTTTTAAGTCCCAACTAAAATATTACCTTCTATAGGCAGCTTTCTTTAACCCCCTAGTGCTACTTTAATTATTTTGTATTTATCCTATATATAGCTTGCTTTATAAATATATATATTTCTATGTTGTCTGCCCCAGTAGATTGCAAACTCTTTGAGGCTCTGAGGGAGCTGTCTTTTCCCCTCTTTTTGTATCCCCAACTCTTAGCACAGTGACTAGCACATAGTAAATGCTTAATTAATGTTTATTGATTGATTGACTATGGAAAAAGTAGAATAAATTTCCATAACTTGCAATAATAAGAGAGATTGTATCTTATTTTATTAGTGGTAGTTCTTCTTGAGATCAGAATAAAAAGGAACTTCTTGAGATTCCCTTAGGATCCATGATTTGAGTTCTATATTTTAATTTTAAATAAAGATGAGCTTATCCTCTAAAGTCCCACTCTCTTTCATAATTTTAGCACTTGAAAGTTATACCAGTAAAGACACATTCTGCCAAATTAAAAACATTTAGAACAGGCATCTTTACCTGAGGTCCATGAACTTTCTTTTTAGTGATAAGTACCTAACATTTATGTAATGCTTACTATGTACCAGATACTATACTAAGCACTTTACAACTATCATCATGGTTTATCCTCACAAAACCCTGGAAAACAGATACTAGTAATATCCTCATTTTACAGAGGAATAAGCGGAGGCAAAAATGACTCACCTAGGACATACAGCTAGTAAGTGTCTGAAACGGGACTTGAACTGAGGTCTTTCTGATTCCAGGCCCAGAACTAAATCCACTAAACCACCTGGCTACCAATCAATAGCATAAATTAGGATTAATTTCTTTGTTATCCTATTTATCTTCTTTTATGTATTTGAAATATTATTCTTGTAAGGGCCCCTTAAGTTATTCTATACTGTAAAAGGGAGTCATGATACAAAAAAAGGTTAAGATCCCCTCACTTTGGAGTGTAAACTCACTGATGGCTTATACTGTGGTGTAAGGACTGGCCTAAGTTTAGAGAGATTCATTCTTAGGTTAGCTGCAGGTTCATGATGTTTTTGGCCAGTCACCATTCAAAGTCCGCCTCCTAGGTTGCAGGAGGGCTATTGTATGCATCAATGAGAGGAGTGTCTATATCTCTGAAATCACAGATTGTAGAAGTATTCATCAAAAGACCTATTACAAAACAGCTCACTATTCTAAGGATTTCAATATGTTGTGGATCAAATTAGCGATGGAGACTAGATACCTGTGATTTCACTGGTACAGAGAACATCCTCTACCAATGCAGATGGCTCCCCTGCCTCCTTTTATTCAATTTGTATTCTTAGAGAATGGTCTCAAGCAGTTTTTTGAGGGTAAGTTAGTTGCTCAGGGTCACTCAGTCAGTGTGTGTGACAGTGACAGGACTGGAACCCAGGTCTTCCTACTTCGGAGATTGGCTCTTTATCCACTATTCCATGCTACTTCTGGCACGGTGCTTCTTAAAAAGCAACAACTGAAAAAACCACCCACTTCATCGGATTACTGGAAGGAGAATTTTAAGGTATTATATAAATGTAGGTTATCAGCCAAAAGTGCACTAGAGCCAGCTTGAACTGGCTCACAGGAGCAGATTGTTAAATTTTCAGTGTGAATGTTTACACTTCAGAAATCAACAAATACTACTAATCTGGACTGGATTAGTTATTTTGTTGATTGTCTAGACTTAAGAAAATGTTAATAATGCTGATTAAACTTATAAGTATAGCAGACAGACTATTTTTTTCCCTTGGAGAGTTGGTTGTTAAACGCTTACCTATGCAACGCTGGTAGTCACTATTATGCTCAGCAAGAATAAAAGGCTGATAGAGAAGGGACAGCATGACGAAGTGGTAAGGACTGCCCTTGGAATCATAAGATGAAGATTCAGGCTCTGAAACTGCCATTTATGGGGTGTTCCCCATTATGGCTTTGAAGTTCGGTGTTTCTGGCTCCTTTAAAGTAAAATAATGGTCATAATATTCTCACCACATTCCTCACAGATCTAGTGTAAGAATCAATGAAATAATGTTTGCAAAGTGCTTTAGTCTCTATGTATCACTATGTAAATATGAGCTATTATTGATCTTGTCCTTTGACATCAAGATTATAAAGTAGTCACTCAGTGTGTGTTTCGGCCCTGAAATATCTTGATCATACATGCGTGTTGAAATGCTGGGAAAAATCAGGTAAGCATGGCCATGGTTTCTTGCTCTCCAAAGGAACTTGTGATTTAAAGTATTCATTCATTCTATTTCTTAGCAGCAGCAGAGAGGTGCCAGTTTGGGTAAGCCATACAACTGACATTTATTAAGCACCTGGTATTTGTTCAAGACTGCTAAATGTGTGCTCCTTACCATTCCCTTGGTTCCCTACCTCCTCCCCACTGTGCTCCCTATAGAATTCATGTAGCTCTATTAAAGTGGGAACAAGGAGCTTGGAGACTTGTATTACATTATAATTTTGGTCCTCTAGAAAGATCTTTCAAATCAGAGTTCTTTAGTACCAGTGGAGAGCTCTGAATGTTTATACATAGGAAGCTGTGCACGAAATTATGGAGTATATATATATGCACATACATATATATGTGTACATGCACATATATACACACACTATATACACCTGCACACTCTATGTGTGTATGTATTTAGATATACACTATATATATATGTGTGTATGTGTGTGTGTACATATACACATGTGTATGTGGGGCACAATTATAAGAAGCACAGATTTAGGAGTTCTGAACAAATACCAGGTGCTTTATAAATGTCAATTGTATGGCTTACCTAAACTAGCACCTCTCTGTTGCTGAGAAATCAATGAAACACCAATGAATATTCTAAACCACAATTACCCTCTGAGGACAGGAACTTTGCCTGTCTAATTTTATGTATGTATAGTATATGTATATATATGTACATCTTTATTTTTATATTTGTGTGTATGCACACATATATGTATATGGTAGGTGGGTGTGTGGATGTGAGTATAGTATACACAAAATATTTTTTCCCAAAAGAATATAAGCTCTTTGAGAGCAGGAACTATTTCATTTTTATCTTTGTATTCTCAGTGCCTTGCACAATGCCTGGCATATAGTAGGGTCCTGTTGATGGAAAGAAAAATTTTTTGACTAGTTGTAAGCCTGAAAAGGTCATGTATTATTTGAGCTATTTGTAATGAATTGATATGATTGCCCCCTTTTCAAAGGAGATGGGATTGAGAGGTTGGTGTACTGCCAGCATCTTGTTCTTTAAGAACATATTCTATGTGTGTGTCTGTGCACAAGTGGAAATAGCTCAAAGGAAATGCAGGATGCACAAATTTAAAGTATCTACCCCAGATGTTCACATGGATTACTTGTGCCCAATCTGTGGTAGAGCATCCCAAGCTCATGTTGATTCGATCAGCCACAGTTGGACACGCTGAAACTTGACTTTATCATAGTGATGTCATTTTAGTCTTCTTTGAGAATGAAGGGCAACAACCAACCAACCACCAATACATACATACAAGTATATTTGTATGAATGTATATATCTTATTAACATGTGCATAATTATATACATACTGTTAGCCCATAAATTTCATCACTATCATCAAACCAAAGGAGGTGATGTGGTCCTTCCTTTATTCAGGTTACCTCTTGCACTTTCTTTTCTTCATCAAGATTGCCCTCAACTTTTATCTGTCTAAATTTCTTTTATGGAGTGGGCGCACATGCTATATGCCTCTCAATCTAGTCTTAAGTACCACTCTAGAAAGCAAGGAAATTTAGTATTCAAAAAGAGATTTTCTATTGTCTATACAGAACAGAATTTCATTATCTACTCACTATATTGCATCTAAAAGTATAATGTTTGGGAAAAAGAAGTAGATCAGACAAACTCAACAATCATTTGTCAATAGCCAATTATGTGCAAGGCATTGGAATAGACACCGAAGATATAAAGAAAAAGAAAAACAATTCCTCCCCTGAAGGAGCTTGCATTCTACTGAATTGACAGGTAATGCCTCATCTAGTAGACTCTGATGTTTTGTCGTCATATGGCATCTAACTATGGGCAAGGCAAATGATGGTGGTAGCATATAAAATATACATTGCATCAGTACATTTGAATGTTAAATTCCAGAGAAGGAACATTTGTCACTGAGATATCCATTGGCAGGTGGGTGAAAATAAAAGCCCCAAATGGTTTAAAATAATTAATCAAATAGAGGTTATATAGCACACAGTTCATTGGCATAACACAGCTCAGTACCTAAATAACTTAAAGGATGTAGTGGCAAATCCTATTTTCTACAACCATCCATGTTGTCTTGTTTCACTATTCGATCATCACAGATTCAAGAAATCTTTCCTTATAACTCTTTCTTCTATCAGCTTAAGTCCATCTCCCTCCAACCCCCCTTTCTTTTGTTCTCTGGGAATGAACAATGAATCCCCATTTTCCTTGTCACAACCCATCTAGAGCCTTCTAGGCTTTTCCTTTTCAGGCTCAACAACTTCAATTCTTTTCCCAGACATTTTCCATCTCTTTAGTAGCTTTTTGCTGCTCTCCTTTGGACTATTATCCTTAGAACCTGATTGATGACTTGAACATTTGGGTATGCATGTCACATATTAATAATTGCTAGGGTTGAAGTTGAAGCATAGCTATGACCCTTCCCTTTCTGTTGGAAGCAACTTTCCCAGAGTGACTTAGGGGAAGAAAAATGTTCTGCTTTTGATTTCCTATAAAGGCAAAAACATTTTTCAGTGGGAAAATATTGAGTAAGGTTTGCTGACCCAATTTCAAGTTATAGGAAATACGAAGTAGGCAGGATGTAGCATGACAAACTCCTTTCCCTGTTCATTGTTCAGAAATGGAGGTATTTCTTAAGGTATTCTAACAAACCCCAAATAGATTAAGCCAAGAATTATTCTAGATTATCAGTCTGAAGTAAACATTATTCAAAGTAAAATATTTCAGGATGGCAGTTAGAACAGTTTAAACAAGTATATTTTTCCCATACCCAGGGGAACATTTTCTTCTAAGTTTATAAGGCCAAGTCAGTGAAGGGCACTTGAGAAGGAAATCTTTTGTGAAGGATGTGGTTGAGATAAAGCCTGGTCTATTAAATATGCCAAAAACTTTGAGCTCCAGAGTGGGTTGGAGTTCTGTTTTCCCCCTTCTTTTTTCTCCTTAAAAACCCTGAAAATTAAATGCTAAATGTTCAAAATTTGAAGAATTGAAAAATGTTTTTAAAAGCTAAAAAAGATAATGAAAGACTAATTGTTTTTCAGACTTTGTTTCTTCTAACATAGTTCCTCATACAAGTAGTAGAGATTAAGGTATGTGACTATTGAAAAAGGGTACCCAGTGAAAATCTATTGAACAAATGGATGACTAAATCAATGGATGCTTTCTGTATGGATGGATGACAAGAAGAGAAGTGTTAAATTTTATCATGCCTCTCCTTTTACCTAATAATTTTGAAGTGCTTTATAAACATTTATTTAGTTTTTTTTAGTCTCTTCTGACTATTCATGACCTCATTTGGGGTTTTCTTGGCAAAGAAATCAGAGTGGTTTGTTATTTCCTTCTCTAGCTCACTTTACAAGTGAGGGAACTGAGGCAAACAGGGTTAAGTGACTTACCCAGGGTCACACATGGCCAGTAAGTGCTTGAGATCAGATTTGAATTCTGGTCTTCTTGACCGCAGTTCCAGCACTCTTATCTACTATGCCACCTGGCTACCCCTTGATAAGCATTAGTTGATGTGAAATAGCATTATTTTTTACTGGGAATTGTCCATTACTTGTAATAACAGCTCAAATTTACATGATGGTTTAAAATTCACAAAACACTTTCCTCACAACTCTTCTGGACTGTAAGTATTATGTGTTTTGTTATTCCCACTTTGCAGATGAGGATGTTGAAGCAGAGTTTAACTGCACACAGAGCCTGACAGCTAGCAGGTGTTGAAAGCAAGTCTTTGGTCTCAAAATCAACATTTTTCCCTACCATATTCCCCTTTGCTTATTTAATAAATATTTGGTCATTCAATATGTTGGGCCCATTAAAGCTACTAAGAAAATTACAAAGGTTTTGTATTTTTTGTCTGAACCTGTGATTTCACTGATATAGGAGATCTCCAGTGGAAAAATTCTCTAGAACAGCACAGATCAGCAATTGCTTTGCATCTTCTAGCTCTAGAGAGTTGCCTGGGGTACTGAGAGGGAAAGACATTGCTCATGGTCACAGTTTCATTATGTACTTGTGAGAGGTTAGACTTGAATCCCAGACTCCCTAACTCTCAGTAGGGCTCTTTATTCTTCACATCAAGCTCATTACTAATATTTCATAAGCGTCACTTAAGGGAAATGAAATGATACACTAAAATACACAAACATGAAATTGTGAAAGATTATATATGTGTATATAGTATATTTATATATAGTTCAGAAATTAAGTTTTCCATGGACTTGATAACTCATTCATCTGCCATATACTTACATTTAAGTAAGAAAGAATAAGAAATAGGCATAATGTTTCTCTATTTGAATTTCTGAGAGTTTGAATTTTAAAATTTGTAAGGTGTGGAACAGCGAGGTCACACAGTGGATGCAGCACTGGGGCTGAAGTCAGGAAGACCTGAGTTCAAATATGACTTCAGACACTTACTAGCTTATGTGACCCTGGGCAAGCCAGTTAACCTGTTTGCCTCAGTTTCCTCATCTGTAAAATGAGCAGAAGGAAATGGTAAGCCACTCCATTGTCTTTGCCAAGAAAACTCCAAATAGGGAGTGAAGAATCAGAGTTGATTGAAATGACTGAAAAACAAGATGAATTAACTCTTTCAGTCTCTCATTTACAATTAGATTCCAATTAGTGTAAGTAATGAATTCCATGAAGTAATCAGATTATTTGAATTTAGACTACATATTTCTATTGAGCTAGAATTAATCACTATGTTTTATATTGTAATTTCATAATTATAACTTCATATAATGTGAATTCAAATACATGCAACCACTTAAGGAAGATCAGTATATTTACTGATTGGCACCTAGCTGCATATATCACTTATTGACTATGAAACATTTTAATACATAATCTTGCTTGATATTTTCAACAACTCTGTGGGATCAATAGTGCCAGTTTTACTATCTTCTTTTTTCAAACAGGGGAAGTAAGACTTAGAAAAGTTAAATGATTTGGTCATGGTCCGACATGTAGGAAATGATTGATTTGGGTTTGTTCTCAGAAATTATGACTCTAAATCTAAGGTCCTTTAATCACATGGCCACCATTCATATCATCAGGGGATACAATATTCTAATAATTCTAGTAATTATTAATTAGAATTAATTAGAAAATTTCTAATCTGTTAAATGTAGGTCATAGAGTAGCTCAGATACTGAGAGAATCTGATTTAAAAATTTTTGACCTGTGGCAGAGGGCAAAAGGACAAAGAGAAAAGGTTTGAGAAGGTACTTATTAGGAATATTCTGAAATTTCTGGCAAAGTGTCAAACTAAGATCAATCAACCAGCATTTATTAAATTTCCATTACATTCCAGACAATTATTAATCATGAGTTCTTTGAAAATTAAATCACAGATCAGGCTATGATGGTCAATATCTGTAACCCATCTTACTGGATATGCTGAGGTTGGTGGATCATTTGAGCCCCAGAGTTCTCGGCTGCAGTGAGCTATAGCCAATCAAGTCTCAAAACTAAATCTGGCATCAATATAGAGTGCCCTTTGGAGTGAGTAGTAGGCTGCCTACTGTACTGATGGGTGAATTAATTTACCAAGTCAGAAATGGAGCAGGTCATAGCTTCTATGCTAATGAATATTAGGATCAGAGGTGGTGCAGTGGATAGAGCACCAGTGCAGGAGTCAGGAGGACCTGAATTCAAATCTCACCTCAGACACTTGACACTCATTAGCTGCGTGACTTTGGGCAAGTCACTTAACCCTGATTGCCTCATCCTGGGTGATCTCCAGTCATCCTGATGAATATCTGGTCACTGGATTCAGATGGCTCTGGAGGAGAAGTGAGGCTGGTGACCTGCACAGCCCTCCCTCACTCAAAACAAAGTGAAGTGCAAGTCATGTCATCATTTCTCTGATGGCATGATCTTCTTTGGTAATGAAGGACGAACACACTAAACACAATTGGAATCAAACCTACGAGTAGCTACTACACTTCCAGCAAAGAAAGATAAGACACATTGTCAGATGATCAGCTAAGGTTTCTTATTATGTAAACAGATGAAATGAAAGATAATCAATCTAGTGGATAAGGCCTTGTAAAATTTGAAGGCCTGAATTGTAAGAAGCAGTGCCATGACTTGAAACCATTCATATTACTAATGTAATATTGATTACATTAAGGCTAAAGTTTTATATTACTCAAGGCTAAAGTAAATACATTATTCAAGGCTATAGTTTTTCTTTTAAAAACTGAAAATCTGCACATAGACATTTGACCCAGCAATACTATTACTAGCATCCCAAAGGGATCAAAGAAAAGGAAAAGTGCCTATATAAACAAAGATATTTATAGCAGCTCTTTTTGTGGTGGTAAAGAACTGGAAATTGAGGGGATGCTCATCAAATGGGGAATAGCTAAGTAAAGTTATGGTACATGATTGTGATGGAGTACTGTTGTACTATAAGAATTTACAAGATAGTTTCAGAAAAACCTGGGAAGACTTACATGAACTGATTCAAAGTGAAATGAGCAGAACCAGGAGACCACTGTATATATAGCAACAACAATATTGTGCAATTATCAAGAATCTTATCTATTCTGATCAATACAATGCCAGAGGACTTAGGACAAAAAATACTATCTATCTCCAGAATGAAAACTGGTGAAGTCTGAATATAGACTAAAGCATAATTTTCTCACCTTGTTTTTCTTTTTTTGCAACATGGCTAATATGGAAATATGCTTTGTGTGATTTCACATGTATAATTGAAATTACATTTCTTGCCTTCTCAATGAATGGGAGAGGGACACAAAAGAGAGAGAGAATTCCAAAGTCAAAATTTCAAAACAGTGAATGTTTAAAATAAACAACAAATTTATTTAAAAATAAAAATCAGATTGTTACAGCTTGGCTGTATAGGCCTCAAATAGATTATCTCATGGAATAATTTTTGGATCTTCCACTATGTAAAGGTAAGATTTTTAATTCCAAAGTCGTTAATCAAGTGCCTACCTTGAGCAGGGCACTGATGTAGGTGCTGGGAATACAAAGATAAAAGACGACATCTTCTTCATGCAGCTAGCTGATATTCTATCATGGGCAGTGAGGGTATCACATGCACGTTGAGAATTATAATACAAAGTAGAGAATATGATGAGGGAAAAATGCTCTAGGAAAATTTAAGGAGAGATTAGTTTTAGTTAGAATGATCAGCAAAGGAGATTCCTGGAGGAGGTGGCGCTCCAGCTGAGCCTTGAAGGAAAACAGGTGTTTTCTTCAAGGGGGTGGGTAGGAGCAAACACATTCCAGGTATAGAAGAACAGCCTGTAGCAAAGACCAGAGATGAGAGGCAGTTTGTGAAGTCTGAGGAGTAGCTATTAAACCAGGTTGACTGGAATGCAGAATGCATGAAAGGCAATATAGGTAAGGAAGCTGGAAAGAGAGGTTGGAGTCCAATTAAAGAAGTTGGACGCATAGGATTTTGCCCTTCTGACACTCAATGATTTCCAAGGGGGCACCAAGAACAGGTTGAAAAAACAGAGATTTCTTGAAATATGTTTCCATAGTTAAGAATAAATTGCTCTACAGTTATTGCCTCTCTGAAATTCCCATTTGAAAGTTTCATTTCTTTTTTACCAATCTTTAGAACATATTATGAAATTTTATCAGTATTAGTTAAATATAGGTTCCTTAGACTGATATTTATAGTTCTTGTGAATCTAGAGTTTTCTCATTTGTAAAATGAGAATTACATGGCACAGTGTTGCTGTAAGGAACAAATGACATATTTGTAAAGCACTTTGAAAACATTGAAGGGTTACATGAAAATCAATAATTATCATTTTAAATGCTATTGTTACCTATTCACTTACTCAGTTGTATGCAATTTACAATGTCCTACTCCCTCAATAATTGTTTTTTGAATAAACAAAGGAAATCAATAGTTTGGGCATAATAAAGTGATAAAATATTTGACTATAAACCCAATATGAGATAAAAACATAATTCACAAATGTCTATAAATGTCTCTGATATGAACATTTGTCCTCTGGAGTCATGAAGGGACATTGCATTAATCACATTACTATTATTGTAAGTATATAAATTATAAATTTTACATTTTATAAGCTATATAATATGAATATAATATATAAATTATAAAAATTTACATAAAATATATACATATATAATTATAATATTAATCAGCTTTTAAAGTTTTTTACCACAGTATCTTATAGTTATCAAGTTTCTGACAATTTCATTCTTCATCAGTTGATAAAAGTTCTTACAACTTCATTTTCATTATATCATTGATATAACTTATTCTTTTTGATTCTGTTCACTTTGTATCAGTTCACATAAATTTTTGCATGTTTTCTCTGACAGCTTCTACTTTCTTATTTCTTACAACACAATGCTACCCCACAATGTTCATATTCCATGATTAATGCAACATTTCCTCATTTGTTAGACATCACTTTGTGTTCCAATATTTTGCCACTACAAAAATAAATATTTTCATATATAAAGGATTTTTTCCTCTTTTTTTGATCTCTTTTGGGTGTAGCCTGAAAGATATATATTTGTATACATTCAAAGGGGAATTGCCTGTTTATGCATATTCATTACAAGAAATTTATGTTTCTTTTCTTTTCCCAATGAGATGAGGGATGGGAAAGTGAAAGTTAACTTCTGTTAAAAAAAGGGGAGATGGAGGATGGGAGTGCTATAGATCTGAAATACTATACAGACTTTGGGGTCACACTATTTTTAGTTTTACTTAGCTGTTTTGTTTTGTTACAAGGGATTTTTCATGAATGAAAGTAATCTGTAAATGTAATTTAAAAACAAAATATCAACGAAATTGAAAGTGAAAAAACAACTATATATATATATATATATATATGTACTTACAGATGTCATCGTGTATATATTCACACATGATATATACCTACTTGAGTATTTATCTGTATGTAATAATAAGAATTGCTAACATTTCTATAGGACTTACTATGTACCAGATACTCTGCTAAACTCCTTATAGTTATTATCTAATTTGATCCTTGTAACAACCTGAGTGGGAGGAGCTATCATTTCCCCCATTTTACAGATGAGAACACTGAAGCAAACAGAGATTAAGTGACTTGCCCAGAGTCACACTTCCAGCAAATGGCTAATGTCAGATTAGAATGAAGGTCTTCCTGACTCCAGACCAAGTATTCTCTCCACTACACTACCTAGAGACCCTGTTGATCTACTTATTTTTATAACGCTGGGGCCATAATCCAAGTCTTTAGCCCTTTCTTATGCTTTGTGCTACAATGATATAATAAAGTATACGCTAAGACCCAATGTAAGATATACACAGGAATAAAAATGATTAATAATAATTCTGACTAGCATTTAGATAGCACATTAAAGTTTACAAAGCACTGAACATGTTACCTCATTTTATGGTCATAAGATTCCTGTAAAGCAGGTGATATTTTTATCCCCATTTTTCAGATAATGAGCCTGAAGTTGTGAAAGGTTAAATGATCTGCCCAGGTCATACAGTAAGCAAATAACTGAGGCTGTATTTGAATTCAAGTCTTCCTGATTTCAAGTGTAACACTTTTAACCACTATAACACTTAGCTGCCTGCACACATATGTACAATACACATTCACATATTGTTTATACACATATTATGTATGTGTATATATAATAAGGACATATACAAAATACTCTATACTCTCTATATAATACATATATAATTATAATACATATATAATTATAATATATAATACATATATATAATACAGAATACTCTATATATACTCTCTATATAATACATATATATAATTATAATCATATATAATTATAATATATAATATATACAATACATATATACTCTATATAGGGCACTATAGGTAGGTGGTGCAGCATAGGTGAGTAGATAATGATTAACCTCAATATATATTTATATAACAATTGAAAATATACACACATATGTATGTATGTATATTTGTATATATACACATATATGTATGTATGTTGTATATGTACATATAGATATAGATATGTATATGTATATGTCTGTGTATATACACAGTGTAGGAAGCCTACAGGGCAGTAACCATATTTTCAGTTGGTAAAATACTGAAAACACTGCCTGTGGGCAAAAATAGTTTTTAAAAATTGATTTTTAAAAATTCACAACTTTAAAAGAGTAGGAAATGTATGTTTTACACATTCTCACAAATAACAAATGGCCAAAGGGATTTTTCTCAATGTTAGAAAATAGTCTTTGGTTTCAGGAACAGCATGGATGCTTTCAACTAAGAAACTGAATTTTCCAGAGAATATGAGCTACAAAAATCAAGAAGCTTGTTTTTCAACTCCAACTTTTTATTACCCCTTCTAAACTTGATTGTTTTGACTCTATGTGAGGCAACAGTAGTTCAGGGAAATGTTCAAAGGCTCCAGTTTAAAACCTAACACATTCCCTAGCTATGTTACCTTGGGTCTCACACTTCACCTCAACAAGCCTCAGTTTCCTCATCTGTAAGTTGGAGATGATATTTTTATATGGCATCTCACAGAGAGTCATTAGTTTTGGGATAGAGAGCTGCCTAGGGGTAAAAACATTCAAGTTTTCACTGAAACATACTGTATGACCTTGGGAAAATTATTTAAATTCTCAATGTCCCAGGCGATTCTTTGAGGCTACATTTTAGGAAGGTTGTAGATAGTTTGGTAGGAGTTTCATTCCAGGGGGTTCCTTATACCAAAGACTTTCCTTTTTGTTTGTTTAGTCATTTTTCAGTCAAGACTTTACAGATCTCAATTAAAAAAACAAACCATCTGCCTCACAGGGCTGTTGTTGCATGGAACAAATGAGATAATGGATATAAAGTGCTTTATAGTCTTCAAAAGAATACTAGATTGAGAGCTGGAAAGGACTTTGTGTCAATTAAATATCAGATATTTTCATTTCAATTGGAGGGCTACTTTCCAAGATAAAGTTTAATAGCAGTAATAAGACAGAGGAATAGTCTAGCCTCATGGATAGAGGATGGGCCTTGGAATCAGGAAGACTGGGTTCAAGTTCTTTCAGTCATATATGCTAGCTGCGTTGGACAAGTCACTCATCTTAGTGACTCCAGGCAACCCTCTAAAATCATAAATTACTGACAAATTACTGATCTGAAGGAGGGGCATTGTTTCACCAGCAGTTCACACTATACCATTGAAATCAATCACTACCACTCTCAACACCAATAGTAAAATGTCAAAGCTAGATATCTCTTTTGGAATCTTTTCTTTTCTCTTTGTTTCTTTTCTCCTCTTTTCGTTTCCTTCCTTTTCCTTTCCTTTCATAATCTCATCTTCCATTTTTCAAATAAAATCCTCCAGAGACCACAAAAATGTGTGACTCAGTAGAGCAATTTTACTTTATTTTTTCTTTGAAGATCCCTGTGGGAATCAATCTAACTGTCTTCGTATTCAGGGAGCCTTTTTAAAAATGGCAACACCCCCACAAAACATTCAACCGACATTTATTAAGAACTTCCTATTTATAAAAGGGATCATACTAGGTGCTGCCTATATAAAGATGAACACACAGTTCCCCACTCTCAAGGAGTCTTCTGAACATCACCTAAAGCACAAAACCATTAAGCATCAAATAAAGGTAAAGGAAGCAATCCAGGCTCCCCAACCAACCTAAGGAGCAGGAGTGGCAACAATTAAAGGGAAGAAAAACCATGTTAGAGTCACTTTTCAGCACCTCCCAGGACAAAGGCAACTGAAACAGTTAGCTCCTGTTTCTCTGTGGATGTGTCTCTGGCTTTAGGATCTTCTGAGTCCCTTCAGCAACTTTGACAAATGTATGAATACATATGTAAATAAAATATATGGTAGCCTGAGAAAGAAAAGAGCAGTTGATAAAGGAGGTCGAGGGCTGCAGGGCTTTGTGGCCAGCGGAGGGAAAGATTTCTTTGTGCCCCTGCAAAATGTATGAAAAGAAGGAGACAGAGGCTGATTCTTGCAAAAAGCCTGGCTGTGTGTAGCTGCCTCAGCAGGGGAAATGCTGGCTTCTATCTGTCTCTATAGTTCCCCTTCAGTTGTAAGATAGGGATCCTATGTGCATGCTGGGTACCTGTACTGGTGTTCATTGCTAGCACCCTACTCCAACAAAAAGGAAACAGTTTTGAAACAAAAGAGAAATGAGCATATATCTGAGTCATGGTTACTGGCAGTTTTATTCTGACCTTTCTTATTAAGTTTAATAAGAAAGTAAAGTCTAATCAACAAGATAATTTGGTGATTATTGATTATTCCCATTTAGCTGAAGGCAGGAAAAAAAATCTTTCCATCTCCACTCCCCATGCCTCAAGCCATACACACCAACATGAAGTTTAAATTTAAAAATAGGAGCCCTCTACAGAAAGGTATGTTTTCAGGATGAATGAAATAAGCTCATTGAAGAGCAACCAAGA
>CM053770.1:375715770-375720770 GCA_028658325.1 Potorous gilbertii | reverse complement strand
TTCCTAGCCCTAGTAATATCTTCTTGATTGTAACGATGAGCCTTTTAGCTTAGGATTTTCATGGTTTCAGTACTTCTTAAGCATAGTTATCAACACTTCTTTCGCAGGAAGAAAATTTTATATGTATGTGTGTGTGAATATATGTGTATATATATGCACATATATATATATATATATACACATTTATACACATACATACGTGTGTATAGTAATTTGTTAGATACCAGGGACATAAGAAGCTATGGCAAAACCCTACTTTTGTTATTTACTTCTATTCTTCTGTGGATAATTGATCTTATCCATGTTGATAATGATATAGATTGCAACTTTTCTATGACATCTCATTCACTGTGAATTTTGTCTGTCTCCTCCTATTAATCCTCCATAGAGTATCAATATGTCAGTGCTTTTTAGACTGAATTGGAGAGAGAAGAAACTAGAACCAGAGATACTAATTAGGATATATTTATTGTATGATGTGATGATGGTCTGGATTAAGGAGGTGGCTATAGAAATAGAAATGGAAGGATTGAGAGGCATTATTAATGAAATGTTAATAGAAAAAGGAATAATTAAACACGATTATAAAATTTTGTGTCTAAGTGACTTGTGAAGGGAGGTATCCTTGAAGTAAACTGCATAGTCCAGAAGGGATGATAGTTTTGAGAGAAGGGTACAAATTTAATTTTATACGTGTTTAACTAGAGGGTCAAGAGAAATAACCAGTTAGTGATAACCATAGAACCACAGGAAAAATGTGGGACTAGAACTCAGGAGAGAGTCCAGAAACATGAGGAAGTCATTTATGTGTTTCTTGAGTTCCATATCCAACTTAGAATGCTTAATCCAGTATTGATCTAGGTTGTGGCTGTGTCCCCAACATACTAGAAATATTTGACCCAATATGGGACTAGATTGTGACTGTGTGCAACATTTCTGTTACATTGTCTGAAAGCATTTTGGCCACAGAGAGGATAACTTTGAGAGAGGTTTTTGCCATTCTGTTACTCAGCTGTAATGTGTTGTAGAAGTTTCTGTGCTGTTCTTTGGAAGGTGGGTCTGATGTATCCTTCTGAGCCAAAAAGGAGAATCAAACTCCCTATTTTAAACATGTCCATTTGGTCCTTCACATTTAAAAAAAACTGTTGGAGAATCTTTCTTTGTTTTTACATATCCTTTTAGAACAGGAATAGGACATTTTCTAAAGGATAAAAATTGTATAAGAAAATTGTTCATATTCCCAAGGACATTTTTATTTCTCATCTGACCTATTTTTTCTTTTCCATCTGAGACAAACAATAATAAATTTAATAACCAATCAGGGTTAGGTTAGATACTTTTCTAATGGAATAATGGCTTATTTGGACTCTATAAATTCTTATTTTGCTGTAGTTTATGGAAATTGATGTGTTTTTTAGATCATAAATACCTTTAGCTTAGTGCCTTGTACACAGTAGGTACTTAATTCATACTTGTTGGGTGGAGTGAACAAATTATCAATAGGGAGTGGCTCACCATTTGGCTTCACATTTGTTAAACTTTCTTGAATGCTTAATTGTTTGCAAAGATGTCAGCTGCAAGATTGGTGGACTGGAAAAAAAAAAGATTACATTCAGATTAGCCCTATGTCTATTTTCAGTGTGAAAGGAACTGGTGTGAGTGTTGGGAACACTTGAAACTATGCATTCTGCATAAAAATGAAGTACTGCCATTATACATGATACTTCTAGTTTTGATTTATTTTATTTTATTTTATTGTTAAGTAAAGGGCATCATATGCAGAACATGTTTAACAGGGAGCAAGAACAACCACTGGCAGATACTAGTGTGGCCCAAATACTAGAACTGAATTGACTGGACCATTGCCAGATGGAAGCCTTTCCAGTTTCAATTTGTTAAAAAAAAAAGGTAGATTAAAAACCACCAAAAACTCTTACAAGAAATGGAAGGAAGAAGAGGAGACAGAAGTTAAAATGTATCTTGCTTCTGCTTGAAAATGAGAAGTAAAGCAGATCTATCTAAGGCAGATCATATATGCGAATGTGTCATCTTACTTTGTCCCAAACACAAAATAGATGGGAAAAATGCCCCCCCCATTATTTTTAGTTGAGATCCCTGAGCTCTATTTCTACTTCTGCCATTTGATCCAAATCTGTCATTTTGCTTTGTAGTGCTTTAAATTTTTATACACTAGCTGCAATTGTCTTCCCCCCACTTCTTCTTTAATAGGGACCATTACCAGTCTCCTTGACTCTTGTTTTGCCTCTAGATTCTCATGACTCTAGGGGAGAGTGTGAGGCTTGGTGCAGCTCTCTCCCTCACTTAAATATTGCAAGTCAAGAGAACATCCTCATGACATCATTGATGTTCTTCAAGAATGAAGGATGAATATTATTTTTCTTCAATAATTGAATCATGGTAAGAAACAACAGGTCTGGATTCAAAATCTAACTCGGGCCACTCACTTGCTATGTGATACTGAGACAATCTTTTCATTTCTAAGGCAACTCTCTAAGTCTATAATTCGTTGAATAAGTGCAAAATTTTGTTGGCAGAAAAAATTTCTCCCAAGAGCATGCCCGCCCTGATGAATTCGCAGGTCCCATAAAAAGTTAGGGTGTTGCTAACACCAGTGAATTCTAGCAAATGGACTTTGAGTTTTAGGAAGAAATGATATGTGATATAGGAAGACCATGCTATCAGAGAAATGATGACATGACTTGCACTTCACTTTGTTTTGAGTGAGGAAGGGCTGTGCAGGTCACCAGCCTCACTTCTCCTCCACGGTCATCTGAATCCAGTGACCAGATATTCATCAGGATGACTAGAGATGACCCAGGATGAGGCAATCAGGGTTACGTGACTTGCCCAAGGTCACACAGCTAATGAGTATCAAGTATCTGAGGTGAGATTTGAATTCAGGTCCTCCTGACTCCTGCACTGGTGCTCTATCCACTGCACCACCTCTGATCCTAATATTCATTAGCATGGAAGCTAAGACCTTCTCCATTTCTGACTTGGTAAATTAATTCACCCATCAGTACAGTAGGCAGCCTACTACTCACTCCAAAGGGCACTCTATATTGATGCCAGATTTAGTTTTGAGACTTGATTGGCTATAGCTCACTGCAGCCGAGAACTCTGGGGCTCAAGTGATCCACCAGCCTCAGCATATCCAGTAGGATGGGTTACAGATATTGACCATCATAGCCTGATTTGTGATTTAATTTTCAAAGAACTCATGATTAATAATTGTCTGGAATGTAATGGAAATTTAATAAATGCTGATTGATTGACTGATCTTAGTTTGACACTTTGCCAGAAATTTCAGAATATCTCTAAGAAGTACTTTCTTGTAACTTTTCTCTTTGTTCTTTTTCCCTCTTCCACAGGTCAAAAATTTTTAAATCAGATTCTCTCAGTATCTGAGCTACTCTATGACCTACATTTGACAGATTAGAAATTTTCTAATTAATAATTACTAGAATTATTAGAATATTGTGTCCCCTGATGATATGAATGGTAGCAATGTGATTAAAGAAAGAGAAGTCCAGAATATGTGGGCTCTATTGAACCATCTTATATCTTTTCTCTAGCTTATAGGTTGGTCTAAAATACATATTCCCATAACTTAGCTCTTTAAGCCTCACCTAACTAATTTATACAATGAGGAAGATAATATTTATGTAAGGTTGTTATGAGGGAAGTGTCTTGTTAATTTTAAGGCATTTTAGAATTTTAATCTGTTAATATTGTTATTAATCTGGATGTTTGTCACTGAAATTAAGAACTATGATTTTCCCCGAAAACTCCAACTCAAACCCACAATCTCTATCTTTTAAAGAAATACATCATTTAACATATAATAATAACTTATATTTACATGGGGCTTTATGTTCACTTTCAGTAACCCTATGAGGTAGGTATTGGAAATAATTTCATCTTAATTTTAAAGATAAATAGACTAAGACTCAGAAAGATGAAGCTACTTGTCCATGACGATGTAACAAACCATTAGAGCCAGGATTTGAATCTCCTGGCTTCAAATCCAGTGTTCTTTCCATGGTGCCTCTCATATCTAGTTTTGTCACTTCTGTTTATTTTGTAGCTATGGCTTATCTCTCAAATTAAACTGCTAGCATCTTGCGGGTGAATATTGTGCTTAATGTTTCTTTGTTTTCTCCAGTGCTTAGAATGGCTCCCTCCATGTAATAAATGATCAATAAAGATATATTGAATAGTTGATTACTATAATTTATAACTCAGAGGCAGCTTGGTGCAGGGGATGGAGTATTAGACAGCATCAGAAAGACCTGATGTCCCAGACACTTAGACATTTACCTGTTACGTGAAACTGTGCATGTCTGTAACTAACATATTCATCCCCTCAAATACTATCATGATATCAACAATTCCTTGGTGATAATACTTATTTCAGACGTCTATATGGAATGAGAATGAGAGGGACAACTCCACTATTAGCAAGATGTGCATGATATAAAGGGATCCTTATTATTCCAGAAAGAGATGAGTATCCTTCTAAGAAATATCTAATATTGGGGGGCGGAGCCAAGATGGCGGAGTAGAAAGACTCACATTTGCTAGCTCCGAATCCACAACCCATAGATTTCCTGTAAAAAGAACTCCTGACAAATTCTGGAACACTGGAAGCCGCACAGCAACACAGTGAAGGAGATTTCCATTGCAGAGAGCTCTGAAAAACCCACCACAAAGGTACCCCGGGAGGGGAGCGGAGTCCTGTCCGGCTGAGCGCTCCCCTCCCCCGCCCCGGCCACGCGGCACTGAGAGGAGCCAGCAGACCCAAGCAGGAGTCAGGGACCTGAATCTCCAGCGGCTGCGAAGGACCCTCCACCCACAGACGCACAGGTCAGTGAGAGAGACGGGCTGAGAGGGGAGCGGGGGATCTCCGGGACTCAGACCCCCTCGGGAGGCTGCGGCTGCAGCAGAGGCAGAGGCCGCTCCCTCAGAGACCCTCAGAG
>CM053770.1:375636406-375699400 GCA_028658325.1 Potorous gilbertii | reverse complement strand
CTCCCCCACTTTCCTGTATTGTAAGATAGCTTTTCATACCAAAATGTGTGTGCATTTTATTCCTTCCTTTAGTCGAATGTGATGAGAGTAAACTTCATGTTTTTTTTTCTCAGCTCTCCTCTTTTTCTCTCCACTAAAAAGTTTGGAGGTGACTGAGTTTTTAAAGTATATTCTAGGAGAGAGCAATTTCCAGTATAAGGATGCTTATCCTGATGGCTATGAACTTTTTAATGCAATATTTTGATAACTGTTATTTAAAATAATTTGCTTCCTTAGTTATCTGATATACATTACATAGTATATTTAAAAATATTCTGAGAATTGACTTCCCCATGCTGATGAAAGGGTCCATGGCCAAAAAAGTTTGAGTCCCAGATCTAGAGGGTCCTATCCTGTTGGACAGGCTTGCAGTACAAGTTCAGATAGAGCCTATATGTCTACCCATTTACATTTGGAGAGGTTCATTACCTCTGAGTCCAAGGTCATGAATTTTTTTTGTCAAAACTCTGTAAAAGCACATAGTAAGATATGGAATAGTTGGTACAGACATTAACAGAAGAAATGCCTATACCAACAAAAGCATGGAGACTCAGAGACACTTCTTTGCATATGCCTCTGGCCATTAGAAAAGAACTATAGTCTGTTTTAATGTCAAGACTGCAGGTTTTGGTATCAACAGAGATCTGGGCTCAGATCTTGACTCTGTCACTTACCATGTGACCTTGAGCAAATTATTTATCTTTTCTAAATTTTAGTTTCTTCATTTGTAAAATGGGAATAACAATAAATGCCTCATTAGGTTGTTGTGGGTTTCAAATAAGTTAATGTATGTAAAGTGTTTTATGAATTTTAAAGCAATCAACAAATGTCAGTTTTATTATTAACAGTAGAGCCATGTCTTTTGGACACTTTGCTGCTATAAGTAAAAGGCAAGTATTAACATGTGTGGTTTTGCATATACCAATGTCTACCAGCATCAGTGATTTCCTTCTTGTATATGATACACAGTATATATGTATAAGTATGCATATCTATAGATCTATATAGACATATGCTATCTATGATACATATGTACTCATACTCATGACTTGTCAAATATCATATTGAATTATTTTACAATAGTTTGGGGATTGATTGAAATTTCAAATACATTTTGTTAAGTTTATTTCCCACCAGGTCAGATACTGATGGGTAAGGAAACTATTTCCTAAAAAGTGCATTCATTCTAAATTTAATTAGGCCACCAGGGTGTCATTAATTTTTCTCTAGTTCAGTAAGTGGAACCCTAGTGGCCTAAGAGAGGAAAGGCACTTCTTAAATTGGCTAACCCAGAGCCAGTGTTCTTGTTTTAATCTCTCTCTCTCTCTCTCTCTCTCTCTCTCTCTCTCTCTCTCTCTTTCACACCCACCCACACACCCCTCCCTCCCCCACACACATACTTTGTTCTAGATAAGACCTTAAAAATCCTAAATCCAGAGTTCTTGTATTCATTTATTCAGGAGTTATTAAGTAACTATGCTTTTGCAACCCAACTTATTTAGTGAAAAGTCTGCTATGTTTCTATATAGACACCTTCCTAGCTCCCCAAATTAGTTTTTGCATGGGTTTGGGCAGGAATTATCATGATGCTCTAAGAAGAGTTGGCATGAAGATTGTTGGTTTCCCAAGAGCAAGAAGAAATGATTCACTTTGCCCTCACCTCTGGGAATGGGGATGAACTAGAGTCAGAGGACTCAAGGTAAAATTCCTCCTTTGAGGTTTATAATCTCTGTGTCTGGACAAATTGTTTAGCATCTACTGGGACTTAGTTTTCATATCTGTAAAATGAGAGGGCTAGATGACTCCCAAAGTCCTTTCCAGCTCTAGATCTTAAGCAGACAAAAAGATTGGGATTTAAGTACATTCAAGTCTTTGCTACCAAGGGGCGATCATGAAATCCATCATGAATAAGACCCAATATCACAGGTAAATAATTCTGAATAACAGGTTTTCACTGCTCAGCTAACTCCTTGCTCACTGGCGTGACTTACATCCTTAAAATGGCTGCACCTACAGATTTTGAAATGAGTGGAAAATCAAATAGTCTTGCCCCCAGCTCTGACAATTTTGGAGGGAGAAGGGTTAACTCTTGGGCTATCTCAGTAATTCTTTCCTTTCAGGTGAAATCAATACAATTCCTAGGGATGCTAAGTAACCTTCCAATTCTACAAACATCTTTTAAATTCTTCAGTGCTCCAAACATACTAAGAAGCATTTTTTTCTGGCCATGAAATAAGCCAGTTTGACCTATCTAGTACCAAGGGAATAGTTTCATCAACCAGGAGGAGTTGGATCACTATTTTTTAAACCAGGGTATTTTACAGGAAATTTAATTCATCAGTTCCTTTCCCCTGTGTAGTTAGGACATGACTCAGGTCTTCTTATGACCAAAATACCTTTGAGACATTCTCAAAATATTTTGCAGCTCAATAAGCACCCCTGAAGAAGAAATCACATTCTTTCAGCATTCAAAATAAGAAATTCAATGGGATTGGATACAAATTTTAAATCCAAAGACTTGATTAAGTACAAATTTTGGAAACTCAATATTCTGCCATCCTAAATATAAAAATGTGTATGTAAGCAAGATATTATACAAATGTAAGCAATATTTTTATTTTTTTGAATTTCTGTAGAACATTTCATTTATACATAAGTGTTTTTAATAACATTTTATGCTCATATTCAGAATGTTTAAAATGTTAACTAGCATGTCTAAAAAAATCCTAGAACAACCATATTCATGGTGATAGATCTGGCCCCATTCATACTCCACCCTGAGGGTATGTAGACCAATGGTATAAAAGTCAAATAGAAACAGATCCCTGTTGGCCACAATTGACTTAGAAAGCAACAAATTAACATTATTATATTGTATTTTTATTTATTTTGTTAAACATTTCCCAATTGCATTTTAATCTGATTCAGGTTCCCACTTGTGGTGAGGATGGTAAGTTTGATACCTCTGATATAGATAAATCTCATCATTTTACAAATGAAAAAAGTGCAGCCCAGGAAGGTCAATGACTTGACCATGGTCAGACAAATTGGAAGATTTGAACCCAAAGTCTGTTTTCTGATTCCAAAGCCTGTACGTTCTTTAAACTGACCTCATCGCTTTGGATGAAGAGTTTTCCTTGAGGGTAAGGATTCATTCTGTTTTTATATCTGCTATGAAATGAGTTCCAACATCATTTGTTAATAATAGTTTATGTATCTGAGTTTAGACTGTACAGTGATATTTTATATTAATCATGATATACATGGAAACTGTCATATACAATTATTTTTCATCGCCATTTTTGTTTGCTTAAAGATTAATTTTTAAATCTTAGTTCACAACCAATAAACACGCTTTTATATAATCTGCCCGTCAGCTCTACAGCATGTCCTAAAAAGACATGCGTGTCTTGTTTAGAGCTGACCCTGGCAGAGTATGATATTAATAGGTTATTGACTTGTTAGGCCTTAAAGAGCCAACGGGAACATCAGTTGCCATCACTGCAATGCACTGGAGGTTTGTTTCATTGATTGGTCTGTTTAACCCATCATCTCCAGGCATTTAAACAATGATATACGCTTGACAAACCTAATATTTCATTTTCTATCTGGGGACCACAGAACAGAAATTAAAGGGAAGAAAGACAAATGGACAGATATACAAGCAGAAAATGATGATAAATGGGAGAGGAAAGGAAGAGACAAATACAACGTAGACCAAAATTTGGATCAGTAAATGCTGCAGTTAGGAAATGCATAGTCTGCTACAATTTTAATTCCCAAGAGGGAGGCAGGGGCAAAGAAGTGACATTTCTTAAGTTTGTTGCAGTTATAAAATGGTCACTAGCCTCAATATGACACAAGTGTGCGACACACATATGTGTGTATACTATTTTAATTCATAAAAGAAATATGGAAAAGGGGATTTTTATTTTCAGATTGCCTGTTCTTAAATCTGTTTTGTAAAAATCTCAAATACAGAGAGAAAGTCGCTTTATTTTACCAGAGTTTTGCTTTTTCAAACCCTAAAGGAGTCTTTGGGATATGGTATACCATTTTCTTCAATTTAATTTTGTTTCCTTTTGTTACTGATTGGTAATACTTTCCATTTAGGAAAAGAGGTACTTTTAAAAATTGACTGCCCCATTGTGACTTACTGTGACTTGACTCAACCTTAAATGGTAGAGAACCAAGCAAAAAAAAATATAATAAATACAAAGGATACAATGTTCTTCAAAGATTGAATATTCTGAGTACTTGATTAGATCTAAAACCTTTTCCTTTTCCTCACGTTCTTTAGATATAGAGAACAGATCATCTCCTAGTATGTCTGAGGAACACAGGATTAAAAAAGTCTATCAGAACGATGGGCTACACATTCAGTTTTCCTCATCTTTATTATCTTTTAAGATTGACAAGATACTGGGGGAATTAATAGTTCTATAGCCAAACAGTAATAATAAAGTGCTTTAGTGTTGACTATATAACACCTTTTGCTGTATTTAACCAGCTCTGGAGACACCTTCAATATATGAACGAATATTAATGATTAATTTTAAATATTAGTGATTTTATTATATTACTTTTTGTCTTTGGTGTAAATGAAAAGATATGGGCAACAACCAGGAAACAACTAGACAACAATGTGAGACAGTCCATGATTACAAATTTATGGGTATAATATGAACTACAAGCATTCTAAGAGTTCAAGTACAGAAAATATCAGTGTGAATTGAGATAGATAAATGGGACTTGAACTTGACACTAATGGATGGGTGGCACTGGCTAATTTCTTGGATGGAGGGATAAAGCAAAAATCAGTTCTGACGAGATACTCCCAAAAGCAAAGGCACAGAATTGAGGAATAGCACAACATGTATGTTAGGAGACATGTCTGGGGAAGATAAAACATGTACCTCTATATTTCACAGATATCATACATTTTTATGACTCTTTTAGGTTTTCAAAGGAAGATATTGAGGGAATATAGAGAAAAGAATATTGGATTTGAACCTTGGTATAAGTGTTCAAATCTCTCCTTTGTAACTTACTACTTGTGCTACTTTGGTTATCTCACTTAAGAAAGCCAATAATTACATAAATGGCTGTAGGCATTTTAAAGGAGTGCTTGATTCTTATCAACTCTACTGGATAGATGTATTAATATGTTCAAATGCTTTTTTACAATTTATGGTTACCATTACTGTACTTTCTAGTTTTCATGATAGTTAAAGAAGTATTAAAGGACTGTGATTAAGGATTGTTTAAAGGTATGTCCTTATTTCTCCTAGAATAATTAAATTTTACCTGGTCAAATGCATTTGCTGATATCCTCAAGAGAAGACTATTGATAGAAGTCAGAATAATTCAGTCCACATTTCAAGAAGTCAAAAAAATTAAAATGATGATATCCCTTAGCCTTCCAGGACCTTTGGGGGACTTCACAAAATCCAGAGTTGAACAGACAAAGTTATTTTATTTGGGGGGAAGACTTTTGTTTTGTAAGGTTAGTGGTAAAAGGTGCTTGATATTAACTTGAAAATTTATCATTTTGAAAGGAATTGCAGAGGGAAAATATATTTCTAGGCTCATAGGTGAGCAACGAACCATCTTGTAGTAGTGTCACATGATAGAGTATATAAAATATCTGAATAGACAGTTTAAAGTCAAAATGACAGACCTACCCTATAAAATCCATGCAATACTAATATAAGATTCATTTCACTTTTATGTAATTTGATATGGGGCTTCCTAACTCTTGGTAAGCATGGCATTACAGAACTGGTTAATACAATGGAAAAAAAATCTGATGTAATTCTGTAGTCATTAACACAAGAATGTTGGTATGAATTTCAAACTGTTCTTGTTCTTGGGGTATAGACATTGTGTGTATGTGTGTGTGTGACAACCATTTTGTGCCTGCAGAACAGTGAGAAGCTACCCTTTCTCACCATTCATATTCCATAGGAGACAAAAGAATGTTATTACAGACCATTCATTTACTCAATCAAGATTGTAAGTATTAGCGCACATAGCAGTAGACAATACAACTTTTAATGCATCAGAAGTGGATCTTAAACACGTTTTCAAATGGAGACAAAAACATCTAAATAGTTGACACGGAGGGGATTGTACATTATATTATCTGAATATTGAGGAATGACCAAGTGCATACTTGTGCTGTCTTCAGAGCCATAAAATGCAAAAAGACATCAAGGAAAGACTTTAACATGTTAGGTAGATTCTCAGGGAAAGATTATGAGAAAACATGGTTAAGAAGAAAATGCTAATATCTATGAGACAATGAATCCATGTAAATATTGACAAAGTCTAAGTCTATGAGAAATATACACACCTTTCCCTAGAGGTGGAGATGAGGGAAACAGTCTTTTAAAAGCATTAAAGTAATTTTAAACAGAGGACAACTAGGTGGCTCAGTGGATAGAGTGCAGGACCTGTAGTCAGGAAGACCTATGTCACCAAGTTCAAATCTGTCCTCAGAAACTTACTAGCTGTGTGATCCTGGGAAAGCCACTTAATCCTATCCACCTCAGTTTCCTAATCTGTAAAATGAACTGGAGAAGGAAATGGCAAATCACTCCAGTATCTTTGCCAAGAAAACTCAAAATAAGATCAAGAAGAATTGAACATGACAAATCAACAACAAATCTTACATGTGACTTTAATTTGGCTTTCTTAATGAAATGAATTTGTGCAATATTTTGTATGGGAAAATTTCTCAATTACTATTAGACAACAACAATGAATAGTAGTATTGATGAAAATGAAATATACATTTTGACATTTGGAATGAAGAAAATATTAAAATCACTGATAGTGAAAGTAGAAATAAAAAATGTATTAAGCAATAAAAACCACCTGCCATCTTTCATTAGAGACTAAATAAAATTCTTCATTGGAATTTGCAACACTGCTTGTAGTTCATCATATTACTCTTATAGGGTACAAACAGCCATGTAATTAGAATGTATCAGCAGTATTACATGCTTATTTGTACCCTGAAGATTAGATACCAATTGGATGTTATCATTTAATGGCAAGTGTAATTATGAAGAAAATTCTTCTCTGAATCTATGTGTTTGCACAGTTGAATGCTGCTACAACTATATAATTATTCTACAGTGAGCTTATATCTGTGTTATTACTTAATAATTACATCCATGTAGGATACAATGAGATTATACTTAGGTCGCTGTTAAAAATGAATGCTCTGGTGCCAGAGCAACATACAACAACTTCTAAAATTCTGACACTTTCTATTTTTAATACTAATTGCCATCATATGTTTCAACAATAAGATACCAAGTTCTTTAGGAACATATGTGGATTTTGGCTTCAAGATTTTCAATCTTGACATAATAGTAGTAATAAGACCATATGAACATAGAGTGCCATTTATTTTCAAAGTGCTTTCAATCAGATTAACCTCACAGTTTCCCAGTGAAGTATTACAGAACAGGTATTAGGAAACTCATTTACAGATTAAGTACCTGGGATACACAGAGGTCCAGTCAGTTGCTAAAGGCCAAAAGTGATCATAGAAAACAGTTTAGGGACTTAGAATCCTAGACATGAATGTCATGCAATTGTTAAGAGCATAACTATCATGTTTGTAAGAAGACTATCTGTAAACAGTATTCACTAAAATTCTATATAAATTTATGAACAGAAAACCAACCTCTATGAGCTGAAAGCAATGGCATGTTAGAGACATATTCAAGTGCCTTACTGCTTTCAAATTTCAAAGCCAGATAAATTATACCTAGGATACTGAAAGACCTTGCAGCTATAATTCCTGAAATATTGTTAGTAATCTTTCAAAAATTGTGGACTATGTTGAGAGGTGCTGTGATAGATAATAGATATAGGTGAATATTTCCCTGATGTGTCACATTAGGATTTTCTAATTTCAGAAAATATAAACTACAAGTCAGCAATATATTGATCCCTGGCAAAATTCCAGCATAAATTACTAAAGAAATGGTTTATGAACACTTATGAAGGATTAGGGATCACCAGAAACCAACATGGGTTCCAAAAGAATAAAATATGACAAAATAACTTTATTTTATTTTTGGATAGGGTTATTTTATTGATGTTATTTAATATTTGCAATTCAGCAAGGGGACCAGTAAAATTTCTCACAATATACTTGATTTACAAGCGTGAAGAAATGATAGCTTAGTAAGGTAGATTTATAGCCTACTGAATAGCTCTGTCCAGATTACTGATTAATTTATCATCGTCAACACAGAAGGTCTCTCTAAATATGAACCAATTCAGTTACAAAGAAGTAAATCCCTCATTTAGTGAAACCTAAAGAGCACGAGTCTGCTATTGTAGGTGCACATTTTTCTTTTCTTTTCTTCTCTCCTTTCCTTCTTTTCTTCCTCTCTTTCTTTTTCTTTTCCATATATTAGATCAAAGGGTCAAAGATTTGGGATATAGTCATAGTGAGAAATAGCTAAACTCTTATGAGGCAAAAGAAAAAATGAAGATTGGAGGAGATAAGGAAGAAGTTAAATTCTAGTCATTAGAATAAGGCAATAGTTCTAGGGTCAGGTATGGGAAGAGAAGGCAAAAATAGATGAAGTAAGAAGCCAGAGCTATTCCAAAGACTTCCTGATCCCCCAAACTTAGGAATTATCTAAGCAGGCTTTGTCACAATAGCTGCCAGCAAACTGGACCTTTAATGACTCTTTAAACCTTTGAAAGCTCATGAGGCTTTCTCTAAATACCCTTTCTAAATGACACCCTGGAAGGCTCTTTTCTCACCATAAAGGCACCTATAGATTTTATCTGGAGCTCCAATTAGATTCCTTATGTATTTTAGGGATCCCTGGAGAAAAATCTATATGCCTTCTGTTGTAGGAGCCAGAGGAATTTTATAAGATTAAACAGATCTACTAGTGTGTTAGTGGAGGAGAAGACAAAGTATAATGCTTAAGCCTACTTGGGACTGCATAGAACTTTTCTAGACTGGGACAGTTGATCCAAAATATACCCCTCCCTGAGGGGGTGCTGAGGACAGCAAGATTTAGTGAGAAAGGGGACTTGGCAATGAGCAGGGACTCAATTTCTTTGTGAGACATCAGAGCAGGGAATCACATGCTACAGTATATTATAAATGAACAGCTAAATATATATAGTCATGATGTAAAATAAAACGAAAGGAAATTAGAAAGCTATTATCTTTCAAAACCATGGATAGGGGAAAAATTCACAACCAAGCAGGGTATAGAAGAGATTGTAATTAATGAAATAGATAATTTAAATTATATAATTACAAATCTTAATAAAAATCAATGCAACTGAAATGAGAAGAAAAGAAAAAATAATCTGATTTAAAAATCTGCTGTCTGACATTCAAAATCTATGAGGAATTACCAAATATAAATATCAACGTAATTTACTTATAAAAAATGCTTAGAGCAGATGCACAGATTTCAAAAGAAATGCATATTAACATTAGCCATCTAAAAAGTTTTCAAAATCACTAATAACCAGAGAAGTATAAATAACAACTCTAAGATACGACTTCCTGCCCATAAAATTAGTTATTATGAGTGTCTCTCTGACTCTGTCTCTATCTCTCTGTCTGTCTCTTGGTCTGTGTCTCCCTGTCTTTATGTCTGTCTGTCTCTCTCCTCCTTCCTCTCTCCCCCTCCCTCTCTCTCTTCCCCTGCCCTAGGGGCACAAAATCAATAATGGGAATTTTTGGTTTAAGGGATAGAGATTAATTGATTTTATTTTTCAGAATGACTGAAACAATTGATTGTTCCAATAGCATTGAATATGTATACATGTCTTTCTATATATCTTCTAACATTTAATTTTCCTATCAGAATCTTTCCAGTTTGATGTTTGGCAATAACTTGAAATTGTTAGAATTTGAATTTTGGGGAATTACTGAATAAGTTGTTTTATAGGAATATGAAAGAAAAATATCGTACTACAATAAGATGCATACCAAAAATTCAAAGAAAAAAGAGAAAGTTGCAAAGTAATGGAAGGTGAAGAAAGCAGAATACAAAGAACCATTTAACTAATGACTGCAACATATAAGTGAATATAGCATTAAAAGGCACCAGAACTCTGGCAAAATTCTATGTTCAATGATATTGCCTAATTATTAAGCTGAAAGAATATATGATTTTGCTTAACTTTTCAGTGACTCTTCTTTGGGTGGTTGTTTGTTCAATTTAATTTAACAACCATTTATTAAACACCTGTTGTATGTAAGTTTCAAAAGTTCATGTGATATACTAGATGCAGAGCCAACTTTGAAACAAAGAGCATCTGAGTTCAAGTCCTGTCTTTGACACATAGTGATTCTATGAGCCCTGGGTAAGTCACTTAATATCTTGGGGCTCTAAAAAACTCTCTTAAGACAAGATGCTATAAAGTGCTGAAATGTATTGTTACGGATAGTTCCCTCATCTATGAGTGAGTTTCGTATTTCCATGTAATCCTTCCTGATGTGCAAAGCTCTGTGGTAGACTCTGGGGTTCCAAGGACAAAAGGAAAGACAATTATTTCTATCAATGAACTGAAGTGTTTGCGCAGCAGTTTGTGCCAAATAAAATATATCCCATAACAACTTACAGTTTGCTTTTACCAGAGATGATCAGCAGTTTTTTTTAAAACATTAGAAAAGGGAGAAGAAAAGAAAAGAATATGGTAGGTGACCAATGAGAAACTTAACAAAATCTTGACTAGGGCTTACTCTGGGTCCTCTCCTTCTCAGAGCTCAGATAAGTGGTGATTATTCCCCTTAATAAATAGAGCTCAGCGAAGAGGGAGGCCATTTATGTCTCTGTTGCAAGCGAGCTTGCCTTAGAGAACCTGTAGTGGCAAAATGAATTGCGCCATAATCAGTTACTCAGGTCTTGAACTTCCTAATGGAAACAGGCTCTGTTTGCATTTGATCTAGCCTTCAAACTATGGTTTGGCCCCTTTGAGGAAATCTTCTCTACTTTCTTCATCGCATACTCAGTAAGGAATACTGCCTTCCTGCTGGAGAAGAACAGAGATTTCTCAGGGATGAATATACGGCTATCTATGTGGAACTAATAGAAGATGTGCACAGGGGTGCTATAGGATGTGCAACTGCTAAAATACAGCATTGGAAATTTACTGGACATATCTTATAAAAATTGCATTAAAAAATTTTAAAAGACCATTAAGCATCTCTGAAATTATATGATTTCAACACATGGAGTCACGACATTTAAATCAGAATCCTTAGTATATTAATATAACAACTATTTATAATACAAAACTTTTTACATTGATGTTGACCAACATGTCTTGATCAAATTGTCCTATATAAAAAGTAAAAAATGCAAGACTCCTAACTACAAGTGTAGTGTTCTTTTCAGGGTGCCACAAAAACTCTCATCAAAATAAACTGTGAAATTGATAAATTAAGAAACTAAGCAATGCTTAAGGGACATGATTCAGCCCATTTATTTTGAGAATCAAATGGTAAAACTAATGGATTAGTGAAAACATTTTGTTACTAGCAAAGAACCATACAAATTAGGGATGTTCTATTACTGCTAATAATATGTCAGTTAACAGGTATTTATAAAAACCCCTCTATGTTCCAGGTACTGTGTCAAGCACTGGAGATGCAAAGAAAAGCAAAAAAAGCCCTCCTTACCCTGAAAAAGCTCACATTCTATGCTTTGGACATGTAAATGAGTGAAATTTCCTAGGGAACCCAGATGTGGGAATTCCATTCACCAATGGAAATTCTAGGGAATTTCCTGAGATACATAACAAATATGTGATTTTTCCAGGGCCACATAGCAGTTAAGTATCAGGATTTGAACCGTTATAGTCTTCCTGACTTTGAGGCTTACCTCTTTACCTATAACTGCTGTAGTTTGCTAAAAATGCAGATGATAAATACATCATATACAAAAAAGTGGCAAAAAATATTGAGATCACACTCTCTCTGGGAATCTAGACATAAGCTCTGTTGGAAGCAGTCTTCACTTTTCCTTGAGAAATTTCAAAGATTTATTCACTTCTTTATATATGTGTTAGCATTGTACGAAAGGCAATATTAAAAGCTTAGAGATGATATAGTCCTGTCTTCTTGAAACCTACAGTTTATTAGTGATATCAACTGATCTTGCAGAGCTAGAGTTTCCTGTAAATTTAGAGCGATGACTAAAAATGGTCTCATTCAACTTTTTAATGCTGTTTGTGCCATTTCTGGGTAGCTTTAGTCTAGAATTTGCTTTTAGACAAATACTAATTAAAAGAGTATTTAAAAACTCAGAAAGAAGTTTGTCTATGTTTGGAAGGCAAAAACTCCTGTTTGAGGGGATGGAAAAGGAAATGAGATTCTTTGGTATTTATCAACTGGGTCTTCACAAAATTTTAAATAAACAACAGAAACTCCAAACTAGCTATTCTTGTAAAAGAGACATGTGGGTTTCTTTTTCATCTTGATGGTTACATGCTTAGTAATGAACTAATTTCCCTAGGGCAACCATTATCAATAGTCATTGAATAAGTGAATAACAGGTCAAGCAGCTGATGGCAACCTTACTGATGGCTAATTACATGAATTTTCTGGCTAGTGATGTTTTAACACCTCAAAAATATTATATCCAACAATTAATTCTGACTCTAACCTCAGAAAGGTATAAGACCATCCATACCCTATCAGGGGTGCAGAACCTGTGGTCTGAAGGCCACATGTGGCCCTCTAGGTCCTCAAGTGCAGTCCTTTGACTGAATCCAAACTTCACAGAATAGATACCTTTAATAAAAGGATTTGTTCTGTAAAACTTAGACTCAGTCAAAAGGCTACACCCAAGGACCTAGAAGGCCACATGTATCCTTGAGGCCACAGGTTCCTCACCCCTGTACCTAGACCCTTCACTTCTGGTATCACAGAATTACAGGTTGTTAGAACTGGAAAAGACCTCAAAGGATATTGATAGCCCACAGCTATACAGGAGCTCACTTTATGACCCTGATAAGTGGTCATCCCATCACTGCTTGAAGACTTCTGGTGAGAGGAAATTCTTGATATTGAGATAGACAATTCTTATTTTTCAATAGTTCTAATTCTTAGAAAGAGTTTACCTTATAAATTGCTAAATCAGTCTTTCAGTAATTTCCCCCCATTATTTCTAATTCTTTCCTCTAGGATCAAATCCTGCCCTTTGATGCTGTGTATCTTTGGAAAAGTTGCTTAAGTTTTCTTAGCCTCCTCATCCATAAAATGATGCCTCTGAAGTCCCTCCCAGCTCTGGATCTGTGATGCTAGAATGTGGCACAATTTTCATTCATTTTGTAGATGAAAATATTTTCTCTTTAAAATCTTGAAAATGGTAATTATGGTCCACCTAAATCTTCTTTTATGTGGGATAAAACACTTTAAACTACATAACTACTATATCTACAAATCTAACCATCATCTCCCTCATCAGCTCCAATTCCACATCATCAACTGCCTGATAGATATCTCTACCTGGATATCCCATAAGCACCTCAACGTCAACATTTCCTAAATAAAAATCATCATCTCCTTCTTGCAACATGTCTCCTCTTTTTCTCCATTTCTGTCAAACACTTTACTGTCTTTCTAGTCATGCAGGTCTGAAACCTCAGAATTGCCCATAGTCTTCATGTATTCTCCCTCGTTTTTCCTATAAGTATCTGGTTATCCTTTAAGTTGTAACTGTTTTTATTATATGTTGAGCACTATACTTTCAAGCTGAGAACTCTTCATATATGACTCTGACCCTGATAAATCTTGTTTGGGGCACACTGTCAAATAATACACTACCTCTAGTCCCCTAAAGTTAGAGGTGTTGCTACCTTACCAAAAGTGGTTGTAAATAGGGAGCTGACAAGAGAGAAAGAACATGCATATCTTTCTTAAGACAGCTAAGTTATAAAATGAAGGATTAATAGAACGGATTAAACAAAACTGATTGATTACTGCTAGCTGATTACTAGGTCATCTTTTGCCTCATTTCTTACCTAGCCTCAAATCACTGAATGGGAGTTGTCTCAGACAAACCGAGACAAGGGAAAGACATTAGTTGAAAAAGGCTAATGCATCTGGGGTCAGCTCCAGTTGGCCTGACCCATGTCTTGTCACTGAACTCAGATAATCTGGGAAAAGAGAGTGAGGGTAATAACTTTGCAGAGCTTTGCCTCACTGGAATCCAATTCACCTGCAAGACATCACCCTCCATCTAATGTCATTGATCCTCTTTGCCAACTAAGGACGAAAAACAACAAAAGCAACAAGTGCAAGGAAAGGTCTTCATTGAATTAGTTGGACCTTTTATTGAAAATATGGAGAGAAAAGTGGGAGAAAATATGTACAGGATGAAAAGTTACAGAGGAGCTGCCACCTGTGTAGGTGGAGGGTATATCCACATTAATAGAATTAGAATTATATGAAAATTTTGCTTAAATTTTGGAGTCCCATTGAAATAAAGAGGCTTTCATAGATATTATGCTGAGATGGAAATCAACAGAGTGAATATATCCATATGATCTTGAGCAATAGTTCTCAATGTGGTCTATGTATCTTTGGAAATCCTGAGACCTTTATAGGGGGTCCTTGAGATCAAAACTATTTTTATAATGACACTAAGATGTTCCTTGCCTGTTAAAATATTCCTTCCTTTTTCAACTACATATATGTAGTAGAGGTCATATTTTCTTCATATACTTCAACAAAAACAACATTGCAAAAGATTAAATGTAGAAATGGATATGAGAATCCCACAGTCTCTTTTAAAGCCAGATATAAAAATAAATTTGCAAAACTGTAAAAAATGCCACTATTCTCACTATTTTTTTTAATTTAGAAAATATATTGTTTTCGTAACATATTATTTATAGGAATTTATGAATTTGTTATTTTAAATGAGTTAACAATAATAAATGTTATCTGTTTTAATTTCTAATCTAGTCTATATTAATACATGCAACTACACAAACAGAAGCTCTTTTAGGTCATCAATTTTCAAGAGTGTAAATGGTTCCTAAGACCAAATAGTTTGAAAAACACTGACTTAGAGGACCCTTCAATCAATTTTAATTTAATAATATTTGGCTTTTATCTAGTGATATCAGCCATCTAATTTTTATTTCCTATTATTTTAAATTTAAAATTTAAAAATAACACTTCTATATTTTAAACATAATGTTAACTATTTCACACATAAATATGCATGCTATATATATGTATGTATCAAAAGCATTTTGTTTTTATCATATATGTAAATGAAGAGACAGGGCATTGATATCTATGTCTATATATGATAAAAAAATAATGACAAAAACAAAATGTTCTTTTTTTGTTTTGGGGTTTTTTTGGCCCACACCTGTGATTTTACGGGCATAAGGAACTGCCATTTCATTCCCAGTTTCACAATTTATTGCCTTGGAAAGTTGCTGGGGTACTAAGAATTTGACCAGTCACTCCCCCATTTTCTATTAGAGGTACTACTCAAATAGATCTCTCTGATTCCCATTCTGTCTCTCTAGCCACTATGCTCCATTGTCTCTGTTAATCTTACTTATAAAAAAAATGAAATTACTAACCTTCTTATTATCATGAAATTGCTTCTTAAGATATTGTAATTTGGGAAAATATTGTCATGATTTACTTTATTTCTTCCTCTTTAAAGTGGTTAAATATAGAAAATATTTCAATTAACAAAAGCATTAGCATTTTAAAGTTAAGAAATGAAAAAGTGAACTAGATGTAACCTACTTTTTCTATTAGTATATTCATCTGAATTAAAAAAAACATGTCATATATATATATATATATATATATATATATACACATACACACATACATATATATATATATGTATGTATATATTAGTATGGAAAAGATCTTACATAACGTCTAATCAGTTGCTACAGCCTATTGATTTTGATCTCCACAAAGTCTCTCTTACCTGCCCCCTTCTCTTCATTTATAGTCATTACACTACTTCAGGCCCTTATTATCTCTACCTAGTACTTAGTACAGTACTTAGCACTTAGTAGGGGCTAAATAATTGCTGATCTGGTTTATTTGATAACTTCTTAAGTGGATTCTCTGCCTCCAGTTATTCCCATCTCTAATTGATTCTTCATATGTTACCAAAATAGCTTCCCAAAGCACAAGGGTGATATCACCCTTGTGTTCAAAACTGTTCAATGTTCAGCATAGAGCCTCTACAATCTGGATCCATCTAATTCTCTACCTTTATTTCACATTATGCCCTTTCGTGCTTCTTACTTTCAAAAGTAGACAATTAGCAGTTTCTTCATCTTGTCAGGCGTTTTTCTCCCTGGGTGTGGGAATATCCATTTCATAATGCCTAGAAATACAGGTTGCCAGTGTTTCTTAAGGAACTCCTTCAATACTGTACTCCTTCCTTACTTCTACCTAATGAATGCTCAATGCAGGTGATATCTCCTCTGTGGTCCCCATATATTGTCCCAGTGTATGTTATCTTGATATATTCTTGAAGATATATTAAAAGAGCCCCTGATCAATTTGATGAATGAACAAGGTATAAAACTTTTCATAGGATCAGGAAGGCATCTTTCCTTGTAGTGTTTGGATACGTGCCTCAATTCTGTGTTTATAGAACACAGACAACTCGATTATTTTTCAGTTACTGGGGCTGCCTCCAAGATGATTAGCTGGCTGAAACTCAGGAATAAATTCTTGCCAGAGGAATGCTTCTTTCCATGACCTATAAAAATGATCTGATAGAAATATTTTCTTTCTTTTGGACTCCTGATTTTTACCTATTCACTATTTCATAACAGAAGAACAACCAGTAATAGAGCAGAGAAGGTTTTGTTATCAGATAGGGTTGGGAGAAGGAAGGGAACAATGTATCAGTTCATAGTTACACATGCTTGCCCACAATTTTGTGAGAAAAAGTATACACAGACTCTGAAACTACATTTAATGGAGTTATAGCTACTTGCCCACAGTTTTGTGAGTGTGGATCAGTCCTTGAATGTAGATTTTCCCAGCTCAAGACATAGTAACTTAGCCATTAATAGTTTTTCCAGAACTACAGGGCAGGAGTAAATATACTTCCCCATATGGCCCAAGAGAGTGAGTCTGTTCATGGGCCTAAACTTTTGTATAGTAGGGAAGATTTTGAATCAATAGTAAGCAAGATCTTGGAATCTAGCCTCCTAGACAGAGAAGGAAAGTTCCTGAGCAATGCCTTCCATTGAACATTCCCAAAGTTGAGTGTTCAGGCCTCAGACCTAGAATAAGATTTTCTAAGTAATATGCCTTTTTGGAGAAAGAAGAGGGTCATCCATATAATTCCTGAGCAGTATCCTTTTAGGATGACAAAGCTATGCCAGTGAGGGAAATAATGGCCATCACACTTGTTAACCTGAGTGTCTCTAAAAGAGTTGGTGATACTGTTACCCACACTTTAGAAAACCTATACATGAGCTCTATTCAACATTTGCTTCAAGACTTCCCTGTAATAGATTTTGGGAGGAGTGCATAAGTGGGAGGACATAATGAGTCAATGAAAAAACATGATTCTTTGGCATATACCCTCAGGATTAAACCTAGCCTGTATGACCCCAGTTTTGGGTAGTGCTGAGTCATGGGTTATACAAATTACAATTCACCTTCTACGATATTTATCTGTGTACATAATCTTAACATCTCCTTCCACCAGGAGATGGCAAGCACCCTAAGGACCAGGACTGTATTCTTTTCCATCTTTGTATCCTCAGAGATCAGCACGATGTCATACAAATCCTAAGTGCTTAAATGTTTGATGAATTGCATTGCATTGAAGGAGCCTCTAGTCATCTTTTCTTCAGAGCTAAAGTAAGTAAGGTTTATGTTTGGCCCACACTGGGTTGGATGAGATTTGACACCATCTGGAGACATGATAACAAAACATACAGAATAGAATAATTGAGTCTATATTTACACGTTCTCTTATCTCCAAGTGAACTTGTGTTTGAAAGTTCTGGAGTCATTTAAAACAGATTCTCAGGAAGCAGCATGATTTAGAGGGAAGAGTACTAGATATTGAGTTAAAAGAGTACTGGAAGTACTCTATACTACCCAAGTAAGCGTAGCCAAGCAAAGTCCTTTCCTTAGAACTTGGTTTTTTCAACTATGAAACTAAGGAATTGAACCCAATTATCTTTAAGATCCCTTTCAGATTTAAACGTATGATCCCAAGACTTGGGCTAGAATCCTGATGCTTTCACTTATTAGCCATGTGACTGTGTAAGTCATTTAAGCTCTTTGAGCCTCTTGTTTCATCTGAAAATGGATATTTTTCTGAGGAAATTTTGCAGTCTTTAAGGCAATAATTTATCAGGTGTGTTGCACATAGTAGGCAATTAATAAATATTTCCTGAATTGTATTTATCAAATTAAATTGCCCAAATTATTTTTCAAATACCAAGGATATTATTCATAGCATTTTAGAAGCAGAAGGGGCCTGAGAGATCTCCTCAATCAGTATTTTCCTTTTATAAATATGGAAACTGGCCAAATTCTCTGAGAGTTCAGATGATATTGTAAAACTTACTATTCACCTTTTTACTCTTTTCTCAATCTGTTTTCTTGACCCAACTAGAAATAGAGATGGTGGATCCCATTTCAATATTCACAGGGAGAGGTTGTTAAGCTTAACCTTAGCAAAGGCCCAGATGTTTCTCCTTGTGTTTTAGAGTCTGCTAGGGAGGAAGAATGGAATATAAGATTTAATATGAAGATTTAATTCTTTGAAAAATTCTAGGATTGTGAAAATAACTCAAGGGGCATGGAGGAAAGGACACTGATAAAAATATAATTAAAGATAAATAAATATTGTTAGCACTAAATGTTACATTAGCAGCCTTTAAGATTTAATGTACCACCTAATCATCTCACTTTACAAGTTTCTAGTGACTTGAGCACTAGGGAGAAGAAAGTTCCACTTGCTAATTTTCATCACAGAAATCCCAGAGAAGTATCAATCCTTTTCATTTCTGCTTCCTCTCAAAGCGTTGTGTACTTCTTATATACCTTTTGACTCAGATCTGCATTATATTTTTAATACCTAAGGCCTCCTACTAGGGCAAAGTCAGTGTCCTACTCAGGTCTGTATCCCTCTCAACACTTGATAATAGCACATTTTTATGGTCCTTCAGTGTTTACAACGGGCTTTCATCTAAACAACATAATTCAGTATGTAATACAAGTATCATTGAGTAGCTCCATTTTGTAGATGAATATACTGAGACTCAGAGAGGACAAGTGACTTCCTTAGACACATACAGCTAGTAAGGTTGGAACTAGACTGACTTCAGGTCTAGATTCAATCAATCTTTAAACATTTATTAAGCACTTACTATGCATCAGGTACTGGGCCAGATGACATTTAGGTTGATGTCATTGCTGTTTACACTACAACATGTAAGCTTCTCCTCACCACTATCATTATACATATTATAGTTTACATAGTATCTTTTTCATGACAATTTTATGGAATAGATTGTGTAATTATTATTGCCATATTATAGACAAATAGACTGTGGTCTATAGAGAGACTTTGTCAAGAGACAATGGATTCTTTCTTTAGATATCTCTATCTATCTACAATCAGTTGAAAAAATGCTCCAAATCATTGATAAATAGAGGAATGTCAATTAAAGCAACTTGAAATTCTACCCTACACCCATCAGACTGTTAAAGATGATGAAAAAGGCAAAATGACAAATGTCAGAGGGGCTGGAAGAAAATAGGCATATTGATGCACAGTTGGTAGAGTTGACCTTGGGCCAGCTCTTCTGGAAAGTGATTTGGAATTATACTTTATAACCCACCCCCATGCTCCCCAAATTACTAAACCTTTTGACCTAGTAATACTGTTACTAGGTCTATGCCCCAGAACAACCAAATAATAAAAATAACTAACATTTTATAGCTCCTACTATGTGTTAAGCACTGTCCTAAGCGCCTTCATAAATACTATCTTTGATTCTTACAAGAGCCCTGACAGGTAGAGGCTATCATTATCCTCATTTTGCTGATGAGGGAACTGTGGCAAACATTGGTTAAGTTACTTGCTCAGGGTTACACAGTTAATATGTGTCTGAGGCTGGATTTGATTGTAGGTCTTTACTCCAGAAGTGATCCTCTATCCACTGTACCACCTAGCTGCTCCTAAAGAAAGAAGAAAAAGTCTTAAATGTTATTAAAAATATACATAACAGATATTTTTGTAGTAGCAAAGAACTAGAAAAATTTATTCTATAACAATGTTAAAAATAAATATTTTTGAAATATTTAAGAATTGTGATCAACATAGCTATTAACCTTGATTACCAAGGTGAAGAACGCTGGCTACTTTGGGACAGAGAGGTGATGAATTAATAGGCAGAATGAGAATGGTGTTTTTGGTTATGGACAATGTGGTGATGTGTTTTGTTCAACTATACTTATAAGATGCAGGGGTTTTATATTCTTTTTCAGTGGGGGGAAGAGGGAAAAAAACTTTTGATAATTGAAAATATATAAACACATATACATACACATGCATACATATACATACACCAACGTATATCTTAGTGACTTTCCCCTAATTAGAGTGATTCAAGCAAAGCCCTATGGCCACTTGTGAATTTCATACCAGGGATTCTATTTTGGATGTGCATTGTACTAGATAGTTGTTGAGATCGATTAGTTGACAAACATTTATGAAGTATGTTTCTCCCAGACCCACCCCACCCCCACCCCAATAAACTCCAGCAACTTGCTATTATGCCCCAAGATCAAGATCAAATACAATATGCTCTATTTGACATTCAAAGCCTTTCATAACCCTTTCAAAACCTTTCTCCACTTTTATAGTCTTCTTTCAACTTACTCCCTGACAGGTACTCTTTGATCCAGGGACACTGGCCTCCTAGCCATTCCATGAACAAGACACAGCATCTCTTAGCTCTGGACATTTTCTCTGGCTGTCTCTCATGCTTGGAATGCTTTTCCTCCTCAGCTCCTACTATTGACCACCCTGACTTCCTTTAAGTTCCACCTAGAGTCCCTTCCTTTGCTGGAAGCCTTTCCCAACACCTCCTCCTAATTCTAGTGCCTTCCCTTTGTTAATTACTTCCTATTTTTCCTGTATATAGCTTGCTCGGTATTTATTTATTTTCATGCTATCTCTCTCCCCTACTAGATTATAAGTTTCTTGAGAGCAAGGACTATCCTTTGCCTCTTTTTCTTTTGTAATCCTGGAATTTTATCATAGTTTCTGGTATGTAGGAGTTATTGATTAAATGTTTATTTATTGATTATAATTGGAGATACAAAGACAAAGGAATGTAGTTCCTACCCAAAAGAAGTTTACATTTTATTGGGGAAAACTATATATATATATAATATATATGCATACATATACACATCTATATATGCATATATATACACATACACATATATACACACATATATGTGTTCACACACACAATGTAATATTTTTAAAATAAATAAATAAAAGGGATATGAGCCATCTTTTGGTGTCTGTTTCCAAAGAACTTTTTTCCATGTGCTTTGTCTTATTAGATGTATTTATTTCATGAAATATGTGTATCTATCTTTTCCATGCTGTACATATATATATGTATATGTATATACACAATGTAATAATAATAGTTAAGGTGTATATAGCACCTTAAGGAATGCACTTAACATTTACTTGTATGACTTCATTTGATATTCACAACAACCCTATGATTGGGTACTATTATTTACTCCCTTTTACATCTGATGAAACAGAATCAGAGAGGTTAAGTGACCTATTTAGGCTCAAACACCTAGTAAGTGTGTGAGGTAAGATTCAAACTCAAGTCTTCTTGATTCCATATTCAGCACTTAATCTACCATGTTACCATATATGAGTTCAAGAAGACACTAGCAGCAAAGGAGATAAGGAAAGGCTTCCTATAGAAGCTGGCACCTGAAGTGACTTTTGAAAGAATAAAAGGATTTGAAGAGATAGAGGTGTGGAGGGGTTGCATTTCAAGCTTGAGGGATATCCAGTGCAAAGATGCAGGAAATGGAGATAGGATAGCATGAGTGAGGAACTTAAAGAAGGCCAGTTTAGTCAAAGGGAAGGAGAATAATTTATAATAAAGAAGGGTAGGTTGAGGGTCTTAAATGCCAAAAAGATCTCGTATCCTAGGGGTAATGCGGAGCCTATTTATTGAATATTGGAGATCATGGTTGCTGCCAAATCTAAAATTTGATGATTCTTTGAGGAGAGACAAAGTGGGTAGAAGTTTAGGGTTGGAAGAGATGTTAAAGATTATCGAGTCAAAATTCTTTTTATGGATGAGGGAACTGAGGAACATAGAGATAACTCATTCAACTTTGAAAAAACAAGACTACAATCTAGGTGTCCGGACTCACAGTCCATAGTCCATTGTTCATTGTATTATGCTTCAATATTTCAGTGGATTTGTGATCTCATCAAGTGGGTTACTCAAGTGATACAGCTTGCAATCCATTCATGTGCAATTCTTTTCCATGTTCTTCCATAATTCCTACATTGGAGATCCATCCAGCTTCCTTCTAGTTTTCTTGACATTTTGTACATACCAAGGGCAAGTGAAAGTTTTGCGTTGCTTGGTTCTCTCTTGCTCTTGCCACAAGACTTGCCCACCTTTTCTGCTCTGGTTTTTCTCTAATGAAATTCTGTAGATCATTACCGTTGAATCATTTTAAGTTGGTAATATGCCTATTTCCTGTATTTCTCTATTATACCAAACTGTAAATGGGAAGAAATCTTGACCCTGGAATTTTAAAGTTGTGTTTTCATTGCTGCAGTCAAAATTAGCTTACATATAACAATGAAAGGAAAAAAAATGAGGATGCAAAAATAGTCATTTACAATGTCTATTTGCAGAACAGTTATATGTTTTAAGTAATAAATCCATCTCATTATGAATTTAACAGATACTATACATTTTCTCTTGAATGAAATTTATTATAAGCTACTTTTCAAACACTGCATTGGGAACATTTTACAAACCTTCTTTCCTTCCCTTTCTACCTCCTTCCTTCTTTTTTTCTCTTTCCCTTCCTCCCTCCTTCTTTCCCTCTCTCAGCCCTTCCTCATTTCTTCCTTCTTTTTTTCCTTCCTTCTGTATGTACATGATAAAAATCAGAGAAATTAAATTAAATTCTCTAGGTCACTACAGAATATCCAGGTTAAATTTACTTTAAGTAGCTAGGTCTGAATTAATGGAATGGCTTAGAAGTTGACATGCTTTGACTTGATAGGCTCAGTTCAGTGGGTTCATAGTATTCCTTTTTTATTTTAGTGTTTTAGTGAAAGCAAAAACTCCAAAGGAAGAGAGAAAATTTTGAATGCTGAAATATCAGGGATGATTAGGAGTTGGGTGAAGCAAGGGAAAAACGATCAATTCCCCACCTGTTCTGAATACAAAACCAGGGTTCTCTTCATATACCTTTTCCACAAATTCTACTTCAGAGAAATGTGCTAGAACTTTAGAGGAAGCAAATCAGACACTAATTCTACAACATCAAGGAAGCATGAGCAGTTTGGGATTTGTAGCTCATGTTTATTCATTAAGAGAATAGTTCCTATACTTATTGGGTTCCTTTATACAGTAGAGGAGGGGCTGTGGGAAGTATTTGAGGCTAAGCTCTCTGAGGCCATTTTTTCTAGACCATATTTAAAGCTTTCCATTTCCTTGAAGTTTTAAAAAGGACTGATTTAAGCTAGAGAAGTTTCCCGCTTGTTGCTCATCTGGAATATAAAGTGGGAGAGGAAAAATGATCATGTTCTCGTATTCAGAGTTATTCAACGAATAACTGTTCAAGCTGATAGTGTTTATGGTTTTTAGTTGTGTATGGGGGATAGGGGATGCTGAGACTATTAAATTCTTTTCATTCACTCAAAATAAAAAAATCTCAGTTTCATAAGAGACCTAGAACAACACATGTCTAGATGCAAAGGACAATTTCAAAGAAGCCTTACTAAATAAAGTCCATTTAAAATGAACTTGCCAGTGAAATTAATTTTTATTTGCTTGATTAATAGATCATTCCATTGTGAGCTTTGTTAAGAACACTCTTTACTGTATCCAGGTCTATAGAGTGTAACTGGGATAGCTGGGATTGTGCTTATTCATTCATTGAATTTTTATAAACTTGTATGCACCATTAGCCCCCCAAAACAGACTAGTTTTCTATAACCATTCTCTCTTTATCAATTTGTATTGTGAAATATAATAGTGATTCTTGCAAAAGCAGGATATACTACATTTAAAGAAAACAAAGCAAAAACGAAAAGAAAAAAACAACAACCAGGAAGTGGTTCTCTTTTTACTAAATTTATTCACTGAAAGGCTGAAAGGCTGCAGGGCCAGTTCCTATATGTCCTACTTGACTTAGTTCTAGGACAGAGCACATCCAGGAAAGCATGCAAAGCTAGGAGGCATGGAAGCTCTGGGACTGTGCTCTCCTAGGACTTTACAATGGAAAGAATGCACCAGTCCCAGCAAAAGCAGATAATATTTCATTCATTGATAGAAAAGGAGGGAGAGATTGGAAAGAAGAGAAAGGAAAAGGGAAAGATAGAGGGAAAAAAAGGAGAGGGATCAAGGAGGGAGGGAAATAAAAAGAGTGAGCAGGGAGAGAGGAAGAGAGGAAAAGAAGAGGAAGAAAGACACAGTCAGAGACAGAGATAGAGAGGGATATAGAGACAGAAACAGACAAAGCCAGACAGATACAGAAATAGAAACAGAGACAGACAGACAGACACAACAACAGAGGCAGAGATTGCTACATTCTTGGGAATAGGCAGGTAAGACAGATACTGGAAGCAAGGTTCACAGACAAACATATAAAGTCTAGATACTACTTCTAGCCAAACTTAGTCATGCACTACTACTTGGTTTCATTACTTAGGGGGATGAAACCCATCTACATTTAAAGTTTTACCCTAGCAGTCAGTTTGAAAAAAAAAACTGAATATGAGTGTCATTAAGTGAACAGAAAGCTGCCTCCTCATTCTAGCTTATATAACATAATGGCTATGCCCATAGGACATAATCAAAAAGTTCCTTTATATTGACACAATACTTAAATGCAATCCTACTTGTGCTTTTTTTTGTTTACTTTATACTAAAAGTCAATCTAATTATCATAGTGAATTTTTATGAATCGTCAAAGTCTTGAACTCATTTTCTTAATGCTTAATTCATTTCATTGTTTTTTTGGAAAACTCCCACCGCTAGACAAGCCCATTCCTAGGGGGTTCTACTGGGGCCTTGTGAAATGAATGTTTGACTTGTTAGTCCAGGTCAAGGTCCTAGGAGCTCTCTTGGAGGATGTGTCACTCTTTATTCATGATAGGAAGCTAGATACTTAATCCTGTGGTCCATTAGGAGTCAATTCTATACTAATAGGAGTTATAAGGGAAAGAGGGCTACTTCTTTCTTATGCTGCCATCACCTCTCTATTCAAACAGCTAAAAGGAATCAGCCATCACACACACATCAGTGCTTAATACATGTATTTCATTGATGTCCAAGTTAGTGATTTGCATTAACGTTAATAAAAATGATGATGATGGTCGTCTTGATTGCAGTAATGATGATGGCAATGGGGATGAATGAAAATTGCAAAGTGTTGTGTAATATAAGGCAAAATCATAATTATACAAATCATAAAAAACCCAGTACTTTTTATTTCTAGATTTTATATTCTTACATGAACCAAGAGATCTTGTTAATCATAGCTTCTGATCACAATGTTAGACAGTGCTCTCTCAGTTAAAGGGTTATAGCACAGCTGGAAGAAAAATTACTTAGATCAGGTAATCGGGTATCTGTTCATCGTCCCATTACCCCTCCTCTGCCTAGATCCGAGAAGCAGAGAGCACAGAGACTTTAGGGCCCTGTATCTTCTAAAAAGACATTAAAAACAACTGAAATAGAAATTTGACTCCCTATTGCCGGAAGCCTACCCTCCAATTTAGCATCCATAGCGTTCCTGGAAAAATCTTTTTAATTCATAGATCCATTTTCCCCAAATCTTCAGTGATTCCCTATTGTTTGCCGAGGTCAAAGTCCTTTAACTTTAACATTCAAGGCCCTCTTCAATATAGTATCACCTTGTCTTTTACTTCACATAGTAGTATACTCCCCTTCACATTCTATACCTAAGTCAAGATGTGTAATGTATCAATATATGCTGAATATATGCTGCTTTTATATCTCTCAAGCTATTCTCTAGGTCTAGAATACTCTCCTTTCCTCATGATTTTGGGGTGCTTTTTCTACCATGTACTTTAAAGCCCAGTTCACATGCCTACTCTTACAGAAAGGATCCTTACCAATCTCCCCTATTTTTGGGTTCTTAGCTTGAGGGTCCATAAATTTGATTTTTTAATAAATATTTTGATAACTATTTCAATGTGATTTACATCCTTTGTAATCTTACGTATTTTGTGTTTTAAAAACATCATGCTGAGAAGGGGTCCACAGGCCAAAATGACAAAGTGACCAACGAAAGAAAGTTAAGAATCCTTGTAATTTATAATGGCCACTCCCCACCCCTCCTACACATAACAAATACAAAGAGTTCTGTTGTTGTTCAGTTGTATCCAACTCTTCATGACCCCATTTTGAGTTTTCTTGGCAAAGATATGGAGTGGTTTGCCATTTCGTTCTACAGCTTATTTTTACAGACAAAGAAACTGAGGCAAACAGGGTTAAGTGACTTACCCAGAGTCACACCACCACTAGTGTGTGAGGACAGATATGAACTCAGTAAGATGAGTCTTCCTGATTACAAGCTCTGAACTCTATCCACTGAGTCACCTTCCTGTCTGATTCATTTATCATTTAAAAAGGTATACATATATATACATATTACAATATATACTTTATTTATGTCATTATATATAATATATTATAATATTGGTATCTTACCTTCCTATTGGACTGTAAGTATTTTCAGGGCATATCTCAATAATCTACTATATCACAATTATATCATAGAGTGCTTTACATTTTATGAAGTATTGTCTCATGTCATCTCATTTGATCCTTGCCTAATTGCTTCAGTTAGGTAAACAAACATTATCCTCATCCTACAAACAAGAGAACTGGGGTTTCAACCATCTTAATTGACTTAACTGAAGTCACACAGTGACTTGGTGGTACACTTGTAACCAGAACTTCTTATTTCCAGTCCAGTATTTGGTTGTGCCAATTTGAACTAAATCTGCTAACTAAATCTGGGGCAGAAGTCCACATTATGGCAATACACTGACTTCTTTAAGCTAAGGAATTGGTTAGCTCACATTTAAAGATGTCATCTTACAGTACACAAAGAAGTTTCTTCACAACTCTATCAGGTATTGAATGTAAGAATTAGAAGCATTTTCAATTGGAACTGCAAAAACAAAATGTTACAAAAGTCTTTACAGAGGTAGTTGCCAAACACCTATTTCACATCTTCAGCTAATAGCCAAACTATATTAAGGTGAGACTTCTTCATGGCATTAATTAGGTCATGACAAAATGATACTGATGAAGGCAAAGCTAGGCAGGGTGTGTTTTTATTTTCCTCTTTAATGCTTGAGGAAAGTGAAGCTCAGAGGGATGGTGACTTGGCCATTGTGACAGAGGTAGTAACCATCAAAGCTGGGAACCACTAAAATGAAAGACTTCTGGTTCTAAGCCCAGGTCACTTTGTATTATAAGTTGCAAATGAAAGCGCCAGAGAGTATTGTAGTTATCTAAGTTTTATGTATGCATCTGTCACCTTGCGCAATTTAAAGATACAGTCAAGAGTTTCCTGGAGAGAATTTAGCTGGTTATCTCGCAAAACTCATGATAGCCCTTGTGCTACATGCTGGGTTCTAGTAGGCCCTCAATAAATATTTGTCTGTTGATTGATTGGTCGATAATATGATATGTCATCCACTTTATTCCCTCATGAGAGATTCATAGGTTATGGCTCAGAAGCCAGTTTTGATTCTATATTATCATTCTTATCTTCATTTTACAGCTCAGGAAACTGAGGAATTAATTCCTAACCAAAGAGGAATGACTTAGCTGAAATCTTTCAGCTAAAGAGCAACACAGCCAAGAGTAGAACTCTTAGTTCAATAAACTCTAAGGCTGCTGAAGTCACAGCCAGGAGAACTGAGATACATTGCCTCTTTAACTGTCAGTCTTCTGCCTTCTCACATTCCATTCGGCGACAGCTCATAGCTAAGGATAAAGGGCTTCTCATTACACAAGCAATGAGTCAGATTGGGGAAATAACAATGCTTTCATTAAGGGATACTGGGTGTCCATATCCAGGCTCAAACCTCTGACTCCTCTCAGAAACTTGCTCCTCTCTTATTTTGTTCTCCTAAACTAGCAAGTCCTGAGGAGTCTACCTCTGTAATACCTCTCATATTCATGCATTTCTTTCTGATCTCCATGTGTCTGACATAATTCAGATTCTTATTATATCTGACCTAAGCTTTTGTAATGGTCTAGAAATGATCACCCTGTCTTGTGTCTGTTATCTGTCAGAATCTCAGCATCACACAGCTGGAAGGGACCTCAAAGGCTTGCTTATCCAACCTGTACCTGAATGGCTTCTACAAATTTGCAACAAATAGTCACTTTATTAATAAGACCTCCAGGAAGGAAAAACCTACTGGTTTTTGAGGGAGCCCATCACACTTTTGATTAGCATTAATTGTTAAAACAGTTGATTTTACATCAAACCAAAATCGATGTATTTGAAATTTTCTTTCATTGTCCCTTGTTCTGTCTTCTGAGGCCAAGCAGAAAAAAGGTTAATCCCTCTTCCACAGAAGTACCTGAAGGTAGCTTTCATAATCTGACATCTCCTCCTCCCACATTTTTTTAAAGTACACACCTTCAGTTACTTCAATTAATCCCCATATAGAATGTTCTTCAGGACATTAACTATTGAAATAACCTCCTTCTGAATACATCAGTGTCTTACCAGTGCCCATAACCTAACATAATACTTCAACTATGATTTGATCAGGACAAAGTTTCATGGAATTATCATTTCATTCTGGACATGACTTAAGTTCCTAATTGTAGGTTCATAATTTGGGAGCCAGAAGTACCTTGAGAGGTCTTCTAATCCAATCCACTCATTTTCTAGTGGCAGCTAGGTGGTTCTGTGGATAGAGAACTGAACCTGGAGTTAAGAAGACCTGAGTTCAAATCCAGTCTTAGACACTTACTAGCTGTGTGATTTTGGACAAGTCACTTAACCTCTGCTTCAGTTTCTCCATCTACAAAATGAGGGTAACAGTAATACTTTCCTCTCAGGATTTTTGTTAGAATAAATTGAGATATTTGTAAATCAACATAAAAGCACTTTATAAATGATGGGTATTATCCTAGATGGTAGCCAGAGATTCTTAGGACCTTGCCCAGTTTCACACAGATTATAAGTGATAAAGTCAGGATCTTTATTAATGTCATCTAAGATCATATAACATTTTTTTTGTTTGCATTTTGCTAACATCCAAACTTCCCCCACCCCACATTGTCTTTTGTCTAGGCATAATACCCTTCATACGACTCCCTATCTTTTATAGTTGTAGTATCACACTTCGTGTTTATCCCTGTTCAATTCGTCCTCAATTAAATTTACCTTTCTCACTAATTAAAATCAATTTGGATCCTAAGATCAAGAAGACATTGGTGTCCTCCAGCTTTATGTCATCTGAAAAATGTAAAAGTATGTCTTCCATACTTTCATTGATAAAGCCATTGAACAGAAAAGGGTGAAGGGGCACTTCACCATATTTTATCTAGATATTGATTTCAATTAATTAATCATTGTTAGGGATTAGTTAGTCATTTAACTATTTTTGAATAAACTTAGTTGTAAAATCTAACTTACACTGTCAAAAAAAAAAGAAATGAAATTATAATGGCATGATTTACTCTGGATATAACCCATGTTGGAACTTAATTATTATTGGGTTCCTTTTCACAACTGCTTTAAGCAGCTCACCAATACATTTTAGAGTTTTGACAGGAATCTATCCACCAAGCTATAAATTTGAAGAATCTGTTCTTTTCCCTTTTAAGACAATTGAAACATTTGCCTCTCTCCCCTATTTTTATCTCCCCCTATCATCATCTTTTCTATTCTAAGTATTCCTATCTCTTCTTCAGCATCTTTTTTGTACTTTCCATATCTAAAATCATTTCATCTTATATTAATCTCCTTCATTCCCTGAGACTGTATAGAAAACAGGATGAGAAGGAAAAAAACCCTGCCAGTGAAATCTACAGATGGCCCTTGTACTTTCCTTTTTTCCTGAACATGTTCTCCTATTATGATTTCCTAAGAGGTAGTGGCATTATGAACTAGCCCTACTGTTGGGATCAATTTGCATTGGTGTTATTTCTCTAAGAATTTTTCATTCAAATGAGTAGGTGATGATACAGTTCTCCAAACCGCTTTAATTCCCATATTTGCTATCAAATATTTCTCCAAATGAGTAATTCTGTGTTAAATCAACATCCACATAAGGGAGAAAAAGGAAAACCCCAGCCCCCCCCAAAAACACCTATTATATGTCCAAGTAAATTTTATTGAAGGACATTCTTTATAGCTGACAAGGGCCTCAGAAGACATACTCAAAGCCTTAATCTAGTGCCATTTGGTTGGGGAGAGAGTGTGGATGCATAGTAGTTCACAAAGATGACTTCTTAGCATTCTCCATTAGTACAAGAAATGTCATGTCTCTGATCTGTGCTGATCAGTTTTCCTTACTTCCTGGAGGGTCCTAAAGGAATGATTGGTCGGGGGAGAATACTCATGAAGGCATGCTTAATGCTCACATTTCGATACTGCTTTAAAGTAGACAAGTATGCTTCGATCTACATTTCATACTGCTGCTGATACAATCTTCCTAATAAACAGATATTGTTATATCATTTTCATGGTGTAGGGAATAAAGAACTTGAGTTACAATTAAGAGGATATAAGCTTGAATCCCACTAGTTGCCCATCTGTGGGCAAGTAATTTTCCCTCTCTGACTTTGTTTTTTCATCTGTAAAATGAGAATGCAGAACTCAGTTACCTAAGTAGCCAGTTAGTATCGTGTGGTCTGAAGCAAATAATTTTATTCTGGTATTCATTTCTTCATCTGTAAAATGAAGGTGTTGAACTCAGTAGACCCTTAGTTTTCTTCTAGCTCTAAATATATGATTCTATAATCCTTTAGGTACCCCCTATTGCTTACGGGATAAAATTCAAACTTGTTAACCTGGAATTCAATGGCTTTCACAATTCATTTCCAACTTACTGTCAGAGATTCTTTACATTATTCTTTTCTATGCATTCAAAATTTCAGTCAGATTGGAGTATAAACCATTTCCCAATTTAATCGTATCTTTTTGACTTCTGCACATCTATTCACATTGTTCCCTATACCTGCATCAGATTATTTCCACATCTCTGTGTTCCTATCCTTCAAGGCCCAGCTTAGGTACCATGACATTTAAATGGAGAACAGAAGTTGGCCATCAATTATTCCTTGCTCATGCTGCCTGACCCATCCTTTTTCTGGCTATATTTCATGTGTTTTTGATGGTATCTTTTATTCCTCTTCTCCTGTGAAGGTTTTTTTTTTGCTAATATGTTATAACCTGTGCATGCCCACCATAGATCTCTCCTTTGCCATTTAGATAACCTATTATTTTAATTTTTTGAAAACTGTGGAATTACATGACATATATCATTATAAAAATAATAATATTTTATTTTATAGTTGGACCTTTGTCTTGGGGGGGAGTTTAAATCATAAAAGTGCTTCCAGTTTCCAAATACATTGTAATATTCTGTACTATTTCTGTTCAACTTCACATTGGGCTCATTGTCCATGAATGATATATATGTGTATGTATATGTATAATATATACATACATATATGTGTGTATGTGTGTGTGTGTGTATGTATATATACAGAATGAAGGAAGGAAGCCTAAGTACCTACTATGTGCCAGAAACTATGGTATGTGCTTTACAAATATCATCTCATTTGCTGACATATATTTTACCAATAGACCAGATCTATGGATTATTCATTCATCCAAATGCCTGACATTTTCTGGACTACCACATTTTCATCTTTGCAGTTTTTCCTGTACTCTATCCACAGTACCATGCTGCTTCTCCCATATAAATGCCAACATTTATATTAGAACCTTATGTTTGTATTGTATATAATAGGTTATTAGTATTATATAGATTTGGACATACTCTGATTCTTACAGTAACAAGTCACATTAAAAGGAAGCATCTTTACATGAAATTAGCCAAGATAAAATTAAAATGGCCATGAAATCTTTATACATCCGCACACATCAGTTTCTTTTATTTCTAGCTTGAGGACAAAAATACCTGAAGACACAAGTGCTATTTCTCTCTATTTTACTGAAGATAAACATGATCAACCCTTGGCAAAGCTATGAAATCTGCCATTTGTCTTTTTTTTTCTGTGTTTCTCACCTCTAGTTTCTTTGTTTTCCTCGTCTATATAATTACCTTATTGAGAGTGATCCAGTCCTACTATGAATCTATATTTTCAATATAATTTTATTTGTTCCCTGAACTAATGCTTTCCTAAATTAACAGTTGACTATTAGACTTTAAGTACTCCAGAGATATCTTAAAACTCAACCTATCTAAAAGTGAACCCATTATTTTTAATCCCAAGCCCACCACTCTTCAAATTTCCCTATTTCTGTTGGAAGCACCATCATCCTTTCAGTGTCACAGGTTTGTGCTCTCAGAATTGTCCTCAAGTCCTACATCTCTCCTATTCCACATATCTAATCAGTTGTTCCATCTCACCAAAGATACCTCAAATGTAGATGTCCAAAATTAAACTTACTATCTCTTCCCCAGTGGTTGCCTGTATTCCTAAATTCTCAGTTTATGTTGATGACGCCACCATTCTCCCAAACACTAAAGTCTGGAAGCTTAATTATCTTTGATTCTTCTCGCTTCATCACTCTCCATACTCAAACACCAGTTCCTGTTTATTCTGTCTCCATAACATCTCTTAAATGCATATTCTTTCCATTTCTACTGCAACGATTTTTAACTTAAGCCTTTACTAATTCTAAGCTAGACTATTGCAATAGGTTTCTACCTATTTTTCCTGTCCCTAGTCTTACCACTACCTGATTTATCTTTCCTAATTCTACCAAAGTAAACTTTACAGTGCCTAAATCTGATCACATCACTCCTTTTCTCAAAAACTTTCTCATTGCCTGTCAGGTAAAATGCAATTTCCTGGGTTAGGTTAAAACCACCCTGCAGAACTGAGACTCAGGAAGCCATAGGGGACAAGGTTGGGGAGAGAGCAGAGTAGGAGACTGAGTGGTAATGAGTGAAGGGGATAGTGTATTTGTGTGATAGACAAGTCAATGACTGACTGTCACAACTAAGGTGTGATGCATCTGATCTTTCCCTTCTCTGACTGGGTGTGGGTCATGCCATATCTCCTTTGGGTTCATGCCATGGCTCATATTTTGGAGACCACTGTTCTATACTACTGGAAGCCTTGTCATCCACTAACCTTGTCTTCTTTCTGCTTTCTACTTACTTGCACCATGTGTCTTCTAGTCTTAGAAAGGATTTCTGTCTTTCTGCTTGTGGAAATCTTTCTCATTCTTCAAAATTCAGGTCAGGTGCAACCTTCTAAGATTCCTCTAGCTAGAAGACATTCCTCTTTCTTCAAATCTTTTATTAAATCTTGTTTAACCTCTCTTACACAATTAGTCATATTGCAACATGTTGCAGTTAATTTCATGTGTGTCCTATCTCCCCTCCTGGCATATAAATTTTGTGAAGGTAAATATTGTGCCCTCTTTCATCTTTGATTCCCCAAGACATAGCACAGTGCCTTGTACATAGTAAATACTCAATAAGTAGTCACTGAATTTGTTTGTTGAGTTCTCATTTCAAATTTCTTTTTGAGTCTTTCAGTTTGTAGTCACTAGATCAAAAAGTAGCAAATCAAAATAGAACAAAACAAAACAGGATGTTCTAGACCTAATGGCAAACCAGATATAAATAAATCCCTGCATAATCAGATGGCATTAATCCAAAGAGTCTGCAGAAACTGTTAGCCATTGATTAAAGTAATTAGGACTCTAGACTGGAAAGGTGGAAGCTCTCAGAGGATGTGATTGAAGTCTACAAAATCATTTTGGGAAGATAGATGCTAAAAAAAGGAAAATAAACCTCTGATATTATTTGTATTCAAATATAATTTGAATTTCTATAACATTTTGTAGATTGCAAAATTCCTTCCTCAGTCCTGTGAAGTAGGGAGTATATGACATTTTACAGAGAAGTAATCTTAACCTCAGAGAGGTGAATTGGTTTGTCCAAGGTCACACAGACAGTATATTATAATGCCAGCACTCAAACCTGGCTTTATTGATACAAAATTCCATGCTTCTCCCACTATAGCAGATTACATCTGATATTCCTTAATAGAAATTATTGACTTTAGTTGAGTGATAGTCTTCATCCCTTGTAAGCAGGAAATTGAATTGATTCTTAGTCCCTTCTTTCCTTGGAAGCCCAGTGGGAAGTTTGCCCTAGGTACTGTAATTTATCCACGGGTTGACTTCAATATGTAGAGTCCTCTGTCCTTCCTTCATCTGAATAGAAACCATTGGTCTTAGAGTCGGAAGACCTGGGTTTAGTATTTTGTTCTTATACTTATTAGTTACATCACTTTGGGAAAAATTAGTTGTGTTTCTCTCAGCTGCAAGATGCAAATAATATTTCCCCACTGAGGGCATTCAGATTTCTTAATCCAAGTCAGGAACTCCTGGTGTGGAAAATTCCCTCCACTGAGATATATTAGCATTTTGTAGTCTTAGCTTCCTTGGAACCTCAAGAGGTTAAATGGCTTGTCAGTGGTGAAATAGCAGATGGGAGGAAAGGCAAGATTTGAGTTCAAGTCTTCCTCACTTTAAAACTAGACCTATATCTACTGTAGAATACTATCTTTATAAAGACAGACCGACAGATAGATCAATCATTTATTAAGCACTTACTGTGTATCAGCTGCTATGCTAAGAAGGTTACATTCGAATGTGGAAAACAACAGTGGGCAAAGTTGTAGGTAGGGTTATGGAGATGTCTGGGGAGTAAGAAGCAAATAATAACGGTAACAATAAATGCCTATTATTATTAAAAATCTGTATACTGCTTTAAAGTTGGCCAAGTGCATTGTATGCCCTCCTTTGATCTCATAATACCTGAACAAACTCACTAGGAGACTAAAAGGGAAGGGCTCTCTATAAATTAAAATTATCGTTATTCAATTGATAAATATTTTTAAAGTATTTATGACACAATGGCACTGTGAGAGTTACAAAGATAAAGTCGATTGAGTTCCTGCCCTCAAGGAGTTTACAATCTAGCAAAAGAAACAAACACATTTCTGGTTCTTTTTATTTGTTTTCACTCTTCCTCTTGGTCTAATACTACAGTTTTCCCTCTTTGAGAAATGAGAACCATAGTCCCCATAACTAGGCATAGGTAGTCCAAGGAATTGTTCTTTGGTGACTTCCTTTCATGCACCTGTCTTCTCCAATTCCAGCTTCATTTTGTGTATAAAAACACAGTTCATTCTCCCACACCTCCATGTCTTTATTTCCAATGTCCTGTGTCTTTGAGGCTATATATCTCCTTTGCAGATCTTATTCTCTCCATTAAAAAGATTCTTATTTTATTATGAACTTAATCATCAACAAAAATAATTATATCAATATAAAAAGCACAAAAAGAGAAAGGCATATAAAGCCGTAAACTTCTGCTGGGTATAATTTTTTTAAAGTATATATTCAATTTAACAAGGTAACAAGAAAAAATTATTCAGTTTGCATTTTTTTTAACTTTTTATTTTCTACCATAGATTTTTTCATGTTCTGGAATGATAGTTTTAATATTTGGTCATGGCAATTTTTCATCAGTTTGCCCATGGGTAACCCTCAAGGAGAATTATGCTTATTCACCACTGCAGCTCAGGATCTCACAATTGCTGCCACTTCTGCTGGCATTTATGCCACCAAACAGTTGGGTAGGGATGGACAGTACTGACCTTGGTCTTAATATGAAATCAGGAGTATGGTGCATTCAGAACATTGAGCTTTGATTTAGGTGCCCCAGTTTTTGTGGTTGTTATTGTTTGTTTTTAGTCCACAGTGATACTATATAGCTGCATGACTCTGGGCAAATCACCTCCTTGTCTGGGTATTACTTTCCACATGTACAAAATCTGGACATTGAACCAGATGACTGCTCATGTCAGTTTTAGCTCTATTACTCTATGGACTAGATTCTAGAACATACTTTGCACAAGTAGTTCATTAGGATGTCTTCCCCCTAAAATCTTCATTCTCTTGAATTAAAGATGAAGGGCAGTTAGGTGCAGCAGTAGTTAACGTCCTGGGCTCCTGATTCATTTTCCAGAGTTCATATCTAGCATCAGACACTTAATAGTTTTGTTACCCCCTGGGAAGTCACTTAACTTTGCCTTATCTCCTTCTCTGTAAAATGAACTGGAGAAGGAAAGGCCAAACCACTCGAGTACCTTTGCCAAGAAAACCCTAAAATGGGTCATGAAGAGTTTAACGTTTCTGAAATGACTCAAAAACAAAACTTGAATTCCAGAATGATTGAGCTTCCTTCACTTCCTTTAATTTCAACTTTACTGCTACCCTACCTTGGGACTCCTTGGTAGCTCTTTTATATTTTTTGGCCTTTTTGATGTTAATTCAATTAGTACTTAGTGAGTTTCTCTACTGGAACACTGAAACAGTATTTCCTCTTTCTGGTCTGGAAAGGAGAACTCCTCCTCTTTGTTATCAGATAGATTGAGTTTTCATGCAGCAAATCACATCCCTGAGTCATTACAACTACATGCAACTAAAGACTGTAGAAATCAATTAGCCTAAGTTCAAACAATCAATAAATACCTATTAAGTGCTGACTATCGGCCAGGCATTGTGCTAAATGCTGGGGATACAAAAAGAGGCAAAAGACAGTCCTTGGTCTGAAGGACCTTATGATCTAAAAAGGGTAATCATGATTTGGGGGCGGGGGGCAGGATTTATTCCTGTCCTCAATATCAGTTTTATCAAGGAGGTTTATTTTTAGAGAAACAAAAGTAAATTTGCATAAAGAATTTAAGAGTTGTACACTTTGGAGTCTAGGTTTCAGCACCAGTTTTGTTGTTGACTAGCTGTGTTACTTTAGGTAAATTAAACTCTCTCATTCTTGGTTTCTTCCTCGGTACTAGGAGGAAGTTGCATGAAATGAACTCTAAAGTTCCTTCCGGCTCTAAATCCTGTGATTCTTATAACATTTAAAAAACTACTATACTAATTAAGAAAGCCATTACCTTTTTGTGCAGATAAAGAAATGCAGGCAGGCAGAGCTCAAAAGGTGAAGTGAAAGAATGACAAGTAAGTAGAAAAGCCGGTAATAAAACTTGGGACTATTGGGTTGGAATTGGAATGGAGGAAGGGGTGATTCTGTTTTCAAACAATTGAATATGTGATAGGATGAGAGTTACAAGCTTTAACTCTGGCTAGTGACTAGATGTGAAGAAGAATTTTCTGACAAAGCCCAAAAGTGAGTGGGACTGCCTGTGAAGGAGTGAGTTCTCCATTTCTGGAAGTCTTCAAGTAGAGGTTGAATAACAACTTACTTGACAAGAATTATATAAAATACATGCCTGCAAAGGGTGTAATGCCCATCCATGCTGGTGGAGTTTCTGATTCTCAGTCCAGTGAATGTTTACACTTCTACTTTACTCATGTATGTATAATAAGATCTTTTAGATTTGGAAGAAATCTTAAAAGTATCCAGTCTAACCTCCTCATTTTACAAATGAAGAAACTGACACAAACAACAATGAAGTAACTTATCCAGGGCAATACAAGAAGTAAATAACGTAACAGATTTAAACCTACGTCATTTGATTCTGAATCCATTGTTTTTTCCACCATACTTCCAAAAATGAATACACATTTCTTATTCAAAGAAAAGTTTGTGTATTTCAGATAATGAGTTCTCATTTGCATTTGCTTTTTTAAAAAAATGACAAACTCCATCTCATATATAGTATTTCATTTCTTGATAAGAATGTTATCATAGATTTTGAATGGAAAGGGTATTTAGGTGTCATTCAGTTCAACTCCTTAATTCTACAAATGAAGACCTTAATGGCTATAGATGTTAAATGACTTGCCCAAGATCATGAGAGTAACATCTTGCATTTACATAATGATTTAAAGTGCAAAGTGCTTTACAAATATTATCACATTTTATCCTCACAACAACCCAGGGAGGAAGGTGCTACTATTTTCCCCATTTACAGATGAAGAAACTGAGGCAAACAGGTTATATGACTTGCCCAGAGTTACACAACTAGTCAGTGTCAGAGGCAGTATTTGAACTTAAGTTCAAGGTTCTGTTCAGTACCCTAACTAGGTAGACAGAAGACAGTCTGTAGACAGAAAGTGGAAAAGCCAGGTCTTCTTAGAAATTGAAGACTTTCAATTACATCACATTACCACTCTATGACAAGTATCCTCAATTTACAAGTGAGAAAATTGAACCCTAAAAGGGAGAATGACCAGCTCTAGTCACCCGGATAGTATGAGGCAGAGCCCAGATTCAAACCTTGGCATTTTGGACTCAACTTTCAATGTTCTTCTCCGTATTTCACCATGTATTAAAAGACAATTGTTATGTTTTTCCAACTCCACAAAGTAGTGGTGTATTAGACTAAGGAAAACTTTCTGTTCAATAGTACAAGACAGAAGGAACTAAGTAACTATCACCAAAGCACCACTAGTTAAGATACAGCAGATTTATGAGCTCTAGTTTCTACCTTAGGCCTGTCATATTTTTCCACCTTTATGTTAGTTAATTGCGGAGTAACATAAATTAACTTTGGAACACAGCAAAAATGGGAACTTTATTTATGAATTTCTTGAATTTCTTTACCTCAAGCCAAACAACTAAATTGCTACTTAGCATAAATTATTTATTGGCCCTGGCTCAATAGCATCCACCACCAGCCCCTGGAGGTATGGGAGATATAAAAGATTTAAAGCATCTGTGCGACAGTATTGGTGCAGCCGCGGAGCGATGTTTCTTTCCAGAAGGGTCCACTTTATTTTGTTGTAAATAAATAGAGCCTGGATTTCCAGAGAGGGCAAGCTAGCTTCCAGCAAGATGGGGGTGTTTTGCATATGTTAATTACACAACCCTTTTATGACAGATAGACACATACTGTTTGCACAGATATTTCTCAGAAGACCTATCGACCAAAATGGATCTTTTCATTTCCTGGCAGGGTATAATTTCACTCATTTGATCTTACTTCATAATCCCAAGTTTCTCGAGTAGATGCAACAAACTAGTGAATCACAAAAGCATAATGCTATCCTGTCATTAATAAAATTGGACTCATCTCCAGTCCGATTTCTAGTGTATTCAAAGACTCCATGCCTGCCAAAGTCACCAGGGATACCACCAGTCTACCCCTTGCTCAAATGAAAAGGATGTATTTTCATCTTGCTGTTCTCGTTTTTCTTTCATAAGTTCTGGGTCAGAACTTAAAACAAGACCTTCTTTCTAGGGCATAGACAGGTTTTTCTCCTGTCTCTTTGGACAGACTTTGGCAGGTCATTTCTGACTGAACTGTGTTATGGCCCTCTCTATGATTCTTTTGTCTTTTTTGTATATAACAGTATGTCTTTCACTCCTATAGGTTGGGCTATCTTTAGATAGATGATAGAATTTGTGGGGAGTCTTTGACCATCCTTCCTTTCCTCACTTGCAAAATGAGGTTGAACTAGGTGTCTTTTGAGGTCTGTTCCAAATTCAGTTTATTCTTATGCTTCCCTCCATCAGCAGACTTGCTTAATGTTGTATATATCTAGTCATCCTACTCCTGCTTCCAATCCTTTTTTACTAGACCACAACTTAGAGTATCCTTGAAATACCATTCTCATTCCAGATTGCGAATTCTCCCTTCCTTTTGGAAGGCATATCTTGAAATTCTATCTTCTCAACAAATCTTTTGAGCAGGAATTGTTTTATTCTTTGGGTTTGTATCCCAGCACCTACAGCAATGCCTGACATGTAGTCAGTGATGACTAAAGCTTGTTAGATGGATTAAGTGCACTTTGGCTTCTCTCAGTTGAAGTAGGTGATTTCTATGGCTTCTTTTCATTCTCATACCATGTGACACAAGAGTCTCTGCCTTTGTTGTCTCTTTGATTTTGTTCTGTCCATGCTTATTATACAATAGAGGGATGGAGTGTGTGTGTATTTTTATGTATATTTTGGGGAGATGCTAAACATCTGCTGTACCCCTTTATTATAGCATAGAGCATGCAGGATGTGAGACAGTTTCCCACCTCTGATTAACTCAGAGGGTGATTCTCTATGTGTTTATTATCCTCTCCTCATTCTCCTTCTCCCAAACCCAGGGAGACTAATGCCCCAAATGAGAACTGGGAAAAAGTAGTCGTACATTTCTTTTAATAGCAGAATTATATTTTTGTATATTATAATAGATAATCTCCATGTGTCATATACATCTTATATAAAACATAAAGAGTTGCATGAGTCAGTCTTACATGCATTTAAAAAGCTCATTTTAATATTTAATGTTGCTTAACAGTCACCTAAATCTCAGAAGGTGAGTATGGAATACTATACACAAAACTGGAGTTGAAAAAAATATATGCAGAAAAAATTTGGAGTCCTTCTTTTCTTATCAGTCTGACCTCCAGAGCACTAGACTATCCAAAGTAATTTCTGTTTTTATAGCTCAGTGAAGTAACTTCGAAATGGATGTGAAAAAAAAATGTCCAAGGAATATCTTCTCTCTGATGATACTGAACCATATTTTTACTTCATCATCTTCATATACTTTTATTTTTGGCTTTATGTTATCATGTATTTTTTGAGAATGGGAAGGAGATTCAATTTTAATTGTAGCTACCATCACTGAACTCATAATTCATTTCTTAATGAACTTCTGGTCTACCCAAAGTAGACTAATTTGTGGGTGGTATTGAGAGAGTGCCAATGTGAAGTAGTTTGGGGAATAACTGACTTTTGATCAAACCTTATATATTCTATTTTAATAAATACAATATTCTATTTTAATGTCCATGGTCCTCATCTATAGTATTTGTTTTCATATTCCTCTGTTTTTGAGTACCATGCATAGAACCACCTTTTGTTGAGATTGGATGATGTAATTCATTTTTAAACGAAAGAAAACATAGGTACTTCACTTTATGTTGTTCATCATCATTCAGAGTACTTCTACATTTCTCTGCTTAATTGGGCTTCTAGGGTACTGTGTCATTAGGGATTTTTGTCCAGCTTTTCTAATTTAAAAGGATACTTTTGCCCCTGGAGAGAAAGCCCAAGACTTTCCCGGGATGCATGGAGAAGAGGAAAGAAGGGAGAAGTGGCAGAGTGCTTCTGTAAACCACTGATAACTATTGCTATCTGAACTTTTTGCTATATGTTACGAAGGGTTTCAGCTCTTGAAGATCTCCAGGGATGCCAAAGAGTCTGCTGAATCCTGCAAGCAAATCTCCAGCATGGAACTAGCCTCATATTGTCTTCTTTTAGAATATTATTTTTTCTTTGCTTATAATCCTAGAGAAATGTAATATTCAATTCCTCATTGGCATTTTGTAAAAAAAAAAAATAAAACTGTGACAAAATGCAGGGGAAATTAGCAAATAGTTCTTTTGGTGTGTAAAAATTCACTTATTGCTGCTTCAAAAGACAATTTAAATCTGCCCCTGCCCAATCTAAATGCTGAAAAATTTAAGAACTTTGCCATTTTGAAATTTGCTTGTGTGTCTGGTTCATGATGAGAAAAGTTACTTGTTTCATTTAGTGAAATATAGGTATTAAAAAGGAAGTTAAGAAAAATGGAAAATTGCTTTTGAAAATCTATAGTATTTCCTTTCCTTCTCTACCATCCTTACTTTTTTCCTTACTATTTTGATATGAAATCAGTGTATGAGAGTTGTATGGTCAGGGCTTTGAAGTCAGACAAACACTGCATCTTATCAATATTTTTTTTCCTTTGATTTTCCCACAAGGCAGACTTCCATAGTGGTGCTCACCATTTTTTAAAAAATATCATCCCTATCAGTAATTCTTTTTTGAAAATATACTTCTAATACATGTATATTTAATTACTTGTAAATTTTATACATGTACCACTGTACTAACATTTATGTAAATTAAAAATATACACAAATATAACCATTTTAGAAAATGAGTTAAAGATGAAATAATATTTGATCTTAGAGAAAATAGGGGGCAATTAAAATTAATTGAGTATGGGAGCAGCATAATCAGACTGAGTATTTAAGAAAATAATTTTGGCAATTTATGTTATGATAGATCAGAGTAGGTCAGGGAGGACAGGTAGGTGGTTGTTGAAATAGAGCAAATGAGAAGAGATGAGGAATTAAAAGTAAGTAATGTCTGTGTTGGTGGTGAGGAGGGGACAGATGCAAGGTAGAGATGATAAGATCTGAAAAGTGATTAGATCTGCAAGGTGAAGGAAATAGGACCTCTATTGAGATTGCAGCAAAGAAGACACTGAAGATGACAGCCTGAATGACTAGGAGAGTGGTGGTACCTTTGACAAATATAGGGATAGAGAAATCTAGATGAAGGGTGGGCTCATGGGGAAAGATCATAAAGGTTGGCAGTGCAGGAACACATCTCTGTTTATTCACCTTGTGTCACTTACTCCATATCACCTATATTGAAAAAGTGGGGAAGGGTAGCAGGTCTCTTACTTGCTCCATGGTCTCTGACCTGGATCCAGAATCCACCTGAAAAAAGTGCATCTCTAGCCATAGGTGATCTGGGGACAAGAAGTCGGTATACTTGGGGAACCTGGCTTTAGGGCCACTATTATGATAGGTGTCCCAAAGAACAATTAGCTCTTTTACCTTTCTATAACTGCTTTGAAGTACCAACTTCAAGGTGACAGTGGGAAAGTTGGCAACTTGTACATTGAAGGGAAGGGGTTTAGAGGTGGGAGAGTCTGGTAAGATAAGCACAGGTAGGGTTCCACTTTTGTCACATGTAGGAGGGTGAGATGAGACCCATTCTCCCTACCCCCTGAAATACTAGTCCATGGTCCTCTGGGAGTCAGGCTACAGCCTTTCATAGGGCCTCAATGTTCACTTGGTCTTTAAACATTAATAAGCAATTCAAAGAAATTTTTATACTAAGAAAAATGATGGCAACTTACATATGCTATAAAAACATAAAAAATTTCATCATTAAAATGCTCAATTTTAGGTGAACTCCCCTGAATTTCTGAGACATGGAGAGTAAATGCTTTCTGTGTAACTGATTTCCTTAGTGTGGGCAGGTAAAAGGCTGCCATTTCCTTTCGGATTCTTTCTTTTAATTTTTCTCAACTAATAAGCATTTATTTTCTCTCCCTCCCACCTATCTCACCTTTTAAAAAAGAAAAAAAGACTCGCTTATAAAGATGCATAGTCAACTAAAACAAATTCTCCTTCGATCAAACTTATACTTGTGTGTGACACTTGAACAAACATGAGGTGGTCATTTGGGTAAGCTACCTTTGACCTTTTTCTCTTCTCCAACTCTTTCCCTATAATGTTATGAACATTCAAAATACATGCAAATGGAAAGTTCTATCAGGACTAACAGAGATTCAGAGTATTTTAGAACGGGAGGGTATCCCAGATATTATTTAGTGAAACTGTTTCATTTTGTAAGTAAAGACATTGAGGTCCTAGAAGGGTAATGCTTTACCTAAGGTCATTAAGATGGTTAGTAACCAAGTCAGGACTAGAATGTCATGACCACTTTGTAATAAATTACAGACAAAGGTGGGACTCTACCCCCTAGAGCCAATCAATAAATACTTATTAAGTACCTATTTTATGCCAGGTACTGTTCTAGGCATACAATAAGTAAAAGAAAATCTCTCTTCTTAAGGAACTTACAATATAATGAGGGAAGACTATGTGTGTGCGTGTACACACATACAAACATATACATATATAATGTATATATGTATATATATATATATATATATATATATATAGTGTGTGTGTGTGTGTGTGTGTGTGTGTGTGTGTGCCTCAAAGTATACAGGATAAGTAGGAAGTGATTAACCGAAGGAAGTCACAAGAATTGAAGGTCTGGGGAAGGCTTCCAATAAAAAAACGGATTTTAGTTAGGACAGAAAGGAAGCTAGGAAGGTGAGTAAGTAGAACAAAGGAGGGAGAGAATTCCAGGCATGGGAAACAGTCAGAGAAAGTACTTAGAACCCAGGGATGGAGTGCCTTATTTGGGCAATAGCCAGGAAGCCAAAGTCATGGTTCAAAGAATACATGTCAGTAAGGAAGGTATAAGAAGACTGGAAAGGTAAAAGGATGTTAGCTTATAAAGGGCTTTGACTGCCTAACAGAACATTTTGTATTTGACCCCAGAAGCAACAGGAAGTCACTGGAGTTTATTGATGGGAGGCTGAAGAGATAAGGTTGAACCTGTGCTTCAGGAAAATTACTTTAGTGGTTGAATGGAAGCTCAGTGGAAATGGGGAGACTAGCAGGCTATTACAAGAGTCCAGGCATGAGACAATGAAGACCTATGCTACCATAGCATCCATGTCAGGGGAGAGAACAGGGCATCTCTGAGAGATATTGCAAGAGGGAAATTGACAGGTATTAGCAACAGATTGGATATGGTAGAGGAGAGTGTAAGGAATCCAGGATCATTCCTAGGTTGTGAGCTTGAGGGAACAGGAAAAATAGCATTGCCCTCTATAGTAATATAAAAAGTAGGATGAGAGGGAGGATATTTTTTGGGGAAATATAATATAATGAGTTCTATTTTGGAGATGTTGGTTTTAAGATATTTACTGGACATCAACTTTGATATCTGAAAGGCATTTGGAGATGGGATATTGGAAATCAGCTGAGAGTTTGGGGAAAGATACATATATATATATATTTGAAAATCATTAGCAGAGAGATGGTAATCAGATACATGGGAACTGATGAGATCACCAACTGAAATAATATTGAGGTTGAGGAGAAGAGGCTCCAGAATAGAACTCTGAGGAACACATGGTTAGATGGCATGATCTGGAAGGAGCCAGCAAAGGAGAAAGAGAAATGATCAGTTAAATAGGATGAGAACAATATGAGTCATATTGTGAAAACCAAGAGAGAAAAGAGTATCAAGGAGAAGAGAGAGATCAACAGTGTCAAAGGCTGCAGAAGATCAAGGAGAATGATAATAGATAAAAGGCCATTGCTCTGTCAGCTAAGAGATCATTAGTAAATTTGGAGAGAGCAGTCTTAGTGGAATAAGGTTGGAAGACAGATTGTAAATGGTTAGGGAGAGAGTAAGAGGAGAGAAAGTGAAGTACCTTTTATGGATGGTCTTTTCAAGGAGTTTAGCTACAAAAGGCAAAAGAGTTACAGGATAATACTTAACTCAGAGGGAAGAATTAAATGAGGTTTTTTTTTCAGGATGGGAGAGACATGGGCATGTTTGTAGGAAGGAGGGAATGAATGAGTAACTAGGGAGAGATTAAAATAAGTGATAGAGGATTCTGGGAAGATGAGTAGATCAGAAAATTCCAAGCTTTTCAAATTTCCCCCACAAATGAGATAAAATAGTGGCTTAGAGAGAATATAGAGTGGTCAAAATAAATAAGAGTAGGGGCAGAACAGTGGTACTCCTGGGACAATCTTAGGAGATCTGAAGGAAAATCTTAGGATGAGGTTTGGTGCCTGTAAAGTGTAAACACCTCCAGGCTTCCAACACTTCCACTTCCAACACTTCCACTTAAACAACGAGCAATTTACATGTAGTGGCATCAGAATTAGAATCACATAAGACCCAACAGTGGCAACACTAAAAGATCATAGGACTTGGAACATTATATTGTTGTTGTGTTTGTCCTTCGTTCTTGGACCATGACATCAAGATAATGACATGAATTGCAGTTGACTTGAATTTGTTTGAGGGAGGGATGTTCAAGGTCACCATCCTCACTTTTGGGCAGCTTTTGGGCATGGAGTGTACCTTCTGCTACGTTCCCCTTCACCATAGGAGAGGAGGAGGAGGAGGGGGAAAAGGAGGAGGAGAACAAAGAGGATGGAGAGGGGGAGAAGGAGGGAGAGGGAGAGGGGGAGAAGGAGGGGGAGGAGGGGGGAAGAGAATGAAGAAGAGGAGGAGGGGGAGTGGGAAGGAAGAGCTGCCACTCACTCACAGGTTGTGTTTGTCCATTCTCAAGGAGGACCATGCCATCAAGATGATGACATGACTTTGATTTGAGTGAGGGAGGGCTGCGCAAGGTCACCAACCTCACTTTCTTCTCCTGAGCCATCTGGATCCAGTGGCCTGATATTCATCAGGATAACTGAAACACTATATATCAAAGAGCAAAAGAACTGTGACTCTGTCCAAAAATATCATAGCCAGCAAAACTAAGCATAATGCTGAATGAAAACAAACAAAAAAATAGACATTTAATTAATTGTCAGACTTTCAGGATTTTGTTTAAAAAAAACCACAACCCTATACTTAAAAGAAGATTTGGCATGCAAGAACTAAGAGATATATAACATACATACCAAAGACTAATTACATGAGATTCAACAATGATGCAATGCTTACTTTTTTAATGAGGAAGTGTAAAGATATGTCTAAGATTGTTACTAGTAATTGGATAGTTTATAGTAAAGATTGAGATAGAGCTGAATATGATATGATTTTAAAAATTGAAATTGTTTAGGAATAGCTAAAAAGAGTAATTATACAAATAAAGTGCAAGAGGAAGAACTAACACAAGGAAATTAGATGGAGGAGGAGGGCTGGTAGTTCTGGAAAGTCACTTTCATTGGAAGGGGGGTCAAAGGGAACAATACATATATTTCTAGAAAAGTATAAAAGTCTTCTAAATTAAGAAAGAAATAAAATGCTAAGAGGTTAGGCAAAGGGAAGAGGATAAGGAAGGTATCGTTAGAGGGGAGAAGAGAATAGGTTAAAAGAGTTATAGAAGAGTGCTTGGATTAATGGGGAAAGGAGGATAAGGGAGGGATCCTTGGGGGTAGGTTTAGTAATAGGGGGGCAAGTTAGCAGGTAGAGGTAAAGTAGAGGAGTTAGGGGAGATAGGAAATAAGAGATACACAAAAATACAAAATAAATATTAGGAGTAGAATTTGTTAGGGAAAAAGGAGCAGGACTGGTAATCATGATCTCAGACAAAGTTAAGGCTAAAACAGATTTAATCAAAGAGATAAATATGGAAATTATACTGTATGTCATCCATAGTCATAAATGTTGATTTTGACTATTTAAAACAATTGGTATAAGGTTGGCATATTGCTGTGGGGTAGGAAAGGATAAATTGGTGGACTTGGGAAAATATGGAAAGGCTTGGGCTTATGAAGGAAGAGATTATTCCCCCTCAGAAAAACAAAGGACCAATAAGTATATTACAATCTTAGATAGATGCTTACAAATGTATATGTCTATATATGAGTATAATTATAAATATCTAAGCATATGTATGTGTAAATACATGTATATATGGGTATATGTATGTATATCTATATTTATATGTTTGTATATATATGTCTCTATATGTATGCATGTATGTATGTATCCATGCTTAATTGAAGCCTTCTGGTAGGTAGGTGGAAGAAGAACAAAGTAAAAAGTGCACAGCAGAGCACAAACGAAACCATATAAGGAAACAAAGAAAAGATGGATAGCTCTCAGCACCCATACACAGTATTTTTTATGTAGGCTTTCATGAAATGCCAATTTATTGTTGTATATTTTGAATCCTTTCTTACATTCTGCTGTTTATGTGGCAATGCTTTTTTTAAAATTTTGAATTATTTTAGTCTTAGTACTTGTTTCTTTTTTCTTTTCTTATTTTGTATTTGTTTAAAATACAAAATCTATATCTATATCTATATATCTATGTCTATCTATCTATATACAGAAAATAAGTGATAGATTGAGGATGATGGGGGTGGGGGAATCCATTAGATGAGATGGAATAGAATTGGAATCAGTTGAACAAGAACTTGAGAAGGAGTAAGGCCAGTTCATTTTGTGAAACCAAACTGAAGGAGCAGAAGGCATCTGAGTGACAGGAGATAGTGAAGAGGGAGTTCACAGAGAATAGCACTTTTTCTAAAATATTTTACTATATGTAACAATAATATTTTTCTATATTTTCAATAAAATATCAGACAAGATTTTTAGCTTAGAGAATAGAGGCAGGGGAGCCATAGGGGAGGTTTGAAGAGGGAAGAAAAGATTTGAAAAAAAATCACATGAATATGTGAGTTGATAAGGGAGAACTGCCTAACAGCAATGAGTAAAGGCCAAGTTGAAACAACATATTGTTGTTGCTCATACTTTGCTTTTGAAGAAGACCAATGACATCATTGGTGATGTCTTAACTTGGACATGTCTTGAATTTAAGTGAGGTAAAGTGGCTAAAAGTTGTCAGGTTCAATTTCTCTCCCAGAATTATCAAAGTCCAGTGGCAAGACAAAAGTCAAGAAGATTGAGAATGACCCAGTAAGAGGTGGATGACTTTGGGTTCTTGGATGTTTGACTAACCTCTAAGTGTTCCACAGCACCTGTTTCAGCTACCTTCATGGCCATTGGAACAAATTGTTCTCATCAGCCCAGTTGGCTGCGGGGAAGTCTTCACAAGCTTGTGGTAGACGTTTCTTTAAGATGCCAGTGGCTTTGAGCCTGCCAATTACTCTTGGTATAGTTTAGTCCATCTGCCAAGACAGTTTTACTAGGGTGACCACTGCACATTCTACAGCTTCCTGGAGTCACAGATGAGGGTTGGGTGAGCAGTGGACACCAAAGGCAGATGAACAGCCCTGAAAAGGGCCCAGCAAACCTTCACCTCAGAACTGTCCTCCTGAAAACCCCAGACATAAATTTGATATAGATCCTATCAGAATGGTTGCATGATTTTCTCTATTTTTGTTCAGCAGCACCTGTGTAGGAGTAAAGGTGGGAAACGATGGGAGTGATCCAAAGCTGAGACTTGCCTGGGCATACTCAGCAATATGATAAGGGATGTAGGGATTCAAGAGAGGAATACAGTATGGAGTTTCTTCACCAAAGGGTCAAGTTTGGGGAAAGATGAAAGAGTGGTTAATGTAAGAGAGATGGCCAGGAAGAGAATTGAGGGGCCAAGGGATTGGAGGTCATGGTGTGGATGAAGAGCAGGTTTTGTAAGGGAAAGCAGAGGAAGAGATGAAAAGCTGACAGATTATGGTCAGATAAGGAGATTACAGAATTCTTGAACAGAGGTAGTTCATTTGTGTGTGTTGGCACGGGTCAAAGGTATGGCTATCTTTGTGTGTGACTGAAGTGGGATGCAGAAGTGTGTCATAAGATGTGAGTAGAATGAGAAACTGAGTGGTAAAAATATGTATGTTGAAGTTCCCTAGCTTGAGAACAGGAATTTGGGAGAAGAGAGGAGATGTGAATCAGGTAGTAAACTCATTGAAGAGAAAAGGAATGTGACTGGAGGGTTTATAGACAACAGTTACTGGGATTTCGATTGGGTGGTAAATATGAATAGCATGAATCTCAAAGGGAGAGGTTACAGAGTGATCTAGGTAGGGGGAGAATGTGGAAATGGCAGTAGGGAGCAAGGAGTATTCCAATTCCTCTTTGTTGACCAGTGAGTTAAGAAGAATGAGTGAAGTACAGCCAGTACTGGAATAAGTGTCCAGGGAGACTAGGCCATTGGGGGAACTGGTTTCAGTAAGAAATAGTAGATGGAAAGAGTGAAAGAGGAAATAAAAATTAAAATAAAGAGAAGTTTGTGGCCTGAGGAATAGGCATTCCATAGAGCACAGTGAAAGGGCTGATTGGTGTTTTGTTTAAAACTTCAGAGTGCAAGGATTGAGGGGGATGGAAATGGGAAAATATGCGGTAAGTGGTGGGGAATGGGGTTTGCATTATGATTTACAGGACTGAGAATGCTCATCACTGAATTAAGGGAGGGTGCTATTTTTCTTTCCAACACAGGTTGGAGACAAGTACAATCGTCAGATAGGAGATTCTGCTTCACAAGTTTTTTCCTCCAAAGGCTGGAGATTAGAAAGGAGGAGGGCATAGCTGGAGATGGAAGTTGAGCCTGTACCACAGAAGTAAGAAGTTTCATTCCTCCAAAGTTTTCCTTTTCTATTTCTTGCAAAGGATAGGCAACAATACGAAATGGAAGGCCTGAAGTCAAAATGCTGGTTGTCCTCTTTGACCCTTGACTTTTTCCACAATCTAACAGGGAGTAGGACGTGAAGTTGCCCTGTGCTGGCACAGATGGAAGCCATTGCTTTGGATTAGGTTCTTAGGCCTGGTCCCTTGAAACCTTCCCTTTGGAGACAAGGGGGTCCAACAGGAGATGGAGCCACAACGTCCTCACATACTTTCTCAGCAGTGTTCTGTTTCATACTGAAAAGTATGGCCCTGAAGAGACAGTCAGAAGTGGTAAATTCCCAATGCAGGGGAAGAGTCCTTTCAGGCAGAGGGAAGATGACTTTTCTGGCCCCTACAACTTTTCTTTAGTGGATATGGTACATCCAGAAGGAGTTGGAAGATACAAAGATCTCCTAAGCAAGATTCAGAGCACAATGGATTTTTATTAATAACTTAGATGAAAGTATAGGAAGCATGCTTGTTAAATTTATATATAACAGAACTGGGAGAGATAGTTAATACAGAATTATAAGATCAAAGACTTGGACTGGGAAGAGATTTCAGATGACATCAAGATAAACCCTTTCATTTTATAGATGAAAAATGGGATCAGAGATAGCAAGTCACTTCCCTAACCTAAAACCCTACAATTTGCAGGAAGCTTCATCCAATGCCTCTTAATTCTGGTGCCTTCCTTCTGTTAATTATTTTCAATTTATTCTGTAAATAGCTTGTTTGAACAAAGATGTTTGTATTTTGATTTTCCTATTAAATTGTAAGCTACTTGAGGATAGGCACTATCTTTTACCTTGCTTTTTATCACTGGCACTTAGCACATTGCCTAGCAAATTGTACTTGGTCGTTTTCATTGATGTCCTATTCTTTGTGAACTCATCTGGGGTTTTATTGGCAAAGATACTGGAGCAGTTTGCCATTTTCTTCTTCAGCTCATGTTATAGATGAGTATCTGAGACAGATGGGGTCACACAGTCAGTAAGTGTCTGAGTTAAGACTTGAACTCAGTAAGATAAGTCTTCCTGATTCCAGAGCTAGCACTCTCTACTGTGGGAACTTAAACATTTATTGATTGTCACCAACTTTTAAGTAAGCTTTTTGATTCATGTAACTAGAACATTTGACAAACAGGAAAATCTGAGACAAGGTGAATGAATTGGTTTCACAAAGTAACTGAACGAAAGCACAAAATGGCATTTAAGAACAGGTGAGTTCCTTGGATACCAGAATGTTTCTGCACAGTAGAGGGATGCTCAGTTAATATGCTTTTTTATCATTACATCTCATCTTCTGTGGAACCAAGAGTAATCCTTTGAATTCAGCAGTAGATGGATTGTTGCCCAAATAGGATTCCTCCCCCTGCTTCTTTACAGCCAGTGTAGGAAATCAATTGTTCTTTCTGGGTGGGAGGACTGTGCTAGAAGTAAGAAAGAGGAGGAAAAGGTGGGAAGGATAGGAGAGGGAATATTCTAGTTAATAGAAGACTTTCACTGGGAAATTTGAACTTATTTTTATGTAGCCAGAATTCACCATTTGGCCAACATGGAATCAATTTGTTTATACAAACATTTGACAGAAAACATTCATTTTTACCTGCTTCCTTCTTTTTCTAATTTTTCTTTAATCATATTGAGGATGGATTTCTTTAAAAGGACACACATTTCATTGTGTCCCATTTGTATCACTAGTGATGCGACCTTAGGAAGCACAGTTTAAGCACTGTCCCTGACGTATTGTAATTGGCTAAAAGCAGAACATTTGATTGGTTTTAGACTTGCCTTGTTGGTCATTTTATCCTCAAAATGTTGTGGTGGCAAAGAGGAGATCTAACACTATGAGCTTACTTTTTGATTAACAAGGAAGGAGTGGTTCATGAAGCAGAAGGGAAAGGAATTTTTCAAAAAGATTCTAGCATTATGTTAGATCTCACTATTTTCAAGGAAGGAAATGCTGGAAATAGTTAGATGCACCTTGTAGACCAGGTATTCCTAATCTTGTGGACATGAATTAGGTTTTAAAGATCATGCATTTTGATATCTGTGTTTTATTATTTTTGGTTTTATTTTTAATTCAACGTGTTTCATCTTATACGTCTGAGAAGAGATTTATTGAATTCCAAAAAGGTAAAGAAAACTTGTGAATCTAAGCTATGAAAGACAGATTTTGAAAAGTTCAAAAAGAGATTGGTATGATCCCATAAATGATAGTTTAAGTAATGATGAGAAGGAATAAACTTCAATACTCTGACTCTAAAATCATAATCAATCCTGATGAGCATAAAGAAAGACAATTAAAGAAAGTAATGGGACTATACTGAAAGTTATTGAATAAACTCAGATTTCTAAAAAAAAAAACAAATAATGGGGAAGCATATAAACAAGAAAAATACAAAAGGCTGGCACTGAATAGTAAGAATGTATTTTAGCTCACCTAAAATAGACTAAGAGCAAGTAAAGGACCAAATTTAGAGTACGAAAATGAGTAAGGGGTGAAGATTGTAGAGAGAAATCAGGAAGTTGCCTGAGTTGTCCCCAGTTTCCCTCAGAAACAAAGTTAAATTAAATTAAGTCTTTAAAAGATTTCTGAAAAAACAGGCAAAAAGACGGAAAAAGACAATTTTCATCACCCAAGATAATTTATAAAGATTTCAGGAAGGGTCTGTCTCACTTGGGTGAGACAGTGCAAACAATGTCTGGGAAAGCCAGTGGGAGGTTCTTAGCCACAGCACAGATCACCACCTTAAGCTCCAAGGTTCTGACTCCATAGGCCAGTGGCATATCAGGCCAGCTGTGAAGCTTGCAGCCCCAGTTTAGCAAGCAAACTGCCAGTCCTAGAACCCAGAGCACAATAGGCACAGCTGGATCAGGCCACCCTAGCACAGTAGTCAAACCAACAGCCCCAGAGGCCCTAGCTCAGAAAATCAGCATCCAGGCCTCTGGCTCCCAGTGTTGTGCCCTTTGTACCCCAGGAGCAGAGTTCAGCTTTAAAAAATGAGTAAAAACAAAACAACAAAAAAGAGAGTCCTGACTGTAGAAAGCTACTATGACAACAGGGATGATCCAAACATAAACTCAGAAGACGATTAACAACATCAAGATGTGCGCATGCGAAATGTCAAAGAAAAATATTAATTGGTCACAAGCCTAAAAACTCCTCTTGGAAAAGCTCAAAAAGAATTTTAAAATAAAATAAGAGAAGTAGAAGAAAAATTGGGAAAAGAAATGAGAATTATGAGAAGAGTCAACAACTTGGAAAAGGAAGCACAAAAACTGACTGAAGAAAATAACTCCTTAAAAGAATAGAACTGTCCAAATGAAAAAAAAGAGATACAAAAGTTAACTGAGCAAAATAATGTGTTAAAAATTAGAACTGGGCAAGTGGAAGCTAATGACTCTATGAGACATCAAGAATCAGTCAAACAAAATCAAAAGAATACAGGAGAGATTATTTAAAAATTATTGGACTCCCTGAAAGCCATGATTAAAAAAAAAAAGAGTCTGGACAGTATCTTTCCAGAGATTATCAAGGAAAACTGCTTCAATATCCTAGAACCAGAGGATAAAATAGTCATTTTTTTATCATTTTGTCACCTAGTAAAAGATATCCAAAAATGAAAACTCCAAGGAACATTGTAGCCAAATTATCAGGTCAAAGAGAAAATTCTGCAGGCAGTCAGAAAGAGTCAACTCAAATATCAAGGAGCCACAGTTAGGATTACATAGGATTTAATAGCTTCCACATTAAAGGATTAGAGGTCTTGCAATATGATGTGCTGAAAGGTAATAGAGCTTGGATTTAAACCAAGAATCAACTACCCAGCAAAACTGAGCAAAAGCTTCCATGGTAAAGGCGAACATTCAATGAAAAAGGGGATTTTCAAAGTTTTCTGATGAAAAGACCAGAGCGGAACAGGAAATCTGACTTGCAAATACAAATGCAAAAGAATCATAAAAAAGGAAAGAAAAGAGGGAAGAAAAAACAACAACATAGTATTTAATTCCCAACATACGAAATTAGTACTTGTAACTTTTGAGAATTATATCTCTATTAGGGAAGTTAGAAGGAGTATACTTAGAGGATGTGGGAATAAACTGATGTTAGTATGATGATTAAAAAATAATTAAAAGGTAAAAAAATATACTGGTAGAATTTCATTTAAAATATTTGTAAACATATAAAATATTTGGAAGTATACTTACCAAGATAAAACCAGGAATTATATTAACACTTTTCATACAAATAAAGTCAGATCTAAGTAGTTGGAAAAATATCAATTGCTCATAGGTAAACTGAGCTAATATAATAAAAATGACAATTCTACCTACATTAATTTATTTATTCAGTGCCATATCAATCTAACTAGCTAAAATTATTTTACAGTGCCAGAAAAAAATAATAACAAAATTTATCTGGTCAAGCATATCAAGAGAATTAATGAAAAAAAATTCAAAGGAAGGTGGCTTATCTGTACCAGATCTAAAACTAGATTATAAGCAGCAGTCATCAAAGCTATTTGGTACTGGCTAAGAAATAGAGTGGTAGATCCATGGAATATATTAGGTACAAAAGCAACATTTGTAAATGATTTTAGTAATCTATTGTTTGACAAACCCAAAGATTCCAGCTTCTATAAGAACTCACTATTGACAAAAACTGCTGGGAAAACTGGAAAATAATTTGGCAGAAACTAGGTATACATCCTATACCATATACCAAGATAAAGTCAAAATAGGTACATGATTAACAAAGAAAGGGTGATACCATAAGTAAATTAGGATAGCAAGGAATAGTTTACCTGTCAAAACTATGGAGAAGGGAAGAATTTATGACCAAACAAGATAGAGAACATTATTAAATGCAAAAATGGATAATTTTATTATATTAAATTAATTAGCAACACCAACACAACAAGGTTAGGAGAAAAATAGAAAGCTTGGAAACAATTTTTATAGCAAGTGTTTCTGATATAGGCCTCACTTCTCAAATACGTAGAGAACCAAGTCAAATTTATAAGAATATGAGTTATTCCAGAATTGATAAATGGTCAAAAGATATGAATAAGCAGTTTTCAGAAGAAGAAATTAAAGCTATCTATAGTCATATGAAAAAATTTTCTAAATCACTATTGATTAGAGAAATGAAAATTAAAACTACTCTGAGGTATCACTTCATATCAATCAGATTGACTAATATGATAGAAAAGGAAAATTATAAATGTCAGAGAAGATGTGGGAAAATTGGGACCCTAATGCATTGTTGGTAGAATTGTGAACTGATCCAACTGTTCTGGAGAGCAATTTGGAACACTCAAAAGGCAATCAAACTGTGCATATTCTTTGATCCAGCAACACCACTACTTGATCTGTATCCCAAAGAGATCATAAAAAAGAGAAAAGGACCTACATGTACCAAAATATTTGTAACAGCTTTTTTTTTTCTAGTGGTGAAGAATTGGAAATTGAGGGAATGTTCATCAATTGAGTAATGACTGAACCAACTATGGTATATGAAAATAATGGAATATTATTGTTCCATAAAAAATGATGAGCAGGCAGACTTCAGAAAAAGCTGGAAATACATGAACTGATCCTGAGTGAAGTGAGAAGAAGCTGGAGAACACTGTACACAATACAGTAGTATTGTGTGATGATCAACTATGATTGACTTAGATCTTCTCAGCAATACAATGATCCAAGACAATTCCAAAAGACTCATGGTAGAAAATGCTATCCACATCCAGAGAAAAACTGGTACCTGAATGAAGATCAAAGTATACTATTTTCACTTTATTTTTGCTTTTGGAGTTTTTTGTGTGTGGCTTTTCCATTTTGTTCTGGTTCTTCTTTCACAACATGACTAATGTGGAAATATTTTTATATGATTGCATGTGTATGATCTATATCAGATTGTTTGCCATCTTGGGAAGAGGAGGTGGGAGGGAGGGAGAAAAAATTTGAAACTCAAAATCTTATTTAAGCATGAATGTTGAAAACTATCTTTACATGTAATTGGAAAAAATAAAATGGTATTTACCAAGGAGAGAGAGAAAGAGAGAGACAGAGACAGAGACAGAGACAGAGAGAGAGAATGAGCAAGGAAGGAATAGGAATAAAAACAGGTAACATAATATTAATAGATAGGAGAAACAAAGAAATTTTTTTTCAACTTCTATTGTATTTCCAGGTTCTCAGTCAAAGAATTGGATCAATTAAAAAGAAAGGCTATACTATGCAATAAACAGCCTTGGGGATGGGGGGCAAAGGTTGGATAACTATTTCTAGGGTATCAAGTAAGTCATTTAACCGCTTTTTGTCTCAGTTTCCTCATCTGTATAATGGGAATAGTATTGACATATATCTCCCAACATTGTTATAAGGATCAAATTAGATAATAATTTTCAAAGCACTTAGAGTGTCTGGTACATAGTTAGCACCATAAATATGATCTTTAAACTAAAAAAAAAAGTAGCTCTAGTGTTTTTGAGAAGCAAGCAAAACCCAAACCTCTATGCTCAAACGAGCATAACTCTCTAGAACTGGAGAAATAATATCCAGGTTACTGAAAGGGATTGCTGGTATGATCAGAGAAACCACACTCTAACTTTTGGGGTACCATAGAGAATCAGAGACCTGTTAGAATCCTGGAAATGGATATGTCTCAATTTCTAGAAAGAGGGAAAAGATGAAGTCTAGAAACGACAGATCTGTGAATATGATGATCTCCAACAAAATTCTTAAGTTGATTATCCTTAGTACTATAATTTTAAGGATATTATTATTATGTAGAAAAGAACAGTTGTCACTGGGAACCTATATCTTAGAATTCCCCATCATTGGGAAGGAATAGTAATGAAGTTAGAAAGGATATCATTAAGAATAAAGCAGATCAAGCTAACTACTTTCTTCTTTGATAGTGTGAGATTACTGTAGAAATACTGGAAAAATGATTTCATTGAAATATATTTAATATATATGTGTGTGTGGTAGTGTGAATGGTGAGAATAGGGAACTCTTTGTACAGATAACTATAGAAAAAATGGAGGATAAGATAGATGCAAAGAAGAAGTTCAAGAAAAGACTGAAACATTTGAAAAGTGACAAGTCAGTTGCAGCCTTTCACCTGGAGATGGGAGTTGATGGTGCTAGGGAAGGCTTCTGGAGGAAGAGGTACCTGGAGCAAATCTGGAAGGTAGGGAGAAACTTCAACAAATAGAAATGGGAGCGGGCAAGGTGTCCCTTCCTATCATGGGGGGGACAGCATAAACGAAGGGCAGAGCAAGAACATGAGATGGTTTAACTGGAGCATTGAATATATGAAGGAAAATGGTATGAAACAAAGGATGTAGTAAAATTGTTCAAGGTCTTGAGATCCAAGATCAAGAATTTATCCTTATTCGGTAAGACAGAACCAATGAATATTTTTGAATAGAAGAGTGACATCCTATAATTGACCATGACATGAAAGAATAACATAAGTTCTAGCAACTATTATATTCTCTTGAGAGATTGACATTTAAATTTCATCAGAATAGAAAGCTGTTTTGGGGAAGCATCAAGTACTTATAACAACATTCTACCTTGCTACTGAACTGTCTAAAGAACAATTGACCATCATCCTATTGATGTTCATCTTCTTTGATTAAGAAATCACCATGAGCCCCTGTCACCTCTGCTCCCTAGAACTATTGAATCTCTAGACCTCTTGAACTTGAAGCCTACCTCCATGCCTAGATATGTTTCTCTTAAGGCTGATGTTCAGTCACCCAATTAGTAAAGGCAATATATAGTAGAAAAGTTATGCAGGAATTAGTTAAGTTCCCTGCTCTAGCTGCCACAAGGTCATGGGAAATGATCAGTCCTTCCTTACCACTCATTGGAAGTTTTGGAATTACATAATGGTTCTTGAATAGTCAAAGGAAAAGAGTAACCTAGAACCTTTATCTTCCTGTAAAGGGGTCACTAAGTAATCAGATCTTCTGGTATTTAAGCCAATTAGGAGATCTCTTTGTCATTTCATTTCAAGTAGACCTAGTTGAAGAATCTCAATAGCATGATTAAGATAGGCCAACATAAGCTCTGGGCAGGAACATTTTTTAAATTTTTTCTTCATATCCCCAGAGAGCAGCACCTCACACATTTCAGGTGCCTCATAAATACTTGTTAGACTGCTGGCTTAGTAAGTGAGCACAGTCTGAGATAGCACTGAAGTAAATGTGAAAAACTGAAGTATATGGTCTTCCAGGTTTCTGAGAATTATCTTTTTGCTTCTGTTCCTTTTCACCAGCCTCTCTCCCCTTCCCCAAATCCCCTCATTCTATGCAGACACAGGTCCATTCATCTGACAGGGCAAAAGAACCCAGCCCATGCCATCACAAATGCCCAAGGGAGGGAGCGGCTAATTTGATGAATCTGACCCTGTCAATGCCAACAAATCTTGCAAAGAAAAGCAATAATAATGAAGCTTTGAAAACCTTCCGTCTTTCTTTTATGCAACTGTGACAATGACAACAAATTTGCAGACTCAGCTTTCTGGAAGGCCCACAAGACTCTGTCCCAGGTCAATAAAGCTAGCTGCAATCACATGCTTCTGCCATCGTGTTTCTTGGGAAAGTTTAATCTTTGCAATACATCAGGTCTTGCTGACATGAAACTCCAAATAAGTCAGTTGTAAATGAATTCTAATTCTGACAACTCTTAATATTAAATACTCTGACAGGTTCTCTGGATGAAGACTCGCTTACATTAAATTAAGCAGCCAGTCAGCCTCACAGAGATAGTGTACAAACACAATGGATCCCTTTTACAATAGCTCTAAGAACTACAGGTCAACTCTGACTTTTGTTGGGAAAATAACATTAGGGGAACATTTGTAAAGGGCCTATCATTGCCTGGATAAGTTGATACTGAAACTGGTAATCAGTGAAATTGGTGGCATTCTGTTTCTTTTTTGAATAGGAAGGAGTCAGGGATACAAAGAGAGAGTCTATCTCAGTTTGTCCTGATATATACTCTTTCAGGTCTCTCAAGCAAGAAACTCACTTAGCCATACCTTAGGTGCAGTTTTTAAGGAAAGTCATTGATGTAGTACATGATAAACAAATTGTATGAGACTTGATTATTTGATTTTTCTTTCATTCACATACACACACAATAAAGAATCTTCCTGGATAAACAAAAGAAAAATCTCTAAGTGGTTTACCAAATCCCATACCTGGATCTTTTATTTTTAGTTGTGTGATCTTGCTCAAGTCATTTAATACTCATTTCCTCCCATAACCCTGAAACTCAGTTTCCGCATGTGTAAAACTAGAAAGTTTTTGGGGGTCAGGAATCCTTAACAAGTGGTCATTGAATTGGCTTAAGTTTTTCTTGATAGCTATGTATCCATCAATATAATTGGTCTTGGTAATCCTAAGGTTTTTTTTTTAATTCTACATACTTTAAAATGTTTTTTTTCCCCCCGAGGAGTCCATAGGCTGTCCCATACTGCTTAAGTGATAACAGAAAATTTTAAGCACCCTTGATCTAAAGGAATCCACATATGACCTGGTATGTAAAAACTGCTAGAATAGAGCTTTTCATACACCCAGGCTCATGTTTTAATCTTAGATCTTTCACAGGAGAAAAAGTACATTTTAAAAACTCTACACTTCCATATGCATGTGGTTACACAAATACTTGATCACAAAAATATTTTAGCAACTGCTAACTTGAGACACTTCCAGCTGGGAATGATGTGGCATTTGTATCCTTCATTGCCTTCCCTTTCACTATTTCTCATGCCTCACACCTACGTCATCTTTTGAAAAACAAGCATTTCTTCAGGTAGGCTTGGGAATTCAGCACAGACAGCGATGCTACAAATTAATCCTTTTCTCTGCCCCCCTCCCCAAACCCCACAAAACATTATTGTCTGTATTCTACTGAGTAAAGGCCAGCATCAGCCATTAATTTTCCTCGAGAATTCCCACTGATTTCAAAAGGGAGTGCCATTCCCAAATTAATGGCAAAGTGTGGCCCCATGGGGTCATAGTTTGCAAGATGTGGTTCAACAGAGTCATGAATCAGGCAATCCTAGAATATAGGAGTGAATGACAGAGAAAAGATTTTAACCCTCTGTCTGCTAAAGTTATATTCAATGATGCCCTGAGGCATCAGACATCTATTTTTCTGCCTGGGATCTTTTTTTTTCTTCCCTATAAGTTTCTCTTCTGAATTTAGTATTGCATTATTGTGTTCCTCTAAGGACAAGCTGTATGTACTGTTGAATTGCTATGAATATCACTATGTGAGTGCTGATTAGACTCACATTTCTTTACTGCCAAGAGTCAGCCATCCTAGGCTGTTTGGGGACTCAGGAAACCTAGGCTGACTTTCATCTATGCCACAGTTTATTTATCTGTAAAATGGGGTAGATAACATTTGTATTAGACCATACCTATCGTTGTTTGCTAGTTTTCTGGAAGTCCATGTGTTTGTATTAGCTATGAGCTTGGAAGATGGAAGAAAAAAAAAAATATATATATACACATATATACAACACATGAGTACCTATACATACACATGTGCACATGTGCCTCATACACACATATACATATAAATATACACATGAGTATACATTTACATAAACACATACACATGTATATACATACATACATATATAAATATACACACACGTATAACTCTATCTATCTATCTACTACTCTATAGCTTGATGCTAGATCCTTTGCTTCTAATTGATCACCTCCACCATTACTGGCAAAGTACTTTGCCTATACTTATTATAATATGACTCACAAAGGTATCATCAGATTAGGACCCTGGGAGAAGAAGCTGTGTGACAAGGAAAATCAATGGTGTTATGAATCTATTTCTATATTCTAGATGCAGGTGGATAGAGTGCTGGCCCTGGCATCAGGAAAACATGAGTTCAAATTCAACCTCAGATACTCCCTAGCTGTGTGACCCTGGGCAAGATATTCAACTACTGATTTATTCTGTTCCCTTAACTGTAAAATTAGGATTATAACAATAATGGGTTTGCAGGACTAAATGATATAATATTTGTAAAAACATTTAGTGTAGTGCCCGGCACATGTTAGGCACTAATAAATGAATGTTTCCTTCCCCTATCCTATAGCTAGCTGTAATGTGATGCGATACCCATAGTAGCTGCTATGAATATGCAGATGTATTTCCAGGATAGATTTGCAAAATATAATAAACTCTCTTCCTCAAAGACAAAATCAAAATATTTAGAACATCACTACTAGGATACCAGGAGGTAAAATTTAGCAAGGTACTCATCACCAATATAGAGAGTGCCAACAACTTAAACAATCTTTCTGTCAGGTCTTCTCACAAGCAAGTTCCCTTAGGCAAAAATTTCCTCCCTCCATCCAATCACACACTCTGCTTCTTTTTCCCCAACATTCTATTTCAGTTAAAATTCCATTGGGCAAGCTCTTCTCATTCTTTTTCCAATGGGCAAGCTCCATGTGACTCAGAATGTATCACATTATGAGCTGGGCCAGAGTTCAAAGTCGGTAACATAGGCCTATTAATGGATGGGGAAAAGTCTCTCTATTCCACTATCATTAGCAAAGTTTCTTGTTTGCTAAGGTGATTTGTTAAGAAAAGGCCATTTTCTTTCTTGCAAACCTCAACTTTTAGGGTGTTTTCTTTTTTCTTTCTTTTTTTTGGACAGCTTCTTTTCTATGGGTAGAATATGAATCAGGGTATCAGAATTATCCTATCTGCCATTAACTAGCTGTGTGACCTGGAACAAGTCATGTCCCCTCTCAGGGTTCTTGTTTCCTCCTCTGTAAAATGAGTTGGATTTACTAATTGTCAAGGTTCTGTCCAGCTCTAAAAATATTTGACTCTCTTAAAGGTCAAGGATGAGAACTGAGAAAAAAAGTCATTAGATTTGATTATTTAGAGGTCACTGGTAACTTTAGAGTAATGTATTTGAGTTGAATGAGGTCCAAAGCTAGACTGCCAAGAAAGGAAATGTATCACATCATAACTAAGAGGAAGTGATAGGATTTAGGGAGAGATTTTTGTTTTGTTTTAAGAAATGGTGAGGGCGGAGCCAAGATGGTGGAGTAGAAAGACTCACCTATGCTAGGTCCGAACCCACAGCCCATAGATTTCCTGTAAAAAGAACTCCTGACAAAGTCTGGAACAGTGGAAGCCGCGCAGAAACACAGTGAAGGAGATTTCTGTTGCAGAGAGCCCTGAAAAACTGACCACAAAGGTACCCCAGGACGGAAGCAGAGCCCTGTCCGGCCGAGCGCTCCCCTCCCCCGCCCCGGCCACGCGGCACTGAGAGGAGCGAGCAGAGCCCAGCAGGAGTCAGGGACCCGAATCTCTGGCGGCCGCGAAGGTCCCACCACCCACAGACACACAGGTCAGTGAGAGAGACAGGCTGAGAGGGGAGCAGGGGATCTCCGGACTCGGACCCCCTGGGAAGCGGCCACTGCAGCAGAGGCTGAGGCAGC
>CM053770.1:375608113-375635906 GCA_028658325.1 Potorous gilbertii | reverse complement strand
GAGAGGGCAGATTGGTGATATGGGTAATTAGAATGTCCAGTGTATCGGGGAGGGGGAGAGGACAAAGGGGGAGAAAATTTTGGAACCCAAAATCTTGTGAAAATGAATGTAAAAAGTTAAATAAATTTATTTATAAATAAGTAAATAAATAAAAAGAAATGGTGAAACATTGGGCAGGTAAGGAACCTGACAAAAGGTAGGAATCAAAGATCAGAGATACAGAGAGGCAATACAACTGGGGTCAGACTATTGGAAAAGATAAGAGAGGATTTTGTCAAAGGTAAATGTAAAGGGGTTGGCTTTGATTGAGAAAGGGGTCCCCTAATTGTAAGAGACTGAAATGAAAAAGAAGATAGTGGAGGACGATGTTAGAGGGATATGAAGTTAAGAAGGGATGAAGAGACATGACTGGTCTTAATTGTTTCAGTGAAGTATGAGGTAAGGTCCTTAACTGAGATACTGGGAGGACACTGAAAACTCAAAGAGAAAAGAAAAGGTTTGGAACAGATGGATGTGATAAAGAATAAATTAGGGAGGAGTACAAGGATTTCCTTCCTTGTAGTGAGAGAGCAGCAGAGTCGGGAAAACCTATTTATATAGCACTTAAAGATTTGCAAAATGCTTTACAAATATTATCTCATTTTATCCTTACAGCAATCCTGGTAGGTAGGTACCATGTTTACCCCTGTTTTACAGATGAAGAAACTGAGTCAGAGAGAAATTAAATGACTTGTTCAGGGTCACACAGTAAGAGTCTGAGGCAGTATTCCAAGTCAAGCCTTTCTGATTCCAAGTTCAACAGGATATTCATTTGGTTAGTCAGTTCCAAGACTTCCTCCAACTCCCATTTAGCAGCTCATGGTTAACTGGGAAGAAGGTGAATGTTGGGAATAATTCATTAAGTAACACAGTCGCAGAATGGTTCTGAATTCCATTTTTCAGTTGATCTGATCATCTGTGTCTTTTCTTAACGATGATATCACTAGTTGGTACCAGCAATAATCCTTCATTTCCTCTTATGATTCCTATTTTGTAGATGGATATTTAGTCTCCAAGGTGTGGGCCTATGTCTTGATGTAGTTCTGCCTCCAAATAGTTATCATCTACATCAGGATAAAATAACTGATTTTCATATCAGTTGCTGTATTGAGATTCTTACATCATTTAAGAAAGAAAAAGAACCTGAACATTTCTGCTTCACCACAAATGCTGTGAGTTTCAAATCATACTGTAATGCCATCAACTCCTACATGCTGTGAATTTTGCAAATGCATATTGGCATGATAAAGGCTATAACAACTCCAAAGGGAAGTGACAGGAAGATAGTATATGTTGTTAAATTAATGTAAGTTATCAGTGTATTTGTATTGTAATGCCATAGGTCTTATTCATGCCTCAGGAGTCATTGTGGTCTATTGTGTCAAACCTACATATTTCTAATTGTTTAGCTTTTATTTTCTCTAAAGAAACCAAAGCCCAAATATACAAATCTAGATAAGAGGCTGTCAAGAGAGCTCTGTAAGCACCTGCTAGAACTCAAATGGGACTCTATCATGTTGAATAAGCCAAAATACACACTGGTGAGGAAATTTTTCACAATAGAAGTCCATGAGTCTGTAGACCTGTAAGGATCACAAAGTACTTCCTTCAGAATAACCTTGTGAGGCAGGCAGTGCAATCATTGGAATTTTAGAAATTTTAGAAATGAGTAAATAGAGGCTTAGAGACATGGCATGTCTTAATCAGCTGTCCATAGGGGTGTATGTAGTAGTTAGCAAGCTAGTTAGCCCCTAGTCAGTAGTTAGCCAGAATTCAAACCCAGCTTCCCTGACTTCAGGTCTGGTATTCGTTCCATTATACAATGCCACCTCTCTATAGTAGACCCAATTCTTTCAACCTAGTAACAACTCACATTTATATAGTTCTTCATGATTTTCAGAACATTCTCCTCAGATATCCCCTAAACTGTGATACACAAATTCATGTTGCCGTTTTGCACATGAGAAAACGACTCCCAGAGGAGTTAAATAACTGGCGCTGTTATGAACTGGCAATGTTAGAACCAAGATTTGAGTCTATGTACTTTCTGATTGCAGGACCAGCACTGTATTTCCACTATCCCATGATGCAGCTCTTGTTATTAAATTGGGCACCTGTGGAAAGTGTCTTAACTTTTCTAAAGCACCAGGGCATGATTGAACATTGTAGACTGAATCAATAGGAAAACTGGTGCTTTGGATGAGTTCATGTAATTCCAATAGACATCACTTCTTACAGTTTACTCAGGGAACAAGAAGAATCATATGGTGGAGGATCTGGTTTGTATTTTTAATTCTCTTATTGGACCCTCTAGGTTTCCAGTGACATAGGGGACTAACATAAGGAAAGTTCTGAAGCATAACTAGGCTTATGACCATTTCTCCTACTCAGAAAATACTATTCATTTTCTTCCTTTAAAAAAGAGAAGTTTTTGTTTTTACATTACCTACATTTCTGAATATATCACTCCTCCTCCCCTCTCAAGAACTTCATATTATAACAAAAAGTAAGACAGAAAAAGAGGCAGATAAAGAGATATAGCATTTCAATAAAAATAAGTAATATATCAACCAAATCTAATAGTATGCAATAACCTATGATGTGATTTTTCACACCCACAGTCTTCAAAATTTGTAAAGTGGGAGGAAGTTTTTGTTGTTGTTGTTTCAATTCTTATTAGGGCCAGATTTGGCCAATATAATTCCATAATATTTAGTATCATTCTTGTTCTTGTTTTTTTCTTCCATTTATATTTTATAGTCCTTGTATTTTGTTTTCTTAGCTCTTATTACTTCACTTTGAATCAGTTCATATGTCCTCCTCTGCTTCTCTGTTCTTATATTTACATAAAGATATATAAATATATATCATATAATATATGTACACATATTACATGTGATATATCTGTATTCTAAACCCACTGAACCTGCTTCCAGTCCAATTCAGCCTCACTCTTCAACAAGCCTTCATCAAGGGAATCAAAGTTGTAATGTGGCAACCATTTCTGCAGGGGAATGCAGCCCTGCCCCCTCATCAGTCATTATACTCAAGGACTTGAAATGAAAGCTCCTGATGCCACAGTTCCTGTCATCACAAGTTGGTTCAACATTAGTAGTGAGGAAGATTTTGTTATTGAAAAATGACACTAAAGAAGATGCATTGTCATTTGCCTTGTGACTGCACCTTCAGGATCATTGGGCATCTCCAATGAACTTCTAGCTGAAATTTTTATCTACTGGCCCTTTCAATAGTATGTGAGCTCCTTGAGATCAGGGACTGTCATACTTTTCTGTGTGTATCCCCAACAATTAGCACAATGATTTGCATTTAATCAGTATTTAATCAATATTTTTTTCATTCATTCATTCAATGCAGCTCATTTTCCTTATCCTCTACTATTCTAAGCTCAATTAATTTTTCATGGATATTTTTGTCCTGGACATTTATATTGACCATTTGTACCGGGCATTTGTACTTAATTTGCTCTGTATACTGCCCATAAAATTGCATCATTTGGATACTAGACATTCTGTACATACTTGGTTTCTCCTAAAATGATAGTTAGGATATTCTCTTTTGGGTGATTCTGACTCTTATGATATAGCAATATACCATGGCATCCATGGTTCATGGTTTGTTTAACCATACCACAGTCACTGGACATCTAGTTTCTTTCAGTTCTTTGCTACTATAAAAGTTTTGTACATATGTGAGTTTATTTTCTTTTCAGAGAAGTTTTCTAAGTCCTATATAACACTACTTAATAGTTGACAGCTATAGTACAGTGTAATGTACAGTGAATGTGAAGACAGTATCCAGGTTTTAACTCTCTTTATTAGTTGTGGGACAGAAGATAAATCACTCTCCTTCTCTGAGTCTCAGTTTACTCAAATGTGAAATGGGATTAATAAGATGGCTATCACCTGCCTCGCAGGGCTATTAAGAGGAAAGTGTTTTGTGAGCCTTTGGGTACTGTAGGCACACAAACTATCATTATTTCATAACTCTTTATGGAGTAAACCAGTCCTCCAGCTTTGAGTGGCTAGCGATTAACACACCCACATTACTGAAGCTCAATAGCTACATTGGACATCCGCTTTCAACATCAGGATGGTGCTAATAGTGATGTAATGAACTGCAGATCCACAGTTGAGTTGATCTAGCAAGTTATATTTGACACATGGGTGGCATTCATCTTGTTATCTTGCACTTGTGCAAACAATATTTATTCCACAGGATAGGAAGTCACTCATGTGGAATAAATAACACCTTCTCTGTGAAAGCCGACAATTAGCTGAAATGTAAGAAATGACAAATGTTTTGGTTGATTGAAAGTCATTCCATAGGTTTTTAAGTTTGAAGCTTTATTGAGATGGGGTTGACATTTTTCTGAGATTCATTAATATAACTGCTCTCTGCACGACTTGTTACTGAAATTACCCAAGGGAGAATGGTGGGCATACATTGTAGGAGTGTAGTTTGAATTCGTAACCAGCAAAGGATCAAAGAATGTTAGGAAGGGACATTTGAAATCATTTAGTTCCATGCACTTATTTTATAATTGAGATAACTGAGACGCAGAGAGGTCAAGAAAATTGTTCAAGGTCGTACAGATCATTAATGATAGAACTGTCACTAGAAAGACTCCTGACTTCCAATACAGTCTTTACAATACAATCTTTACAATATTTTATTTACGATGCCTCTCTCTCTCTCTCTCTCTCTTTCTATATATATATATATATATATGTGTATGTGTATGTGTATGTATGTATGTATGTGTGTGTGCCATTTTACTGTCCTGTGTTTCTTCTATTGCTATAGTTTTTTTCCCCTAATCAAATAATGTTAGCATTTTATATTTCTTCTATGGACCTGAAAGTGCTTTCCTTCACACTGAGCTCAATTTTGCTAGTAGATTAGAGGAATTCTTCCTAGGGGCATTTGGACCCATATGGCAGCATCAGGAACCCTTTCAGTTCATGAGATTCATCTACTATAATGCCCTCTTGCTTTACATCATCCACAATGGTAGTCCCTTCCATTAGTGTGAATAATTGAAAGTAGATATATTTAAACTACCTTTTTTTGTTGGGGAGGTGTTCTTTTGAAGCAACAATCGTTATGTCTTCTGTATTTTTTTTTCTAAAAATCACTTTATATTTTTTTCTGCTTTCCCCATTTTAAATGTTAACAGACCCCACACATTTCAGTGGAATCCAATGGCTTTCTTATTTGTGCATGGAGAGCTGAGCCTTGTTTGATTAAAGAGGAGCTGTCAGGATTCAATGTGTGCTCCTAAATTTGTCTAAAATGACAGGAAATGTCTCATATTTGCTATTGTTCAGGATTTAAACAATGGAGGTTTGGAAATGGTTGGTACAGTGACACACATTGGGACACATGCAGGCTCCAGGATGGATTTGCAAGACTTGCCATTTGCACAGTAAGCTTCCCTCTGGGTTGAAGATTGCCTTTTCCCTCCTTTCCAAAGGATTTTCATGGAGATGCTGACTTCAAAAATACTATACAGCAATTCAAGCCCTGTCTTTGAATCATGATCTATTCCAGTTTTCTAAATAAAATGCTGAAAGAATAATGGATTTGGAATGAGAAGTCTGGATTCTAGTTTTGGCATTTTTTGACTGTGTGACTTTGGGCAAGTCACTTCACTTTCTGGACTTCAGTTTACTCTATAAAATGAGGGGGGTAGAACCAATGAAGGTTAAGATTGCTTTGAGCACTGACATTCAGTGATTCTGGTATTAATGTGTAATAGAGATAAATTCTGTCTACTCAATAAACATTTATTACGTGTCTACTATGTGCCAGACACTGTGCTAAGAACCAGAGACACAAAAACAGGCAAAAGACAGTCCTTGCCCTTATGAAGCTTACAGTCTAATGGAAGAGACAACATGCAAGTGATAGAAAAAAAGATATATATGTATATATATATATATATATATATATATATATGATAAATTGGAAATCATAGAGGGAAGGCACTGGGATTAAGAGAGTTGGGGAGTAGGAGGCAGGATTTTGATTTGTAGGAGGGGTATTAGTGAATTACTTTGTTTTCACATTTTCATAGCACATTAAAGTTTACAAAAGAAATAATAAACACTTTCATGTGTATTATCTCATTGATCCATATTTGACTTTGTCCAGTATGTTCATTCCATGACCAAACACTGTTAACCTTCTTTTTCAATGGGTGAGAATCATTTTTTTTGAAAGCCATATGCCTAAAGACCCTTCACTGGATCATCTAGCATGTCATAGTGGATCAAGCTTTGGGCTGAGAGTCAGGAAGACCTGAGGTGGAATTCTGCTGTAGACGCTTATTAGCTGTGTGATTCTAGACACTGTGAACTTCCCTGTGAACTTCAGTTTCTTCATCTGCAAAATGTGAATAATAGTAGTAACTACTTCCCAGGGATACTGCAAATATCAAAATTAGGTTTCATATATATATGCATACGTCTCCATACACATATAGAGACATATGCAAATATACCTATACAGATATACATATCTTTCTAACCCTTGAGGCATTAGCTATTATTAATAATTATTATTTTTCTCTTTGCCATCATTATTTTTAGAAGGGTAGATGTAAAACAGAGTTAATCACACCTCTCAGTAGTGATATGATGAAGATTTTTGTGTGTGTGTGACAAATACTATTCCAAAAAAAGGTGAATTACCATTATAATTCCATGAGGAAGTACTGACACCCTCAGTGAAGGTTTTTCCTTCTCTCTAACTTCCCTATATCAATGGAATCACAGGTTCATCCTCTATCCCTATTCCTACCCTAATAAACTATGATTTTAGGTTAAATGCTTATGTGAATGAGTTAATTTTCCATTGCCAATTGATCAGTGATCACATGATATAGGCAATTCCTCCCAGAACCACCTATTTACATTTCATTGTGTGAAACTCTTATATGCATATATCCCATAAATCCTCACCAAGTTGACCAAATTGGGTGGGGGGGGGGCGGGGTTGGAGTTATATCTTCCTCTAGATCCAGACTATCCCCAGATTTTAAATGAGCATGTGATACTCTCCATCAGTTATTTCTCTTTCTTGCCACATGATTAATCCTCCTTCTTTTCCTGTCATGATATCTCTCTGATATCTTTTAGGTTACTTTTCCAGGAAAACTCTTCACTAATGATATGTTTTAAACTTCTGCTCACCATTGGCCCCTCCATTGCTCTCTTGTGGTTACCCTCAACTTTAATTCTTTGAAGACTAAGGTATAGTGAACTCATAGTCATACTCCAATACTACGAGAATATTGGTGTTAAAAGAATGAGTCTTTTGTTTCAGAGAAATTCTGGGAGTCATTAAAAGAACTAGCCAATCTCCCAAAGGAAATCTGTCTCACTTTCCTCACCCTCTATTATTCTAGGGTCAATTACTATTTCATGGACAGATTTTGTCCTGGATATTTGTATTATTTTCACAAGACTACTCCTATAGGTTGCCAATTCAGTTGTGCAGACATTAGACATTCTGCATATCTTCATGTTTTCTCATGTGGATAGTTAGGAAACACTTTTTTGGTGGCAATTATGGGTCTCATTCATGAGGCTCAGTAATGTTCTAGAAGAGCTTGATATAATCATTAAAATATCATATGCAAACAGGAGCATTTAAAGGTCTTTATATCATCTTTAATTAAGCTCTTGTTTAGACCTCTGCTGAATATCCTTCATTACAGGGTTACCCCTTTGGCAAACAAATGTCTCTTTGGTTTATGCTTCATTTTCTATGAGTAATCAGAGTTTCACCAAAGTTATTGCTGTTGCTATAGCTTCAAGGAATGTTTTTTTTTTCTAATTCTGATATTTGCATATTAGACACCTTGTTGGAGGAGAACATTGACTGACGATAATGTTTAGCACACAGTAGCACATAGGATATAGTTCCTGCACATAATAGACACTTAATGAATGCTTCTTGATTGATGGATTCCCTACTTAATCAGATTTTTCAATAATTAAAATAATCACAGTGAAGAAACTGTATTCTATTTATTCTTTAGTTGACAGGGTGATTACAAAGATATGGTCTAGTTCAGAAAATCATTTGCAAGTCTTATCAAATCATCACCAACTGTACTCCAAATTGTGTTGAATTTTTTTTATTTGAAAGTTGGCGCATGGCTTGTGGTTGTTGACATTTTCTTATTTACCTTTTTTGGCAATAACAGGATCAGTAGTTTCCCCAAGTGTATGGTATCCTTCTTGTTTTGAGTTATTTTAAAAATCAATCTCAGTAATTTCTTCACTTTAAGTAAGTCAACTTGACCTTTTCAAAAGGCTAAGTAGTACAGTAGAAAGATTGTATAGCTATTTGATTGAGGAAAGCATCTCACTTTTCTGAGCTTCAGTTTTCTCACCTATTAAGTGAGTAGAATAAAACACTTGTATTACCTGCATCCCTGGGTTGCTGTGAAGAAAGCACCTTTTAAACTTTAAACTACTAAGTAAATAGGAGAGATATTATTTTTAATTTAGTTTTTATCATCTATGAAATGGAGATAATTTCTTCAATGTATTAACAAGCACTTACTAAGTTTCTAGTACTTACTAGGCATTATGCCAAACAACAAGGATACAAATAAATGAAATACTCCTCAACCCCAAGGAGTTTCCATTCTAACAAGAGTTAGGGGATCTGATGACAGTTCCACGTCAGTGCAATCTCACAGGTACATGCAAGAAAAAGCAATGTTCCGCTGACAGACCATAACAAGAGTAGTAGATAAGAGAGCATTCTAAAATATCCACAGTAGTTTGGGTACAGATTCTCTGATGGAACTAAGATAATCACTGTTGGTCAATACGCTGAACTCTTACTGGAAAGGTCTGTACATCATTGTTCTTAAGTATTTTGTTTAAGTATGATAGGATAGTTTGAGGACTTGTAACCAGTGATTCTTGGAAGACAATTAGTAAATGTCTGAGGCAACTGAATGTTGTGGTGGGTACAGTACAAGATTTGGAGAAAGTTTTGAATTCAAATCGTGCTTCAGACACTGACTTTATGACCCTGAGAAAACCACTTATCCTCTCTGAGACTCAGTTTTCTCATTCGGAGATGACCTACAAGCTCTAATTCCAAGATTGGATGACATTCGAATGCTGGAGGAAGCATAATCAAACTTCAAATATCATGTCTGGTAGGAAATGTGAGGAGAGAAAAACATTTCATACATGTTTCAAAGCACCAAATGATCTTTTGTTTTATTTTGTTAAAAATCAAATTGAAATTTCATGAAAGTTTCCAGAGATACAAAATCGGGAGTATACGAATAAATGATGTAATGACTACCTCTGTGGGAAAAAAGACACGTGACGTACTTTTAATTTTAATCCGCATCATGAATATTTGCTCCATCATTTTATTGTCAAGACAAACAACAAAACAAGATAGTAAGCCCAATTTATAGTATTTGTTAATTTTTAAGGTACAAATGATCATACTAAAAATTTAATAATCAGCTCTCAGAAGATGTTTCAAGTGGTCCGTATCACACTTCTGAGCAAAAGGTTCAAGGAATTGTGTGGTTGTTTTTTTTTTTTAATTTTATCCCAGATGGCTAAGTTAACTCTCAGCTTTCACAAATGCACTATAGTTTTTATGCTGTAGAAATGACTTGAAAATAAGTAGCAATCATGATGGTCACTAATTCAGAGGAGATAAAAATCAAGAGGAAAAGCATTAACAATATTCATGGCCTCATTCATTTGACAAGCATTTACGTTTTACTGACCAGGTACTAAGCTAGATTCTAGGTATATAGTGATTGCCCTCAAGGAACTTAAGTCTATCACAGTGAAATATTGATTAAAAAAATTCTTTACTTTTTTTTAACATTGAAACAAATACGAGTGATTGAGAATGAAAACAAAAAAGTGAGTTAATTTACTAAAAATTGTTTCACAAGACTCAGGACTGTATGCCTATTATCCCTGCTACTAGGAAAGGCTGAGAATGGTGGATTGCTGGAGTTCGGGAGTTTGGAGTTATAGCAGGTCCAAGTCATTTTGTAGTAATTCTCACATCAATATGTTGCACTCCAAGGAGGCATAGCCACCAGACTGCCGAGGGAGGGGTGAATGGGTCCAGTGTGGAAATGGAGTAGGTCAAAATCTCCATACCAATCAGCAGTGGAGTTCAGTATGAGAGTATCACTGTACTTGCAGCCCCGGTGAGAAAGGTAAATAGTTAAACAAACAGTGAATAATCTGAGAAAGGATAAAATTTAGAATTAGCAGAAGCTTACAATGACTGCTAGGCAAAACAAACAACAACAGGGATTCCTCATTAAAAAGAAAAAAAAATGTAGAGGCTAGAGGAAAATAAAAGAATGAATAAAGTCACAGCTTAAAGTACAATGATGTAGCTAGTGTTTATATAAAGCTTTATTGTTTGCAAAGAGCTTCTCCATACATCTCTCTTGTGATCTTCACAATGGATCTGTGCAGTAGCTACTGTTCTTAACCCTATTTTACAGATAAGGAAACTCAGGTAGAAGGATCCCTGATTCCCAAGATCACACAGGCAACAAGTGACTGAGGCAGAATTCCAAGTCAAGTCTTCCTAACCCCAAATCCTACTACTTAGATGACAAAGTATAATGGGTGACTAATCTTAGGACACTTTAACAGAAAAGAGCATAGAATAAAGGAAATTTTAGCCTATTTATTATGCTCTGCCTGGGTCAGACCACTCCTGGAGTATTATATTTAGTTCTTGGTGTCACATCCTAGGAAAGACATAGGCAGGTTGGCATATGTCCAGACAAGAGTAATTGATTAAGAGCTAAAGCTCTATTAGAACCAATAAAAGTGAGAATGTTTAGCCCAGAGAAGGCATAAGAACTATCTTCAAGTATTTGAAAGGATATCATTCAGAAAAGAGATTAGATTTTTTTTTCTTTGTCTATAAAAGATACAACAAGAAACAATGAATGAGTAGATGATATAGAGGACCCAGATTTTAGTTTGATGTACGGAAAACATTCCTAACAGTTAATGTTGTCCCAAAATGGATTGAGCTGAATTGTTACAGTGCTATCTCTACCAATGGTGCATTGATATGTCTGTTTTCCCACAGTCCCAGGGATGCCACTACTAAGTTTACAATCCAAAGAGAAAAAGAGAGAGGAAAAGGTTGTGCATGCATGTATTATATGAGTATATTATTATATGTGTGTACACATGTATTATATATTCTCATTTGTATATTTATTTTTACACACACACGTGTGGGTGTGTGTGAGATACGGTAATGCAGAATAATCCATATTTTTGGATATTGCCAACATAAGAATTTATTTTCATTGACTATGGTTTTCTGTTATAAGGATCTTATTTTTCTTTCTCCTCCTTTCCTTCCTTCCTTCCTTCTTTCCTTCAGCGTGGCATAGTGAACGAAGGGTACTTCCTTTTTACTTTCCTTCCTTCCTTCCTTCCTCATTAGATAAGGAGAAAAATAAATGTTTGTCAGTTGAAAAAAATTTTAAAAATAGAATGGGCTTCTTGAGAGGTAGTGGGTCCCCTCTAACTGGAACTGGTTATTACATGGGGGACTCCTGATTAGACATACATTCACGTAAATGGTTTCTTCCAATTCTGAAATTCTCTATTCTATGGTTGTACCTGAAGGTTTAGCTTATTGTGATTTTAAAAAATCTTTTATGGCATTTGCAATGTACACCACATAATGTTTGTAAGTATTTTACTTCAATTTTAGCTCTATGGTAGTAAGGTGCTTTAGAAATTTTAATATATGTATGTGTGTATATGTATGTTTGTGCATGTGTGTGAATGTGTATATATGTATGCATACACATATGCATATACATACATGTATATGTGTGTTTATATGCCTGTATATGTGTGTGTTCATGCTTAGCTGTCAGAATATAAATACTGTGCTGCAGTATGGTTACCTGACTTTCCATTGATTTCCTATCTAATATGATATTATGATTATATATTACTTGGTATTACTCTTTATTATTCCCTGGGATATTAACTAGGATGTTTTAAAGCATTTAATTCCATGGCTGTGAGCATTAATCCCACCATAGCCCTCTCTCCTATGTATCACGCTGTCACAATTCAATCCCCTAGTGCAAGTCTGCAGGTTTAGTTACTTTTATTTAAGAAAAGAAAGGTTTGCTGAATCCATCATAAGTTGGAGAAAAAATGGTCCTTATTCCTGTGCTTTGCAGACCATATATATATTTCTAGAAGATGTAGTTCCATCTTGGCCAAGGTTCAGTGCTACAACTCTCCATTGTGAAGCTGTAGGAGGAAAGCTGTGGACTTCTTTCCCAACCAATAAAATTCAGGAGTAAAATAAATAACATTCATGGCAGCTCACTCACTCTAGTTTTGCAATATTTTCTCCAATATTTTCTTAAAGCTTCATGTATGGAAAGTATCTTTGTTTTCACTTCATTTTACATTTTGCCAAGGAAAAGTGACAAAACAGTACTTATCATCTTCCTTCAAAACATATGGCATGTGCCCACGGAATATTAAATGATCTTTTACAATGACAACAAACGTTGCAAAATCTCATCTGAAGCTCATGGAATGTAAGTGTTCTAGAAGCAACTAGGGGAAGACAAGACCTGGCCCAATACTAGCCTTCTTGTGGAGGTTGAGTGTGGAAATCAGAGGTCATATAGAATGTTAATGGGTGGCATATTTGTGTATGTGTGGAGGAATCTTTCTTTTCTTTGCCTGTAGGAAGATAGAGAGAATATAATTGAATCTTTGAGAAAGCCAGCTATCTTGAGAGTTAGTGTGACACAGCAGAGGACTGGTTTTAGACTTCAGGAGACCTGGGTTCGAGCTCAGCCCCTAACATATTTACCCTTTCCATGGCCCAGCCCAGGCAAGATCAAGATTGAATATAGGGTAGCTATGGGTTGCAGCTCTATACCAGGGGAGCACTGGGAGTTTTATATGCTAATGAAATCATAGATCTGGAGATCTATTCCCCACCCCCACAAATTCCATCTGCTTTATATGGTTAGGATTTAATCAATTTGGGGGCAGGAAGTTGGATAAGATGACTTTTTGAGGTTATCTTCTAGCTCTAAAATTCTTTGCTATGGGATAGGATGTTGGAAATACACCTAATCTTAGTTATATGTATCACATAACCAATTTTCGGCCCTCTGATTTGAAAGGGGATAATATGTTGGATTTATGATATTGTGACAGTATAAGTTGAAATTAATAACTTATTACTATGTAAATTAATACAAATACACATCAATGCAAACACAAAATTATTTTCTTTGCTTTCAGAACTCAACATGGGAATTAAACTTTACTGGATCTTTCCATTGGTTTGAGCAACAAAATCTTCCAGAAGTAGACTTTATCAATAAGGGGGACTTGAGGAAAACCAAAAAATGCTCATCAATTCATTTATATCATGATTTAGTTGCTTAATTACAAAACTGGTGATCTATTTCCGAGTGTAGTAACAGATCACCATACTTAAAATGGAAGCTTTTCTTCTCAAATCAAAAGATAAAAAAAAACAAAACCAAACGTATCTTTCTGGTGCTTATAGACCTAAAGATGAAAGAAAAATAGATAATGCTAATTTTGGGAATAATGAATTTTGGAATCCTTAGCTTTTTTCAAGACTCAGCTCAAGTTCTATAAAAAATTTATTTGATTCCTCATTCTATGTGCTTCTTCACCCACCAATATATATCATCTATCTATCTGTCTGTCTGTCTATATCTATTGCTCTATCTCTAACATCTCTCTATATTTCTCACATCTTACTCTCTCTAACATCTCTCTGTATCTGTCTTTCTCTTGGCTTGAGTTCAAATGTGTACGTACAGCCTCTTGTACATACTGGATATGTGACCATGAGCTGGTAATTTAGCATCCTGACGCACTAGGTAATTCTCTAAAACAATACGATAAAGAGAATGTGGTATTTGAATTGATGCAGGAAGTTTCCTCATTCTCATTCTTCCTCCCTTTTTTTTCCACTTATGATTTTCCATAATAGAGTGTAAGGTCCTTAAAAGTAAGAACTGATTTTTTGCTTGTAAATTCCTATAATCTAATACAAGGCCTGACTCATATTAGGTATTTAATAAATACTTGTTGAAATATATTCCATTGAATTAAATTTATATATATATATATATATGTATTTATATTTATATATGGATTGTTGATTGAGAAAAATTAGTAGCCTGTGATAGAGATGCAACTCAAACTTCTGCCTGACCTTATTTAGTCTTACATGGTTATTACTTAGTGTGTTTACAGTTAAATTCCTCTTTGCAATTAGTGCAAGACTTACAATTTTGAAAGACTCAAGAACTCAGATCAATGCAGTGGCCAATCATAATTTCATGGGAGTGATGATCAATGCTACTTTCAGATTGAGAGGTGATTGATTCAGAATGAGAAATATATGTTTGGATGTAGGAAATGTGGATATTTCTTGTGCTTGACTATGTATAAATTTTTATAAAAATCATTTTGCTTTTAATTTAGGGGTGCAATATGGTAGATAAAATAAATAATGGCTAATTGAAAGCAAAATGATTTCAGAAAATGGCACCGTAATTTCTGACATAGTATATGAAGTTCAAAATGGAGGTCTTCTTAAGAGTTGAAAAAAGGGAACCAAATAAAAGTTGAAAATTCTCCAAAAATCATAATTTGGAAGGGGGTCCTCAGAATTGTGGACATCTATTTATTTACTAAAAGATGATATTGTAGAGGAAAAACCCAGCCTTTCAAGATAAATAGTATTCTGATCTTATAGGTGTAAAAGGAACAGAATTCATAACTGAAAATATAAAAAAGGTAATCTTCAGTCATTAATTTCTGCTCTTAATAGTTCTCTCCATCACCTGGGGGCTCTTTCAACCTACAATTTCTCATTGGATCAGTTTGTGGGCAAGGCTAGGTTTCTTTTTTCTTTTCTTTTACCCTTTCCCCTTGATAGATCATGTGATTTAATAACTGTGAGAAAATTTCTGGTGTGGAAAATCTCTCTGTGGATGTAGATTGGTAGGCCATGTATCATTTAAAGCTTTAGAGAGCCTGGCGCCACTTCGAAGTTTAAGTGACTTGCCCACGGTCATATAGCCAGTATGTTTCAGAGGCTGGTTTGAAATCTAAGCTCTCCCATAATTCTATGAAATACACCAGACTACCTTTATGGTTAAAGAAAGAGAATTGTTTTTCTATTTAACTGTGGAAGATATTTCATTATTAAGGTTCTATAAGTATATTGTGGTCATCATGTAGAAGTTACTTTCTTGGTCTGAAAGAGTTAATTCACTTCTGAAACAACCTATGCTAATCCCATGGAGTTTCCATATTGGGAAAATCTGACTCCAGGTAGGATATTTTTAGTGACAATTTACATAATGCTTTATAACTTTATGAGACAAATAAGCATTGTTACATAGCTAATTAAGGAATACATTGCTAAATAATAGTACCAGTAAAGACTGATTACCATTTTGTAATTGAGAGAGCTGCAACACAGAGAGATGATGTAACTCTCTCATGATCACAAGGTAAGGTTAGGTACAGAGGAAGGAAAAGCCATCATATATTGTTTTCTCCTTAATGAGTGGTCAGACCACTCAGTGACACTGCTTTGGACACAGACAAACTGAGTGACACTGGTGTGAATATGGTGAAACCAACTTCCACTGTAATTCACCACGTCTGCAACAAGGTCACATCATACCATGACTCGAGAGAGACAGAGTGGCCTCCAGCCAGAACTTCACAAATGTGGCTTTTAGTTTGTACAATGCCCATCAAGAGAGAATGTCACCTAGCTGTGCTCTGAAATGTAGCTTTTGTTTGCTACATTAAAGGAATAAAAGGATATACAGAGTCTATTTCAGGTGGTGGTAATTTTGCTCATCATTTCATTGAATGTGTTTTCTTTTACTTGTAATTACTATGTTCCCTTGTAGTATAAAAAGGGTAAATATGACTGTGCTATGAAATAGTGAAATATAGGGATGTGAACTAACTACTCCTTGGAGCCTCAGTTCCTTCATCTCTAAAATGGGATTAATGATATGCTACCTACCACACAGGGTTATTGGTTGGAAAACCCCTTGTAAATGCTAAAGGAATACGATATATCATTAGCATTCTCTGCCTTCAGCAACCAGGTCGGGCCAAACGCAAAGCTAAAAGCTGCTAAAAAGGGTGTCTGTTTTCTCCACTCTAAATGGTGAGAAAATCAAGCCCAGCTTTGAAATCCTGAGTGTGTGTGGTTTCCAGTGGTGCTCCAGCTTTTCATCCCCTTTGCCTCATCGACTGCAATTGAATACGTGGTGTGATCTGTATTTAGTCAGTGTGGTTTCCATCCCCTCTGTTCTGTTGTGCGTCTCCTTCACGTCAGGAGTTTGATCTGAAGTTGGTGGGAGTCCGAGATCTAGGGAGATATGTGGCTGTGCTGAGGAGATGAAAATTGGATTGAGTGTGAACTGTATGTCGGGAATTGTTCCTTCTTTATCTAGCTTTAGCTATGTACATAGTAGGAAGCTGCGTGTTGCTGGAGATCTTGGGACTCTGCACTTTAGGAGAGTGCTATTGCATATTGGGGAAGCTTTTATTGGTACACATAGGGATACGAGTGAGAATACAAATTTAAACAGGTAACCATTTATTTTTGATGGTTTTGGTTTTTTCTAGTGTGGAGGCAAGTATGTTCACCAGGTGGTCTCTTGAGGGTCTTCCTAGGTTCTAGATTTGTTGATTTTTAATAAATCTACTTAGTTTTAAAGAGAATCAGACAGAGTTTCTGAGATGACCTTGCTTCTCTATTCTTATGAAAAAGTAAATACTCTTTTGATCCAGAAGACAAATAATCATTTTTTTGGTTGGGTTCTTCCTGAGATTCTTTTCTTGGACTCTTTTTTATCTTCAGCTCACAGAATCTTTTCACCCTTGGTCCACTTCACTCTGATCCCAACAAACATGTTTAAAAGAACTGCATCTGATGGCTGGATTTGTCTTTTAAATTAACTTAATGGGAAAAAGTAATCTTTAAGGCTGACCAGGAGCTGGTGGGCTTCTGAATTGTTCTGGGGGTAATGTTAGGAATGATACTGACCTCAGAAACTACTACTTAAATGGCTGCACAGTTGGTCCTATTTTCAAAATACATTCATTTGCTCTCTCCAGACCTCACATAAGTTTGTTAAATTGGGAAAGCTCAGCAGGTGGTGTGCCTGAAATGTTTCTGTGCTGAATCTTCGCTGGTCTTGCCAAGGCATGGAGCTTTTGAAAGCTGGCACAAAGAAAATGGAAAATGCGTGGTCAAATGTCCCATCCTTAAATGGAAAGACACTTCCCAAGTAAGGGAGTATGGTATCAAAATATTATAGTGCCTGGTACATAGTAGGCACTTAATAAATGTTCTATCATATATCTTTCTTCATCATCAGCATCATCATCATCACCATTTACCATGGCTGTGTAAGGATCTCTTTCTTCCAAAATAATAAGGGATATTTAACTTAAACCATCACAAGTTTTGCCACAACAACTGCTAAGCAGCTTCTCAGCTCACCTAGGGCAAATGGGAAACCCTGTAAAAAAAGGCAGAATATAAACTAACACACTCTAATTCAACCTTCCATTGTTTCCACTTGCTGCACCTTGGAAATGGAGTAAATATATTTTTACATGGTCCATAACATGCCTCTTCTTTACCATGGAGAGCTTATCACTATCCTTTCAGTTCTGTAACCCTTCTCCCCTTTGTGCATACAGTTGTAAGTTTTACTTGTCAGACTCCTTATTAGACTAAGGGATCCTCTCTCTGGCTGATGCTTGAAGTAGACTTTTGGTTTAAGCAACTATCCCTAATCTTGGGTTCAGTAGATATTGATCAGTTTACACCTTCTTATTTTGCTAATGCTGCTAATACTATTCTAGCCAGGTTTTCCTGATTACTGACCCCACTGATAACTCACTATCCAACCAATCCTTTAAGCACACTATTCCCTTTCAATGGATTCCTTTGCCTCTGCTGCTCCACACTATTTTATTCTCTAATCTATTCACTTGGAGTAACTCATGTTACTCAAAATATAAATTAAAGTCAATCTTCTCCTGGGATCTTTTCCTAAGTAGGTGAAAAATTTCCCATATTTGGTAGTCCAATATTACACACATATATACCCTATTTAAAGCCTTTAAAGTCCTCCCACATAATTGTTTATATTCTCTGCCATCACTTCTGTGCCATATTGGAGGTCTTTATTTAATAAATGCATTGGAAAAGAACAGAAGGAATACTAAAGAGATATTTATCACCTTAACTGCAGACAGGAATATGTTAAGCAATGTGGAATATAGAGAGAGCTCAAGATAATTAATCAGAAGCTCTGGGTTCCAGTCCCAGCTTTGCCACTAAATTGGGTATGTTTTAGCAAATCACAACATTTCTGGCCCTTAATATAATTTACTGTAACGTAATGCACTGAGGCTAGATAATCTCTAAAATCGCTTTCAATTTTCAAAAGCTATTTAGTTTAGGCAGTTCCCTATTTACAAATTCTAGTCTAAAAGCATTACAGAAAGTTGTTTAAAAGTGGGAGCAACATTATGGATGATGATGTCACCCAAGACCATAAAGTCAGATTTCCTAGCATTTTAATAGTGAGCCCAATTTTCCTCAAACATTTCCCTCCCTCTTTCACAAAGGAAGGGCTATTTTAGAATTCTGACAAAGAGGTGAGGGTTGAGATGCAAAAGTTTTCAGAGCAGAACAGGACTTTTAGGCAAAAGGTGGCATGAAAATGGGAAAGAGGCTCTGAATTGGGCATAGGCCCTTCACATAAGAGTGAAAAAACAAAAGAACTACCTAAACAATTTACTTTTCTTTTCTCTTGTCATTCCTACAGTTCCTGTACAGAAAACCCTACACTAGAGTAGAAAAGATTTGAGATAAGAATAGTTTTGCTGTAGAAGGCATAATTTCAGGCAGGAATGGATCCTGCAAAAAATAAGAATAAATTGGAGGGAATATGGAAGAGAATTCCCAAGAGCAGAACCAAGAAAGTGAAAGGGAGGTCTTATAGAAACTCAAATGAGAAGATTTTTGTGGAAACCTAAATGGGGTGATTTTAATATTTAAGTGGTATTCTTAGAATAGGAATTTGTCTTTCTGCAAATTGCTCAGGCTTGTGAGTAGCTAACACCACTAGCTATAGCTAAGAGGTGGCAAGATCCAGCACTAGTTCTTATTGATAAACAAACATCATTCCTGCACATGATCATTTTTAAGTTTATAGTCTCATTAATTCATTCATTTAACAACAACAACAAAAAATTTCATAGTATTTGTTGTTTGCAGAGCACTGTATCGGTTGGTGAGGAGAGATACCAAGTTAAATAAACCATGATTTACCTGAACAAAGGTTAGTATTCACACTGAGGTAAGGAGATTCAGGGAAATGTCAGTTAGAAACAAGCATAGTTTAGCTGAAAGATTGCTAAACTGAGAGTAAGGAGGGATCTGGGTTAAAATCCTGTATCTTGCTGTGTGACCATGGGCAAGTAATCCAATCTCTTAAGTCTCAGTTTCCTCACCTATAAAACAGAGATAATTTTATTTACTTCACGAGATTGTTGTGAAGCTCAAATGAGATAATGAATGTAAAGTGATTTGCAAACCTTAAAGTCTTATATAAATGTCAAGTCTAATTACTTTCCCATAGGAAGAAAAATTCCACTGAAAAGTCACCCTCCTCTTCAATTCCACCAAAGTAGCAATATCTCATACTTTCTTCCATGAAAAGGTTTTCTAATCAACTGCATGTGAATAAATGGTTTTATATATATATACATATATGTGTATATGTATACACATATATGTGTATATATATATATATATATGTGTGTGTGTGTGTGTGTGTGTGTGTGTGTGTGTACATATAATGATGATCATCACCAAAACAAAACCAAATAAAAACTTCCTGTTCCTTCCACTAGTGTACCAAGCCTGGAAAGAAAAGATATATTCAATTGGCCAGGTGTCATGACCAATAATTTAAACTTTTTTTCTAGGCAACAGACGAAGAATGGTTTTCATGGATAATACTTTTTTTTTAATCTAACTAAAGTGTAGGACTCTTTTTCTAAATTCCTATTTGTGAATATGAAATATAAGTAAGTACAATAAGTATTTAGAAATCTATTGTTAGTTTTTTTAAAGTGAGAACTGATTCCATGTTTATAATTGTTAAGTAAAATAAAAATTGAATGAGCTTTCAAAGTGAGTAATTTTTTATTTGAATTCTCCAGCCTTATGTATTATGTAACAATTAGTAATGACGGGATAGATAATTTTTTTTGGAACAGTTCCTGATTCCATTACTCAACTACTCTATCGACCAGTAATTATGAATCATATCTTTAATTAGCTGCTGCTCTTCAGAAACATATGAAAGCCAAGGGCATAAAGTAATTGGCATAAAAGTTTTCCTAATTAATTTATCTGTCCATGTGAGTAACAGGGACTGGAGTCTGGGGATCATTTATAACTCCAGGAAGGCCAGCCCTAAAACCCAATGTCAAAGGAGATTTATATTTGTGAATTATAAAAAGACAACAAGCCACGGAATTGCATTATGCCCCAACTGGAACAATGCAACCCAGAATGCGTGGATCAGAGATGAGCAAAAAAGTTCCTATTGATCCAACTCGTTTCCATCATATCCTCCAGTGAGCTTTTCAAATCTCTCTTGCCTTTTCCTCATTCAACGTTGTAACAGTAATCAAGCACATTAAGCAATTCATTAAACAACAGCCCCACTGACCACAGGGAGTACTGCTGCGAACATTCATTAGCCAACCAATAACTTTATTGAAGCAGGAAAGGAAGGGCTCAGAGTGCAAAACCCAATCCTTTATCTCTTGATGCAAAAAAAAAAAAAAAGAAGAAGAAGATGATGATGAAGCAGCTGCAGCAACTCAGACTGTGCTGGATGTGCCTTTCAAAAATGATCAAACCTCTCTTCTTTCTGGCCCAGATGGTGCTTTCAAATAAGACTTTATCTCTGAGATGAGTAAAACTGGGCCAGGGCTTGAGGTGTCCTGGTTAAGTTCTCTGCCTGTCAAAGGCATAGTTCATAACAGCATTCCCTCCTTCAGCTTGGATAGTGGAGATTTATGTGGGGTTGGAACCAGAGATTTTAAAATATTAACACTGAGGGGCAAGGGTTCAGATTAGATTTTTTAAAAGGCACGGAGAGCCAGCAGCTAGCCCGGTTATGCCACTTCAGAAAATCCTGACTCGTCTAGCTCACTGTAATAAAAGTGATATATGTATGTTTCCAACTTCACCAAGAGAATGCCGAAATAACAAAAGCAAACTGACCTAGACTCTGCAGACCTTAGCCACGGACAGCCTAGAAAAGCTAGACACCCTTGGTCTGGAGAGGGGATGTGGAGGCAGGTGTCCAGTCACATTTCTAATTCCTTCCCTTACTCTCAAGCCATTTGGAAACTGGACATCATGGTACTGCCAGCCAGTGGGTTGCTGGACGTATATCCTTGCTGGGCATAGTTTTCATTTTTAAAATGGCTTTCATATTTTTGTTTGTGATGGGTACATGCCAGGAAAACATCATCTATACTGAGAAGAAAATATCAACAATAAGAATTATGTCTTTTCCCTCTTTCCTTTCTTTTCTCTTCTTTCTTCCTTCCTTTTCTTTCTTTCCTTCTTTCTCTTTCTCTTTTTTCTTTCTTTCTCTCTCTTTTTCCTTCTCTTTCTCTGCCTCTTTCCTTCTCTCTTTTTCTTTCTTCCTCTCTCTCTCCTTCCTCCCTCCTTCCTTCCTTCCTTCCTTCCTTCCTTCTTTTCCTTTCCTTTCTTCCAGAAGGAGCCGAATAAAACTCCTTTGCAGGAGGCATTATTTTATTGTTTGACGGGTCTCTGGAGTAAGCCTGAATTAGAGTTGCAGTTCTAAGACTTCCCCTCCCCCACTTCTAGAAAGCTGTGGTGGCAGGATTAGCCCACATTCGAGAAATTTTCCTCTTAATGCTCAAAGTAAGCTTTCTTTCTAACCCTTTTGTCTCATGGGCAAAGTATCAGCATCATTCTTCCTAGCCCATATCTATTGATTAAGCTACTGACACAATGCCATCAGTAAATAAAATAAAATTGTCCCTCTTTTAGGCTCTTCTCAGCAGCACAGCTAATAAAAGAAGACGGCACAGCTGGCTTGATATATGGAGCCATCCTGCTGCCTGCCACGTGGTGAGGCGTGGGTTCAGAATCAGGCACGCAGTGCACTGTGCACCCTTCATCAGAGCTTCTGAAGAAGGAGATTACAGGGTGAGAAGAAAAGCATCACAGAGTCCAAGGGAGGGGAGCAGGGAATGTGGAAGCTTTCAGAATTAGATTCCAAACCAGGTAAAGAAGCGGAGTAATTAATAAGACACCCCTAAGTGAAAAGCCATTCCTTTACAAAAGCTACTTTGGATGCATGAACTAATGAATGAGCAAATAAAAAAAGGATTTTATTTTCTTACTGTATGATAAGCACCGTCTGTATTAAATATTGGGTATACAAATGGCAAATTGAGAAAAACCCTCATTTCAAGGAGCTCACAAGGAGGACACAATAGATAGAGGAAGGTTCAGTTGTAGGATGGAGGAAAATGACTGATAATCCTTTAGTTGCAGCAGTAGAGTGGCTAAGTCCAAGGGTTCAGTCAGTTAGTTAATAATTATTAAGCACTTACCAATATTCCGGGTACTAAAGCGATGGAGATACAAAGAAAGGCAAAACAAAACAACCCTTGCTCTTAAGTAACTTGCATTCTTTTGGGGAGACAATATGCATACAGCTGTATACCAACAAGCCATATGCAGGGTAATTTGGAGGTAGTCTTAAAGAAAAGTCATTAGCAAGGAGGACCACAAAAGGTTTCTTGCTGAAGCTGGCAATTTAGCTGAGATCATTGCCAAAGAAGACCATGATGACATGACTTGCACTTGACTTTGTTTTGAGTGAGAAGAGAGCTGTGCAGGTAACCAGACTCACTTCTCCTCCAGAGCCATTTGGATCCAGTGACCAGATATTCATCAGGATGACTAGAGATGACCCAGGATGCATTGGGAGAAGAAGAAGAAGAAGAAGAAGAAGAAGAAGAAGAAGAAGAAGAAGAAGAGGAAGAGGAAGAGGAAGAGGAAGAGGAAGAGGAAGAGGAAGAGGAGGAGGAGGAGGAGGAGGAGGAGGAGGAGGAGGAAGAGGAAGAAGAAGGAGAAGGAGAACGAGAAGGAGGAGGAGGAGGAGGAGAAGAAGAGGAAGAAAGAAGAAGAAGACCTATACTTTTGGAAAACTTTTGCAGATGATTGGAGGTGGGCCTGGAGTGGGAACACAAGGCAAGAAGACTAATCAGAAGGTTATTGCAATAGTGCAGAGAACAAATAAGGGCCTATAGCCTGTGACACCATTGATCACTCTCTCCTCCTTGAGACTCTCTGGATTTGGCACATCACTTTCTCCAAGTTCTCATCCTGCTAATCTGACCACTCCTTATCAGTTTCCTTTGCTTAATTCTTCCAGATCCTGCACTCTAACTGTAGGTGACCTTCAGAATTCTGTCCTGAGCTCTCTTCACTTTTCCCTGTATACTATTTCACTTTTTGATCTCATCAGCTCCCATGGATTGAATTACCATTACCATATTGATGATTCTCAAATTTACCTATCCTGGCTCAAACTTTGCTTGATCTTCAATCTCCCATATTTAACTGTATGTCCAGTAGACATCTTAAACTCAATACGTCCAAAACAGAACTCACTATCTTTTCTCCTAAACCTTCCTCACCTCCTACTTCCCTACTACTGTAGAAGGAAATACCATCTTCCCAGTACCTCAGACTCACAATTTACAAGTCATGGTAGGTTCCTCACCATCTCTCATCCTCCCTCAAACCCTGATCATACCTAATCTGTTGCCAAAGCCTGTTGGTTTTACCTGTGGAATATCTCTTGTACATGCCACCTTCTCTCTTTTAACATTGCCACTCTTTTAATATCTGCAGACCCCAAGTAGAATGAGCTGAAAGTTCAAGTTGTGCCCTCACTTAAGTAAGACTTTTGAATTTTAGTACTCCACTTTATAGCCCTTCAATTAGAGGCGAGAAGAGGCTGAGGGAGGTGTTAGCTGAAAACACCTGAGATTAGAAGATTAGACTCTAGTGAAGTTCTACACTACCTCAGGCTTGGATTATTGCAATAGTTTGCTGGTGAGTCAGCTAGCCTGGAGTCTCTCCTGACTCCAATCCATTCCCTATTAAGCCACTAAAGTGATTTTCCTATTGCTTGTCTGATCACGTCACTTCCCACCCCCTCCCCCATACTCCCCATCCCCAGCCAAATAAATTCTAGTGCCTTCCTTTGCCTCTAGGATTAAATACAAAATGTTGTTTGGCATTCAAACCTTCAGAGGTTTGAATAACCTAACCCTCCCTTACCCTTCCAAGTCTTTTTATTCCTTACTCCCAACATTTACTCTTCAGTTTCGAGACACTGATCCCTGGTTGTTCCACAAGCTAGAAACTCTAAAGATAAAGCTACTGAGAACAGCTCCAGCATTTTTCTGGCTGTTTCTCTTGTTTGGAATATTGTTCTTTGCTCTGACTTTCTTTAAGTTCCAACTAAAATCCCACTTAGTACAGGAAGGCTTCCTTAACCTCTCTTAATTCCTATGCACCTCCTCCCCATCCCCATTAATCATCTCCTATTTATTCTATGTTTATAGCTTGTTTTGTATATATTTGTTTGTTTACACATTGTCTTCCCCATTACATTGTGAGCTTCTTGAAGTCAATGACTGCGTTTTGACTTTATTTTTGCGTCCTCAGAACTTAACATAGTACCTGGAACATAGTAGGCACTTAATAAATGTTTATTGATTGTCCTAAGATGGTAGCAGTGTCCGATGAGAGAAGGGGGAATTTGTGAAATATGTTCTGATAGCATTTGGCAGCAGAGTAGATATCTTGAGTGAAAGAGAGGAGGAATTGAAGATTCAATTCAATAAGTACTTCTACTAAGTGCCAGGCACCTTTCTAGTGCAGAGGATGCAAATAATAAAAAGAAGGACAGTTCCTATCCTCAAGAAGCTTATAATTTAATGGAAGACAATACACAAGGAAAAGCATAGGACAGGGAGGGGGAAACACTAGGAAATACCTGGCATGGAGGTATCTTGTTCTGTGGAGTTGAAACCAGGCAGATCTGCAGACCCAACTGGAGTGATCTGAAAGTCCAAGTCCTGCCCTCAAGTAAGACCCTGTAACCCTTGAATCAGAGAGGAGAGGAGTCTGAGGGAGGTTAACTAGTAAAGGAAGGGGAGATCTTGTTCCTTGGAGTTGAAAGCAGGTAAAAACTAAATAGTAACAGTTTCTCCTTTACCCAGGAACACTAAGGGTCTTCCCCTCCCAGTTTGTTTTTTTGTTTTGTTTTGTTGTTTGTATTGAAAAGGGCCACAACCCTTGAGTGACTGCTTAAAAAGGCCTATTTATTGAAAGGGTGTATATCACTCAAAGACTTTAGCTTAAAATGTTCGGGGCCCCACATTGCATCCTGAACCATCTCCAGTCCTTCTGATGAGTATCTGGTTCTGGAGGAGAAAGTGAGGCTGGTGACCTTGCACAGCCCTCCCTCACTGAAATCAAAGTCAAGTGCAAGTCATGTCATCGCCTTGATGTCATGGTCTTCTTTGAGAACAAAGGACAAGCACAGCAACAAGGTAGAGAGGCAGATGCACAGTGGAATGACCTCTAGGTTCTGATCCTGGGTGACTGGGAGGATGATTGTACCATCAATAACAATAAGGAACTTAGGAAGAAGGGGTTCGGAATGAAACGGACAGATCGAGAATAATTCACAGGCAAAATCAATTAGGAATTTCGAGAGCGTCATTTATTAGCCAGGCTGGCGGCTGCCTCATGTAGAGACCCAGAAGAGACAGCCCCAAACTGAGGTGGGTGAGTGCATTTTAAGCATTTTGGTGCTATTTGATATAGCCTTGTGGTTTCCACGACAAACGTAGTTCTAACAGAGTGGGGGGGTGGGCATGTTGTTAGACAAGAGCCCCCAAACAGAAGGGTGTTGTCAGGGTACTGCTAGGCAAAGGACCCCAACAGAAGAGGTGCCAGGAGAGGGACCCAATCAAAGACTGGTTGTCATTCAATAAAAAGTAGTTGTCAGGAAGAGGGGGGCTCAGAAAAAGATAGTTGCCTAGCAAGAGGGGTCTAACATTAGGTGGGGCACAGGTGGTTACCATGCAAATGGACTAAACAAAAAATGACTGTTAACAATTCATCAGATATTTCACAACCCAAAGGGGAATAACGTTTTGACAGTGGCCCAACAAAAACCTGTTATCCAACCCTGCCCAATAACCTACCAGATATCTCTCAACCTAGGGGTCCAGGGAGGAATAATGTCCACTTCAGGAAGGAAAGACAATGAGTTCATTTATGGACATAGTTTAAGATATCTATAGGTAATCCAGTTTGCAATCTCTAATGGCAGTTGGAGGTCAGAAGAGGTTAGATAGTGACAAATAATCTGATAATTGTCTACATATAAATAATAATTAAGGGCAGTCCCATGGTGCATTGAATAAAGTGAAGGGGCTGAAATCAGAAGACTTATCTTCCTAAATTCAAATCTAGACTCAGATACTTACTAGCTGTATGATTCTGGCCAAGTCATTTAACCCTATTTGACTCAGTTTCCTTCTCTATAAAATGAGCTGGAAAAGGAAATAGCAAACTACTCCAGTATCTTTGCCAAGAAAACCCCAAATAGGGTCCCAAAGAGTCAGACACAACTGAAATGACTGAACAACCACAATAACAAAATAATTATTGAACCCATGAGAGTTGATGAAGTCACCAATAGAAACAGCAAAGAGAGAGGAGAGAAAAGAGCAGAGGACAGATCTTTGGGTGGTACCTATACTTATTAAGCATGACCTTGGAAGGAGATCCAGCAAAAGGATTAGAGAAAGACCAGTGAGATAGGGGAGAACCAGGGGAGAGCAAAGTCAAGGAAGCCTGGAGAGAAAACAGTATCAAAGAAAAATATATAATCAACTATGCCAAAGAACCCAGAGTTAAAAAAGAATGAGGATAGAGGAAAGGTTATGAGGTTGGCATATGAGCTAATTGGTAAATTAGTGTTGATTGTTAGGTCAAATAGACATTCCTGGAAGCCTGAAGAGTAGAAGAGGGCAGATGGCCTGGTGGGCCAGAAGGCATAGTGTCAGATCACATGTTAAGGTTTTGTTGTTCTTACAGAGTAGTGGCAAGGTAGATGATGATTGATGATGATGGTGATGATGATGATGATGAAGATGATGATGATGATGATGAAGATGATGAAGATGATGATGAAGGTGATGATGAAGGTGATGATGATGATGATGAAGATGATGATGAAGGTGATGATGATGATGATGATGATGATGAAGATGATGATGATGATGATGAAGATGATGAAGATGATGATGAAGGTGATGATGAAGGTGATGATGAAGGTGATGATGATGATGATGAAGATGATGATGAAGATGATGATGATGATGATGATGGTGATGGTGATGATGATGATGATGATGGTGATGATGATGGTGATGATGATGATGAT
>CM053770.1:375547059-375607613 GCA_028658325.1 Potorous gilbertii | reverse complement strand
GATGATGATGGTGATGGTGATGATGAAGGTGATGATGATGATTGATGATGATGATGATGGTGATGATGATGGTGATGGTGATGATGATGATGATGATGATGATGATGATGGTGATGATGATGATGATGATGATGATGGTGATGATGAAGGTGATGATGATGATAGTTAACACCTATAATACTACTTTCAGGTTTTCAAAACAACTTATAAATATCATCTCACATTATCCTCACAACAACCCTGGGGTATAAGTGCTGTTATTATCTCCTTTTTACATATGAGGAAATTGAGTCAAACAAGGTTTCATTGACTTGTCTAGGGTTCCACAGTTAGGAAGTATCTGAAGCTGGATTTCAAACTCCAATCTTTATGACTTCAGGTTCTCTATCAGAAAAGAACTCAAATGCAAAATATTTTAAGTGATTTTTGATCATTTATTCATATATGCCCTTAACTTTGTATCTTGAAATAATAGGGATAGTATAGTATGTCTCTGGAATCAGAAGAATGGAATTCAGACTCCCGTTCTGATGATTGACTGTAACACTTCACTTGGCTAAAACCTCAGTTTTCTTGTATGTAAAACAGTGGAGTTGGTTTGTGAAGTTTCTTCTAGCCCTAGATCTTTGACAGTTTCAGAAGTTCTCTAAAGATCACTGGAATTAAAAGTTACAATAGTTTCTAAAAAGGGGCTGCGCCTCTTTATTTGTCCCCTCAATGCTGCTGTTCTGGAATGAACTTAGTAATAAGAGAAGAGGGTAGAATAACATTGTAGTATTCCCTAGGCTAACATTTCCTGGGGAATTGGTGAGAATACAGGACACGCATTGAAAGGTGGCTTAAGTCGGAAATTTAAATCCTTTCTAACCATGAGAAGTCTGTGGCTGAACTAATTTTTAATGCTAATGTGTTGAATACACATACTTTCTCTTTGAATTACGGCACAGTAGTACATTAATTTCTTGCCTTGAGGTTTAGAAAATATTCCTAGATATCTGTTCAATGGCTCTACCAAATGGGAAAGCTATGTTTATTTTAAAAGGTATATGGTGAGATTAGAACATTTATTTAAGAACGATTAGTTTGGAAACACCATTTCTGTGGTCATAGAGTTTGAAATTTGGTCTCTAGGCCACTTAATCAAAGGCTAATTAGTCAAAGACATTAGTGGTATTTACTGTCCATAGAACACTCTATGCATGGTGCTTTGGGGAGAACTGACAGGGTAGTGAAGGAAACCCAGTGTAACACATTAAGTAATGACCTCACAATGTTTGGATCCCTTCCCTCAGCAAAGGGGAGGGAAAGGAAGACAAAGCAAGAAAGTGGGAAAAAAAAATCTAAATTCTGTTTCTAACTTCTGCGTTGTGCACAGTTATTTCAAATGATTTGGATACCACTGGCCTAAGATAAAAGTTTGAATATTTCAATAACATGTTTACATTGTTTTGCTATCCACTAAACTGTTAAAAAATCAAAATATATTGAATGATCTGATTTGTTTTCCTTCTTCATTCTCAGAACAACTAGTCTACTTCCTAGTTTTGTGAAATAATTCCTTCCTGAAAGTGGATACTATCACTGTTCCTGGTATCAAAGGGATGCTACCAAACCTTGCGTATATCTGTATTTAGTTTACTTTTGATTAGTATCAAGTGCTTGGGATGTGCTTTCCCTAGATTAGTGCATTTGAAAAAGGCTCTGGGTCTCTAGACTTGAATAGGAAACAATCCTACTCCTAATTGTAGCCACCCAAACATAAACTACATCCAGGCAGGTCTGTGTACTACTTTTGTTTTACTTCTCAGAAACCAGAATAAATAGCTGAGAAATGGAGGGGCAATAATACTGATTGGCACACATATCCTTGGAGCCTTTTTGTATGTGTGTACCACTGGTAGATTTTATATTATCAATAAACTGGGCAGTTAGATTTAAAGAGTGTGAGACTGCATTTCCAATCCTTGAAATCTAGACATTTACTAACTCAAACACATTTAGAGGATTGTAGTTGGAAAAAATGAATATATGATGTTAGATCCATTCTACTCTTTCAAGCTACCTTGCTGTCAGAATCAGAAACTATACCCTGAAACTTAACCCTTTTGTCTCCAGACATGCTACCTGGAGAACCTACTCATTTCATTGATGAATTCCTTGTAGGATTCACTATTTCAGGCAAATACTACTCCCTGACCATCTTCTCATGTTCTTAACAGTTGTCTTGCTGCTCCATTAATCACTCCTCCCCCTTCCCCAAAATCTTTCCAGTTCTAGAACCATAATCAAATTAGTACTTTGATTATTCTCGGAAAGTGAATTAATCTAGTGTGTTAATCTACACTCCACTCAATGACCCGGTAAATGGTTTGGTTTCCTTGACTCCTGAGTCATAAAAACTCTAACGGAGGTGAAGTTAGTACCAAAGATTATAGTGGAATCTCCACTTCCTTGAGATGATACCTTTCTTACTTAGCATAGTTACTATGTTGAGAGTGTAGATAGACAGGGAGGGAAGTAGTATGCAAACTTAATTGTATCTTATCATTTTTTATCTTAGTCTTTAATCTATCATTTTTAATCTTAGCTCAGTTAAAGCTGTAATTAATTGCAATTTTATGGTCCATGAAGAATAACTTGTGTTTTAATGCTGATCCTGAATTACTGGATTGGCCTAAGTTAGACCTGACTCATCATAATCTGCAAAGATTTTTATAATAAAAGGTTTCAAACATCAAGAAGTATAATACCCGGACTCTGATATCACAATTCTGCATATGTTTCTAGATCTGTCTTGGATGCAGGGTGATCCCAGGGGCATTAAGGGAATTATTCACAATGTATTTGAAAGGAAGATAATAAATATGTGGGAGAAAAACAAAGTTGGGGAAAATAATTGTTAGAATGTAAAAATCTTCATTCCATTTGTTATCTCACAATGTCCTGTGTGAGGTGGGGTCAAGGACAACACTATCCATCTACATTACTTTATAAATGTTCAAGCATAATATAAATGTTAGCTATGATTATTATTTGAATGAGAAGCGAGAACACGTTTATAGATGGCTGAGAAGAAGATGCTACAGACACGATGCTTCTGTGGAAGAAAGTCTGAAAAGTAGACTACTTTTTATTTAACAAAAGGCTAGGCAAAGAAGAGTTGTGTGAGGGATGATGTTAAGCTAGGAGTGACTAGAAGAGGGCTTTGATAGGATAAGTAAGTCATACCAATTGTCAAGTTCTCCAGGGAGTCCAAAGAAAACTTATCCAGCTGTCTATCAGACCACAGGAGGGAGATGTTTCCAGCGGAATTTGAGACAGATTAGATGGGAGAAAAGACATAAAGGACATCTGAGGGATACTCGCAAGAAATACAAAGATCAGAGTCAAAGCCAGGCCTATCTATATAGCGTGGAGCATAACAGAGAATGAGATGGGATTTGGTGAACCAAATTTCTGGGTGTTTGTGATGCTGGATGGAATTGGGTAGTGAAAACAATTTAGGGGAAAGATAAGCAAGCTCATTGAGGACAGGAGTACTGAACAACCTATTTTTCTTTATATCTTTTGCAGTGCCTAGAATATGGTTTTTCATGTAGTAGGTCAATTTAATTCATGTTTGATGAATGAATGAATGAATAAATGAGATCAGATTGGAGCTTATTATATTTGAATCGAGAGGAGAAATTCACTTCCCTCAACTGGAAGGAAGGGAAAAAGAAAGCAAACTGACATTAATAAAGTGTTAGTATTTATAAAACACTTTATACACATGATCCTATTTCAACTTCAAAGCAACTTGGTGATATGGATGCCATCATTAACCTCACATTACAGATAGGGAAAGGGAAGTTCAGAGAGGTTAACTGACTCAGCATCACACAGCAACCATGGTTCTGAGGCAGGATTGAACTCAGGTGTACCTGACTGCAAGCCACCACTGTGCAAGTCACATTCTAACATACTATGACATACTGTCAGGAGAAAATGGTGGTAGTATTGGGGAAGGGGAGACAAATAGGTGGACAACTAGCCATCTAGCTAGATGGATACATGGATGATCTAACTGGAAGAATATATTTAGGAGCCAAAAGAGTAATACTTACAGGAAGCAGAAAAAGAAAACAGATACTAATATGGCTTCTCCTTTACATTGACCTGCTAAGAAGAATGATTTGGTTTCTTGATTTTTCTTATTTTTTTTTTAATTGAGATGAACTCTGGATCCACACCACCTTAATCACTCACTTATTTAGCAACATTTGCGTTGAGTTCTAGAAGGCATAAAATGGTTTGCATTCCTTCTTTCAATAAGGTTGGGGATTAAAGACCAATCAAACTGTCCAAGTAGAACAACTATGGTGATTTTTTATTAGTGATAGTGAGAAAATATGATAAAAAACATCTGGAATAAAACATGTTCTACTGATTAGTTATATTCCCTTGACTGCCATATGCACTGATATACATGAGCTACATGTGTATATAAAGCTGGGAGTCTATCTTGGCATATATCCTAGAGTAGATGCCAAGCTGTACATATTTATCTATATGCATGTATATAGATGCATACATATATGCTGTATATGGAGTCATATTACACAATACTGAGATGTTTATTTACTTGTAGCATGACATTAACAAGTGTAATGACTTGGTTAAATTAAAAATCTGTGCCGGTGCCCTCATTTTTTTTTTTTTTGCCTGGGATGGTTGCAGTGAAACTCCGCTGCAAAGACAAGGAGACAGACTTAGGACAAGCAGTATGACTTGAAAGGAAAAGTCACAGGCTTTTTAACTTGGGATACTTGGCTTCATTTCTAAATTCCAATATTGGAGCAATGGGCAAAGGATTTGACTATTCTCAGTTTTCCTTATCAGTCAAATGGGATTAATTCTATTTACACTACCTATTTCACAGGGTTTTTATAGAGTATGTGTCCTGCAAAAACTAAGTGCCATGGAAACATGAATTATGGACTTTGTGTGGTGCTAGACACATAGCAAGATCTTAATAAATTATATTTGACTGAATAAACAATTCTTCAAAGGCCCCCATCATCCTAAGTTTCTGTGTTGTAACACTTGAAATGTAGACTTCATGGTCAGGTAGTTTGGGAACGAGGTGTAGGAATGGACTACATTAAAGTGCAAGCTCATAGTGCTCTTACTAGGGCTGGGACACTTCTGCTCATAACATACTCTAGTCTAGCACAGAATTTGGCATCAGTTGAGTCCACATTGCTTTAGTTACAGGAAATTCCCAAAGGACCTCATTATAGCACAAACTCCCCTGTATCACGGCCCTAGAGCTTGGAACCCAAGGACAGGGTTAGAGAGAGGCTTCAGGGTATGAATACAGGAATTCTGCTTATCCGCTTGCGCCCTACACAGTCATCTCAGTGGCAAAAAGTGTGTAGGCAGTAGAATAACAGGAGAACACAGAATTAAGCTTCTTCCTTCCTCTCCAGATCCCACATGTGGAGACTTTGTTAAGCTCCAAGGAAATACGTTGAGGCAATTTTTTCTCTTGTTGTTTTTCATTTTTGAGGCTCATTATTAGTTCCAAGACTATTCAGGGATATCTAATATTTTCCAGACCTAGTCTTTTTATTTCCTGGCACTACCATATTTTTTTCCACTTTTAATTACCCCATTGATTTTAAAGAGCTGCATAGAAAACCTTCAAAAGCATCCTTCTTAGAGGCAATTCTTCTCGCATGTCATTTACGTTCTATATTTCTCTTCCCTTGTTCTTTAGTTCTAAAGAAATTTGCATAGTGGTAACACTAATAATAACGGCATCTGTGTTTCTGATGACTCGCTTCATCTCCAACAAATGTTTCCTCCCAGCTGAAGTCAGAAGCCGCTTCTCCTGACATCATAAGTGATCATTCCGGTGCCCGGCTAGGGAATGTGCTGAACAGGGACGATCTCTACGTACGGGGACGAGCATGGCTCCACAAATATTCTCTGAGTTTCATGAGGAGTAAGGCTAAGAGATTTTTGTCTTTTCCTGCTCAGACCTGGAGGTTTAGACCCTGTGATTTTAGAGTCCGGACAAGGGGACCAGTGTTAGATCAATGAGCTTTCAGGTTTTGTCTAGAAGTTGTTTTTTTTATTTTTAAATGAGAGCAAGTGGGATTATAAATTTATAAGCAGCTAATTGTATTATACATACGACATGTATGTATATTGGAAATCTGTTCTAAAAATCTGTTACCTCATAAACATTGCTCAATGAACACTCTACCTCCATTTATAAAATATCTCCTGCGTACTGAGTGGCAATATACCTTACAATATACTGAGAAGATTCTGTATTTAAGACCTAATAATAACTAGATCTATTTTATATAATCCCATTACCCCATACCCTGTTGGTATAGCTTCTCAGCTTTCTGCCTCTAGTCACCAAAGAAGCTTCAGTTTTTTTTTTTTTTTGAGAGAGAGAGAGAGAGAGAGAGAGAGAGAGAGAGAGAGAGAGCAGGAAATCCAAATTGAAGTTCTTCTCACTAAAAGTGACCTTCAACAGATCATTCTACCTGTCTATGCTTTATTTACTAAATGGAATCACGGAAATTCTTGCTTCCTACCTACTTCCCAGGAGTACTTTCAAAATGAATATGTGAACATTAAAATATACTTTGGAAAGTGTTGAGAAATTCTCATAAGAAAGGTAATGGACAAATGAATTAATAACTAATTATTTTGTATTAAAATCTACTGAGCTAAGTGTTTCATAGTTTAATTTCATAGAGAGGGAAACCAAGGCACACAACATAAATGAAATAAGTTACAAAAAGATTGGCTGTCAGGATTGAAATCACGATGCAGACTTTCAAGCTTTCAGTGTTTCTACTCAGAAATGCAGAACATATATGTATTTTCACTAGTTTAAAAATGAGGGAAAAACAGATGCACTGTATGATATTTGGGAAAAAAAACAGATTTTTTTCCCTGCAAAAGGTTTCCAATTTTTTTATGAATGCATAAATTGGTTTATAATTAAACTTTCATTACTTTCTTCAAAACCTTGATGAGCTTGGACCTTTCTCAAGGAGACCTGACATTACAGTGACTTGAAAGTTGTTTCCCATAACTCAAAACAGAAACTAGAGTTAAGATAATAACATGATACAGTAATTCTGGCATTTAAAGAGTTCTCAGACACCATCTACTTCCATCCCCTCCTCATAGTTTTCCACCCCAGCATCATCTTACAAATGAGGAAGCACTCCCAGAGAAGTTAAATGACTTTCCCAGGGTTACATGTCAGATAGGAAATTTCAAGTCAGATCTTCAAACACCAGAGTCAGTGTTCTTTGCACTGGGCTCACTGCTTGGCATCTTAGAGATGCCATGAACCAGAAACTTGATGAAAGCATTAACATGGGATTTGGTGACCATTTGGAGACTGGACGAGGAGAGAGACATTATAGGGAAAACAGACTGGTAGCAAGTACAGTGACAATGGAATCAGAGCTCCTGGGGTAAAATTTCAGCTCTGTTGCTTGTTATCTGTATGACCTGAGATGAGTTAAAAGACACTTTCGACCTCTGCTGAAGAAAATCCTCCGTTCTTCAAAGATTACCTTTGATTGTACCCCGTGAAAGATGGACATCCTTGGCATCATAGATCCAGAGTTAGAAAGGACCACATTGGACAGTGTTCCCACGATTATAGTGGAAGATGAAACTCTAGAGCCTAGTTCATCCAACCCTGTTGTGTTAAAGACATAGAGTTGTCTGAGGTTGAAGTGAGTTCATAGCCAGAACAAGATAGTTTGAATCCAGAAGTTTTTCCATTGTGCCTCACTAGCATGATACCAGTGCTTCCTCATTGGATCAAGATGGCATTTCAACAATTTGGCTTAGGAGTCCAAAGAATGAACACATACACACACACACACACACACACACACTCACACACACTCACACACACACGCACCATACACACAATGTTACTATTTGCTTGTAAGATAGTATTTTTTTAAGAAGATATTAACCTCTAAATTTACCTTTTATTTTATTTGTATGTACTTATTTTTGCACATGTTGTCACCCTTAACAGAATATAAGTACCTGAGAGCAAGATCAATTTTGTTTTTGTGTTTTAATTTCCAGCTCTTAATACAATACCTAACATATAGTAGGTGCTTAGCAAATGCTTGCTGGTGAATCCAGTGGTTGATTAATGGTTGCTAGGTGGCATAGTAGATAGAATGCTGGACCTGGAGTCAGGAAGAGATAAGTTCAGTTTCTGTGTTAGACACTTACTAGTGGTGACCATGGACAAGCCACTTAGCCCTGTCTGCCTCAGTTTCTTCATCTTTAAAATGAGAACAAGAGAACCCACTTCCCAGGGCTGACAAAATCAAGTATTTGTAAAGCATTTTGCAAACCTTAAAGCCCTATATAAATGTCAGTTATTACTATGATATTCCAATTTAATAATATCCATACTTTAACATGAGAAGGACTGCTGGCCTTGGATTCAAAAGAGCTGGTTCTATTGCTTGCTGTAAGCTGTGTGACTGTGAGTCAGTCAGTGAAGCTCTCTGTACTCAGTTTTCTGTTTTGTCCTTGATAAAGCCTGGATGGGAAATTTGCTCTACCTGACTCACAAGGCTGTGATGGAGATCAAATGAGATGATGCACGTAAAACACTGTAAATCTTAAAGTGCTATATAATGCCTGCTATTATTAGTATACAGTATCAGGAAAGTAATAAATTATATAAAATCAGAGAAGGAAACCACACAAATGTACGTAAACCAAAGTCATAATTCAGAGATGCGTTCTGGTCTTAAAACTCTGTTCCGGCACACTTGATGTTGTTGCAGTTAGATTTATACAGCATGTGTGTTTCCTTCTTACAAAGGCTTTTGTTCCAGTGAACCAGTTCTCAGTAACCTTCTCTCTCCTATTTCCAAACCATACACATAAGCTAGCTGTAGCATCCCAGCCCCACTGCCTGAAACTCTATAAAACCCTTGGCCTCAGACCAGAGAAGACCTAAATGCAGGAAAGTAAGGATAAATTAAAGTGACAGGGTCTCAGCAGTGGAAATTAGTGCAACTCCTCTAATTGCATGTCTAGCCTGAATGATGGGATACTTAATTCTTACACATCCCAGACAATTGCTTTATACTAACATGAGCTCTGGGAAAAAGGCAGATTCCAGAGACATATGGAGCAGGAGATGGAGTGGAAAAATAAATCAGAAGCCCTAGCCACTCTGGAAAAAAATGCTTTATGCTGTTAATATAAGGCGTTGCCACTGGTTTGTGTATATATACACATGTACATGTGTGTATACATACATGTATATATGTATACAGTGCACATAGATACTTATCTCCATGTGTGTATCTACGGACATACATATAGGTGTACATATAGATAGATGTACATATATAGACATACATATACACATACATGTGTGTGATTGTATGTGTGTATATATGTGTGTGTATTATATTTATATATGCATGTATACAATACATACATACGTTTTAGTTTCCATGTATAATGGCTATACATTTATATAAATATATCTGGTAATGTCCTCATAGTTCTTATAAACAAATATAAAACTATGACTGACAAAAGGGAAACTCAGATTGTAAATTTTTACCTTAGCCAAAAATAACAGTGATAAAAATAAATAAATATTTAAAAAATATTTTAGGTGGAAAAGTTGCATTCTTGCAGTTAGCTGAGGACCCCCGGCCCGAATTTTAGATCCCAAGAGACCTAGGCAGGAATTGGGCAGAGCCATGTGTTCTGTTCCACCACTCTAAGGTATCCTAATAAAAGGCTTCAAAACTAGCATGGGTTCTTATATCTATTTAACCTTTTGCCCCAAGAAGCAAAGAGCATCTGGTTAAGTGGAGAGTAAAAGCAGCCCAGCAACTTTTCATTATCAAGGCTTACAGGCAGAATGTGGGGAAGCTGGAGCTGCCAAGCCTGGGTTAAATGCTTGTTGCCTTCACTGCCTAAGGCCATCTAGCGTGTTTAGAAATGATTAAGTACTGCAGCCTAGAAAGGACCTGTCCTGAGCGTTCATCTCTGACTTCCAGCAGAAAGGAGAGGCTAGCAATGACAGAGGCAGATGGATGAGTCTCATTAGTATGGTAAGGCAGCGAACCAGACTGCCTTCACAGAGCTGTCCAAAAAAAGAGAGCAAATTAAAAAAGGATCTAGGAAAAACCAATGAGCGAGTGTTTTAACTCTCTGTTACCTGGTTTCAATGGGTAGCAGGTTATGCAGGCAGCTTGGCTTCCTCAGGGATGCCCAGCTCATAAAATGAGAGAGAAGCACTTTGCATGCATGCCTAAATACTGGTGGCCAGTGTTCTCTCTTCCCTCACCTTCTCATTCTTTCAATGCTCTTTGAACTTTCTCCCCGGAGCTAGGCACAAAGCAAGAGCTAAGAAGCAGGGAAACCTTGAATTGCAGGCACAGGGCACAGGTATGGTTGAGGTACTTGAAGGGCAGAGAGGGGTCTTTTGGAGAAGTATGACCTGTAATGAAGGAAGAGGTCTTGGACGTTCAGGAGGAAGGCAACCAGCTTGGACAGGGTGTCCCTGGCTAGGCATGGGTCAGGAATCTGTACGAAAAAACCCAACATTTCAATGCTCGAAAGGACAGTTGACCTCCTGCTAGTCAAGTGATAGTTCTGCCCTAAAGGCAGAACCTGTCATCAGGAAGAAACATTGTCTGCACTTCTGGAGCAGGCATTCCTAGGACCTTAAACCTGTGAAGTTTCACTGAGGACATGGAGTTAGCCCTGGAATTTTGGATGGCTGTCTTAATTGTTGGTTTAGAAAACTTCGAAGGTTTCACTTAAAACCAAAGGTTCTATAAATGGAGTTATATGGAAAATAAAGGGCCATCATCTAGATTTGTAATTCTAAAATTCATAGGTTCTAGAGCAGGAAAGCACCATCTCTTAACCCAAATTCCTCATTTTAGACAGTGGAATTAAGACTCAGGGAGAAGTGGCTCATCCCAGGTCACCAGGGAACAAGCAGCAGAGTAGGTATTCCACTTCAGGTCCTTGGAGTCCAAAGCCACTCGTCTTGTCACTACACTATGTTTCCTTAGTTGTTCAACTGGGATCCCTTGGGGTCCATATTGTCTCCTCAGAGCAATTAGGGAAGTGATGGGCAAGGTGTGACAGCTATAATGCTAGGGAACATCTCCATGCCATCCTGGAGAAGGGAATGACTATTCAAGTAGTAGTTGGCAGAATGACCCCATAGTCTCAGTTCTATCGCTGTTTCATGTGACCCTGCTGTAAAAGTCATCCAGCCTCACCCTCTCATTTTGTATCCTAGGAAACTGAAACCGATAGAGGTCAAATGACTTGTCCAAGGTCATTCAAGTAGTAGAGTTAGGATTTGAGTTCAAATCCCCTGACTCTAAATCCTACTACTTCTCTGTAGTGTTCTATGCATTGGTAACAGTGGTGCTAGGTGCTGCAGTAGATGGACCACTGGGCCTGAAGTCAGGAAGACTCATCTTCCTGAGTTCAAATCCAGCCCCAGACACTTTTTGACTGTGTGACCCTGGGTAAGTCACTTAACTCTGTTGGCCTTGGTTTCCTCACCTGTAAAGTGAGTTGGAGAGGGAAATAGCAAACCACTCCTGTATCTTTGCCAAGAAAACCCTAAATGGGATTGTGAAGAGTCAAACATGACTGAAAAGTGACTGAACAAACACAGTGGTGGTTAGGGGAACCCTCTAAAATGTTGGGATGAAGCACCTTCCACAGAGCTAGGAATGTGTGTTATGATTTTGTGGTGAAGAATACACAATATATATCCCCTTGCTGAAGGATCAGAATTGTAATTTATAAAATTGTTACCTATAAAAAGAGGATTGAATTAAATTGAGGATTCTTAACTTTTTTGTTATGTATCCCATTGGCAATCTGCTGAAGACTATTGATTCCTTCTTAGAATAATGTTTTGTTTCCTGTAATTAGAGGAAGTGCTATTTTTCAGTTAGAGATTGTGAAAATGAAGTTGTGGTTTTTTCCTATCCAAGTTCACAGATCCACCTTGAACTCTCTGAACTACCAGACCCTTGGTAGGGGAGAGGAGGATAGAAGTCTGTGAATCCTAAGTTAATAATCTTTGAACTGGGTCATTTTTGGGGAGTCTATTTCTATATATGTCTACATATATATATAAAATCTATATGAAGTCATATATAGATTCAAAATCTGTGTTTCAAAGGAAGAAAGGGTGAAATTCATACTTTTCCTGGTGTGCAAATGGAAAATTCTGGAAATGGCAGGAAAATTGACAATAGCACTTTTTTCTTTTAAATAAAGCTGAGCTTCTGTTTAAATACACACACACACACACACACACACACACACACACACACACACACATAGCTTGCTAAAGGTATTTTAGTGTGCTTGAGGTTATGTTAATGTTAGGGCTTCCCTTACCTAGGCTGGTTCCAGCTGCTTGTGTGCCAGAAGAGGAAATGGACTGAAACATCATAAGGAACAATCAAGAATAAAACTGTAGCTGAAGAGAAAGAGCAGGAGTTGGCCAGACTTCTTTCTTTAGGATCCCTGGAAAATCAGCCCATCTCACTGCAGATACAAATGATAAGGTGGCAGGTAGTTGCTCTATGTACTAGTCATGGCTTGCCATTTATTCACGACTGCTTCTCTTCTTAATGAAAAAAACCCCAACAAAAATATAAAAGTAAACAAACAAAAACCACCGGGCTTATGTAAATGAGGAGCCCTGGCTTAAAAAAAAAAGTTTTCAAAATATAAATTTCAAACCTCAACCACCATTTGACTCTTGATTCTAAAGTTCTCTTTTTCAATCTGTTCTTTGCAGGGCAGAAGACCCAAACTTTGAGCATCTCTTGAGTTGGGGGAGAAGGCAATAATCTTCTCAGCATTCATTACTCATTCCTGTTCAAATCTGTGCTAAGAGAGAAAAAACGCTGTTTGAAAATGCTGTTCAAGTCTGTCACGCTTGTTCTCAGCATCTTCCACTCCAGAAGTAAATAATGTTACCTGATGATTAAGATTTTCTAGCAGGTGGAAGACTTGTACCTGACCTACTAGTTGTAAATCCTCTAACTAACTTGGGGACTCTGTGTCAAATATTCACTTCCAAACCCCTTTATTCTAATAACATGAGGTAATATGGCATGGTGGTTGGAGTATTGGGCAGGAGTACCTGAGTTTATGTTCTCCTTTTGATACTTATTTGGCTATGTGATCACTTAATCTGTCAGTCTCAGTTTTCTCATCTGTAAAATGGGGATACTTGATATAATCTGTGAAACTTGAATGAGAGAAGGCCCCTAGGATCATAGCTCTAGAGAGCTGGGAAGAGAAACAGATACAGAGAAAGGGACAGAGAGACAAAAACAGGCAGACAGAGATGGGGATACAGCATCTCTATATTTCAAACCTTGTAACTAGCAAATGAAGAAACTAAGTCCAATGAAGTTTAATGACTTGCTCAAGGTTTTACAGTCATTTCCAGTTGGGAAATTTGGATCCAGCTACTCTGATTCTACAGCTACCACTCTTTCCCACCATTTTTAAAAAAAATGCTACATAAATGTAAGTTATTACTATTGTTTCTTAAGGAATGATGTAAGAATTAATGAGATGTGGACCCAGAGAGAAGGAGGGCAGAATATTTCGGATTCTTAGTAAGCAAGGCACTATCACTATTGAGGAGGGGTTTACTCCTCTCTGTGTGCCTGCACATGTATAATTCCCACTGACATCAGTACCTGAGTGGTTGGGGAAATAGGGCCAATTGACTTTGTGTTTTAGACTTGATTCTTTATCCTCCTAAGAACAAGCTAAGAAACATTCCTCATATTTGCCCTCATGTAAAATATACCAGGATAAATCATTTAACTAAATGTAATGTGTCAGAAAATGGTTCACACAAAGGAAATAATATCATGCAGTATAAACTCCCATTAACAAGTAATGCAGGTGACGTTGATGGAAGGCGATTAAGTCTAGTACTCTCTTTCTCCTGACATTTGTTCAAATAAATAAAGGTAAGAGAAGAAGAAAGTTGTTGCTTTCTTCCCATTTTGCATGTGGATTTTATCCATCTGATTTTTTACACTGTGCCTGTTTCCAGTACAGGTTTCTAAGCATATTAGGCAAATTCTGGGTAGCAGCAAAAAGTGCTAATTGTCAAGAAAGCAGGGTCACTCACTCTATCTTTCACCTTTATCCCTTAAAAAGGTTAACTACCTCAAGATAAACTTTCATGTTGAATTTGTAATATAAAGAAAGAAGATGAGGCCACAGAAGCCACACATCTGAATATGAATCGATTAATATTTCACATCTGTTCAGAGGTCAGTAACTTGGCATGCCATTAGACAGATAACTGTCCTGAAATCTTTTCAAAAGGGTATCTTCAGAAACAGAAATGATCTTTGGAAGAAAATAGACTTCTTTTTCTTAGTAGGAAAATGAAATTGTCGATGCTGGCCATGCTTGTGGTTCTTAAAAGTTTTCTTCTGATAGTTCCACTTCCTAGTATTCTGGGAATGTCGATTTACCTTTACTTTACTCTAAAACACCTTGATGTACTGATATATCTGTGATCTCACTGATATGGGTACTTTATTCAACAGTGCAGATTGAAACTCACTCACATCTTCTTGTCCTTAGATCATCCTTTATATTCTCCCCAAATCCTCTACAGAGAGCCCACTTAACATACTGGGAACCTTCCTATAGGTCTTGACATTGTGTGGATTCTAACTGTGTGGATACTCCTTTTTGTTACATGACCAGCTCCTCTTTCAGTGGTATGTCTCTCTGATGATCTGTATTTTGCCACTGGATCCAGATGGCCAAGAGGAGAAAGTGAGGCTGGTGACTTTGCACAGCCCTCCCTTGCTTAAACCCAGTTCACTTGCATGTCATGACATCAACTCCCTGACGTCATGGTCCTTTTTGAGAAAGAAGGACAACAGTTATAAAAACAACATCTTAAATGCCTTATACCACTTCTCCAACATAATTCTTAATTGACAATCTGTTCTAGCCTTTTCTTACCCACTATCTACCTCTGCATTCCCACTTGGGTGATTTGCAGATTTAATTTTTCAGAGACTGTGGCATTCTATGACTTTCAGCCATACAATATCACCAAAAGAATATTGATGTCAGAAAGATGTCCCTTTGTTTCAGGGTAGAATTGGGGGTGGGGTAGGGGTGGTCATTAAAAACACTGGGAAGTTTCTCAAAGACAATCCAGACTGCTCTCCTTCTGTTCAATTCTTGGCCCTGTTTGTTGCCTATCCACAATATGTATAAGATGTATGTAAAGATGGACCAGAGTCATGTAGAATAAAGAGACAAAATGACAAATGGTCTTCACTGGAAATATTCTAAAGTTGTTTTTGCTTGGGTGCTAGGATGCTTAACATGTATCAGTGTGGCTAAAAAGATCAACACATGATCCACTAACCACCATACAGAATTTCTTCAATTAAGTGTTGAGCAGAATCTTTCCCTCTCACCTTTCCTGCCCTGAGTTTTGCCTGCTACCTAACACTCTTAGAAGGACAGTTAGTCAAGGACTGAGTTCACTATGGGGTTAGCTCTTGCTCAGCTCTCTATTTTATTCTAAAATAGGTCCCTGAGATTATGTAATAAAAGGAATTTTATCCTTGGCTTCTGGCCTGGAATCTGTCTAAGATACTGGACAAAGTGTGGCATGGGCATGAACCACATCTCCCCTCCTCCTGAGCTGAAGTGAACTAATAACAACCTCTAAGATTAAGTAAGCATAGTGGATAAAGTTCTAGACTTAAGAGTCAAGAAAGCCTGGGTTCTTGTATCATCTCTGACAGTGACTCGCTGGGCCATCATGGGTCAATAACTTAAACTCTCTGAGTCTCAGTCTTCTTATCTACAAAATGGAGTTAATAACAGCTCCAATGTTTACTACACAGAGTTATTGGGAGGTTTAAATAGGAAAATGCATGTACAAGCTTTGCAGTCCTTAAAATCTCACGTAAATATCATCATCATCATCATCATCATCATCATTTTTACCTGTGTATTCAGTTTGGTGGAGGGGAAAGAACACTTGCTCTAGAGTCAGAGGAACTGAATTCAAAACCTGACTCTAATGCTTACTATCAGAGTAGGTTTAAATCACTCACTGAAAGTCCCTAGGCTCCAGGTCCCATATTTGTAGAATTAGGGTTCAGGAGGTGGGCTAGTAGCCTCTGAGATTCCTTTTAGCTCTAACTTTGTGACTCAAAATTCAGTGGAGAAGCTATTGTTTCCATTAGAGGCCTCAAGATGTGAGTGAGTATGAGCTTGTGTGGGGATCAGGAAGGTGTCTTCCCAAGAGTGTGTTTTAGACATGAAATCTCACAAGAAAGAGTTCGTCATAGGAGCATTCTTTGGGAGGAAAGAACTGTGTCCCAGGTGGGCAGAATCCTACTGACTGCTCCTACCTCATCCGGATATCTGACAGAGAACTCTGCTCAGTAGGCCCTTCCTTTGCTCCTGCCTGAAACATTTCATCCTGTGAGAGGTGCCCAGAATACAAAGAAGCAGATTCTAAGGAGAATAAAGAGATCCTTTGGTGACAACAGCCAGTGTAAAAATGCCTTTAGGGTTATAAGTGTAAAATTGGACCCTTTCACAAAAACCATAAACATGCTTCAGGCAGAAATTCTCCATTTGGGCTACAAAAAAACCCCAACAACCCAGCAGTCTTTGAGTACACTCCTAGTCATGAACTAACAGGTGTCAGGAAATGAAGAAGCCAGTAGCATTTCTAGGCTAGAATTCCACTGTTGAATTTCAGAGCCATTGATTTCTCTTTGGGAAAAAAAATACGCTGCTGTATTACTATTGGTTTGTAATAAAACAAAGCTTGACCTGCAAGTTAATAAAGAAAGCATGTTTACTAATTAGGCTTTATTCTCCTTGTCCCATGTTAATTGCAAAATATCCATCTATCTCACTTATGAATATGGTAATTCATGTCAGAGTGGCACAAGTTTTGAGCAAGCCGTACTCTGTCATTTAATTAGATCAAAAGTGGGTCCATCTCCATTTTACAAGATGGGCTCTACTTTTTAATCATTAAAATAAGTTCATCTCCTAAAAGGTATCTTCTTTTGACAGTTGGCAAACACTAATTAACAGACATAACTGTATTAATTGCATTATACCCCTGCATTCTTATCAGCTGGTTGGGGTTGCTTACTTGCTAATGCAAACAGTTGCTGCTTTGGTAAAGTCAACTTACAAAATAATCGTCTTTCTAATGCTAACTAGCAATCAATGCATATAAGATTTCTAATATTTCTGTAGGGAATTCTGCATAATAGATGGAGGCTGTCTTTTGAGGTATGCCCAGCCATTTAGTATAATTATTCCTTAGAGCTGTACCTATCATATTATCAGCTCTGCTGAGGATAAAGAACACAATTTATTTGTTTAAGAACAAAGAATGATAATCACATCCTTTAGGAATCATGAAACAACAGGGCTAAATGGAGATGTGTGACCCACTAGAAAACTTAAAATTCTGAACAATTATAAATTGCTTCCCTTTTTAAAAAAAATTCTTAAAAACCTTTTAAAAGAGCAGTCAATGTCTTGGAAAGATTTTGTACTGCTGGCTCCAGAGACTGTCAGGATCTTTTCATCACAAAAGCATGGGTAGCAGGAGTGACAATTCTCCCACATGGGCCCTTCCAAGTGCTTTCCCCTCAGTCCTGCCTCCAAAGGCCTACCTCAGGCAGTAAGAGGATAAATGCTCATTTAATGCATTGCCTCCTTCCTGAATTGACAAGAAAGGATGTCAATTTGTGTTAATTGTGAGGGTATATTTGGGAGTGGGGAATTTTTTTTTGCTTTTGCTTAGCTCTGTACTGAAATCAGTAACTTCTTTCACATAGCTGACTGAACATCATTAAAAGGGTCCACAGTGTCTTCTAACTGATGGCCTTGAGGTGAAATGTCTGGGACTGATCCTTTGAACCATGTGGTCATCCCACAACAAGAATATACATATATATATATATATATATATATATATATATGTATTTACTATTATACTAAAGGTGAATGGGTTTTTACCCATAAAAACAGAGCATTTAAGACCATAATAATGAGCCTTAAGAATGCAAAAACCAGCCAAGTGAAAATTGGAATTGTGTGGAGACTGGGATGGGCTAAAGTTCTGCATTAAAGTTATACCCAGGGGAGGCTATTAGGGCTCAATTTCGGATCCTCTAATAAATCTACACATAGTCAAAAAACCCTCCAGTGCCAGGAGAGCAGTTCTGCAGATTTTCTAGTCATTAAATAGTCTCACCTCTGCATGCCCAGTTTGCTTCTCTGAAAGTTTTTATCAGAGGCCAGAAGCTATAAAAGAATCCAGACCAGAGAGGGGAGCACAGGTAACATCAATAAAACCCACCCTTGAACTTCAGAGCTATTCAGGACCACACACACACACACACACACACACACACACACACACACACACCTACACATAATTCCAAAAGGAGTAATAGAACGTAAAGGATGATTATATCAAAGATACATGTATTTTTATGTAAACTCATCATCTATTTTTTATGGCAATTAGGGAAAAAATCCCCTAATCCTTTAATTTGTCTTCTTACTTTTCCTACCCTTAAAGATATTACAATGACTAAAGAAGGTAAGGATGGGTGGGTAGAGTAGGCTGGAGAAGGCAAAGGGCTAAGGGAGAAGAATACTCCATGGAATGAGAAACTGAAGTGTCCCTGACATGAATGTTTCATTGTCACCCCTTCTGTCCTTGTTAATCTTTGAAGGATATACCAATAAGTCCTCTTGATGATTCTATGAGGGGCTATCTCAAGAAACAAAAGAGTGAATGCTGCATATGTGTGGGTATCTGTACTTTACATGTTTCCAGTACTGACCCCATTGCCTTTAATGGGACACAATATGGCTAGAATGTATGGGGGTTCTCATTATTCAGGTTAGCATGGAAGAGAGCCATTTGTTTCTAAATCAGCTATTAAAATAGTAACATGATTATATATTTTAGGAAGCCGTGACTTCTGGAGGCACGGAACATGAAGAATAAGAAGGTTCTCATGTAATCTACAGTAAATCTTAAAATAAGTTTGTTTTTTTTCCCCCAAGCTGTGGAAAAGCACCAGAATTTACTCTGCAGCTGTAATATTTGCATGTGAAAAGTTTTTGTCATTCAACTTTTTTTTTTTCTACAGACTTCTCCAAGACAGAAATTTCTCTTTTGCCAATAGTTATCCTGGCCAAAATAGTAACATATGTCACCAGAGAAGAGATTCAGCATCAAATTTTAGTCCTAAATGACTTTAAAGCAATGTTTTCAAAGTATACCTTTTCCCGTTTTTCTGGTGAAAAATGAATTTTGCAAGATACGGATACTTTCCTGCTTTTGTAACAGAGAATGTCACTGACACTAATATTAAATAAAATCTCATAAATAGATTTTCTTTTATTCTCATCAGTAGGATCATAGATTCAGAGATTGAAGGGTGGTTTAGCCTAACCTCTTATTTTATAGATGATAGAACTGAGTCTTATGGTGGCTAAATTAATTGTCTAAGATCACAAAGGTAATATGTAACCCATGTTCCTCTGACTTAAAATTCCAAGATCTCTTTCTACTGTACCATATTTCCTTTCTTAGGAATCATGTCAATTGAGAAACAGTTCTTCGTGTCCTTAAGAAACTTCTCAAAGACTTGACAAAGTCACTTTTTGTGTGGGGCCATGAATGATCAAGGACAATTGAGTTTCCAAAATCTCCAGATTCCAAAATCTCTCAGTTCTCTGGTCAAAGCATTAGGGTACTCTCTATGTTTTTACCCACAGAAACTGACATTGTATTGGTTTATGTTCTACAGAGGTGTTGCAAACGTATGTGTTCTATGCAGTTCAGATTGAACGTAATCAATCTTTAACAACCATTGTACTCAGTTTTATCTCTGGCCCTAAGGTCATAATGATAGCCAAGATACCTATCCCAATTTCTTTTTCTTTTATCCATCAGCCCACTATAATGAAAAAGATCAGTAGGTCCAAAGCACATTCAGGACCCTGCTCAGTGCCTCCACTGGAGCTTGACTTTTCCAGAATTTAGAGATATATACTGACCAACATCTTTGTTGGTATAGATGTATGTCAGACAGTAGGAAAATGCTTGAATGTTGAAATAAAAAATATAGCTATTACTTACCTCCCCTCATACCATCATTATTGCCCAAATTCTTCGATGTGTATTGTATTTAAAGAACTCCAGTAGTTTGTAGTTCAATTCATGCATGCCCCTTTTCCCAGGGATTCACAACACAGGCACAGAGATAGGAGGAACACTAGCCTGAGTCCTCAGCTTTTCGGCTCTGCCACAGAGTGGACTCCTTTGGTTTTCCCTCCTTGCTCTACCTCCTACAAACCCAGTAAATTCTGCATCATGCCTGCTAGTGTAGAAGTAGTGGTCCAGCAGTCAGAGGCCACAAGCAGCCTCAGAGAAGGATTGATCTTTTCAGAATTACTGGCAACAATTGCTTTCTTCTTTCTTTAGACAGATTACTTTCCTCTCTTGGCTGTGGAAGTACTCTGCACCTCAGTGATATGATACAGGACATCAAGAAACACCATTCCCAGAACTGGTCCTATTTGTTCACCAGCTGAAAGAAATCCCATGAAGTGCTAGAGACATTGACAGGAGGGGATTTCTGAGACCTTCGGAGGGTCCACGAACAAGGGGGTCTGTTTCACAAAACTAAAGGTTAGGAATTCCTGTTCTAGATGAACAAGTATCTGAATAGGAAGCTTTTCTTCCAATTCCCAGAAAAATGGTCATCGAGTTACTTCTTAAGGACCTCTACAATGAAGAAACAAATTATCTTGCAAGGAAGCCCATTCTATTTTTTTTTTAAAAGAGATTCAATGTTTAGGGTATTTTTCCTTATATTAGCTGAAAGCTAATTCCCTGAAACTTTCCTTAATTTTTCCAAGTTTCACCTTGTTAATTACCTAAGTTCACTCCTCCCATCTGTCTTCTTTAGTCATGCTCCTAAAGAGTTGAATGCTGGTAAAGGAAATCATGAAGCTACTCGCTAGGCCCACAGCAAATCTGTACCATGGAATCTCAAGTGGGATTTACTGTGGTACTACAGGACTTTTATTTGCCATTTTTGAAAGATATGGAGCCAGATTTGTACTGAGATTTAAAGTCATTGTGAATAACCTCTATTTATAAAAATGGAGGAGGAGAAACATCCTCCTACCCTTTGTGGAACGTTTCATAAAAATCAGAGGACTTGCCATGCTGTGCAGAATCAAATTCATACTATATTTTTTCTTATTTAATTTTGCTAAAATATTTTCAGATAAGGATAGGTAATTTATGATAATTGGCTCAAGTAACAATATCTTATATATTCTGTTCCTTTTAATTTTATTTCCCTACATAATGGTGTTTGCTGTCTGGTCACCTTAGCTGTTTTAGAAATGCAGGGACCTTTGGTTTCATGATAGCAATTCTCCCTTGCCACCATTACCCACAACCCCCCATTGTCATGTCCCTCCATTGGATTGAATTGTCAATGCTTTTTGTCAGTAGTACTTTTAGCCATATGCACATACTTCTGATGTTTGGTCACTCTAAATTAATGTAAGAAAGTTATATGCAAATATATGTCCCATTAGAACAATGTCTGTTTTCCTATAGTGCTATACAATAAGTCAAGCATTCATTGAAGTTACTGCCTGTTGCCTTTCCTTCTGGGGTTATTATAGTAATCTTTGACCTGTAATATAATACATACATCTAGAATTTAAAAAAACAGTAAGTACTGATTTGTGTGAAGTATCATATAATGGCACGGTATGCATTTTACATTAGAATGCACAAGAATCCCCTCTTTCTTTTCTCTTTTCTCCCCATGACTTCGGCCCCTATATCCACAACAGTCTTAAACATTGGTATAAAGGAGTCAACATGGCACAATAGAAAGGCATGAACTACTCTGTGGGCATAAGATCTAGGTTTAAACTTCACCTTTGCTATCTATAATCTGTGTAACATTGGGGAATCCCTCTGTGCCTTCCTCATCCCCAGTTTCCTAACCTGTAAAATTATGAAGTATATTAGATGACCTTTAAGGTTCATTCCAGCTCTAGATCGATCTATTATCTAATGATTTTGTCCTTGGTTGTCCCTCAGTCATTTCCAGTATTAATCTGAGTTAGACTCAACTCATTGGACTCTGCCTTGCTAACTCTAACTGGATCAGTCGTTGCTATACCTTGAACTCTCTATTTTGTCAGGTTGGATCAGGCCACCTTGGCTTGTATAGGGCCATAACAGGTCAATTTCATTTTCTTGGTTGCAGTTTCCCTTAACTTTTGTATAAACTAATGTAAGTGATTAGTTTGTTCCTTGAATAAATGCAAATATTTGAACACAATGTTGTGAATCACTGCTTCCCTGTATTAGCCCAAATCTTGACTTTTGATTTCCATTTTTATCTTCTAATTGAGAGGAGAATGAATATCCTCATCCCAGAATTTCTTGGATGCTTTGCCTGACAGTCCGAAAATTCATAGAAAATTAGCAATGACATCTTGTAAGTTGTAAATACCTTTGGCCCCTACAGAGATGCAGCATTGTATAAACATACAAATAAGTCATTGTAGTAATGGTGGTAGTAATGGCTGTGGAGAATCTTTAAATATGAGTTATAGAGACATCCTTTGAACTGCTAATATCCCTGAAAGGAAGTAGCCAGACATGTACTGCATTTTTTATCACTTTTTTTTAAATCAACTGATCAGTCTTTATTCATGGATGACCAATAAATAGCTTCAAAAGTCAGTCTTTTCAGGTTTTTTCCCCAATTCCTTGATGTTCCAGATGATGTCTATCTAGGATTTCATCCAATTCATAGACACAAGCATAATGATGCTATCTACTTTCAATAATGCTCTCCGTATGAGCAGTTCTTCATCTGTGAATGGATGGGATTACTTTCATGGAGCAGTATGTGCCATCCATGCCCTGAGATCTCTTTAATGTGGTTAAACTATCGCTTAGGCCATTTCTACCAGGCTTTTCCTGTGTTTGTCTTGCAAATGAAAGTAATGTAGCAAATTCTCAGAGATTCTCAGAAGTCTCTTTGGTGTCATAGAACCCATTACGCATTGCAATATAGTTTCATGGCTGATTTCTCATTTCAAGCTAAAATGTATTCTCTTCATTTTGCTGATAAGAAAGGTAAGACTCAGAGAGTTGCTTACCAAAGTTTGCACAGTTAATTGGTAGCAGAGAGGGAGCTGTAAGTCAGATTTCCTAAATACAGTGTTCTATCTACTATACCAGGGTGCCTCCAATTTTTGTAGCTGTAACTACTTATCCAATTCAATGAGCATTTATCAAGCTCCAAGTATGTAAAAGGTACTGTGCCAGGCAATGGAGATACAAAGATAAAAACAAAACAGACTTTGCCCTCAAGGAGCTTATATTCAACAGACGCACTACTCTATAGATGCACTGCTTTAATTCAACTCAGTTCTAATTATAAACCTCCCAACAAATAGTTTTTTACAAGGATTAGGTCAGTAATGAAAAGAAGTGGCTCACCTCCAGAGGTGGTAGGTTTCCTTTTCCTGAACATCTTTAAGCATGGGCTAAATAAACTACTGGAGAGCAATCACAGAACTGCATCTGATAGGCACCTAAGAAGTCATTCCAGTGCCCTTTATTTTACAATTGAGAAAACCAAGATATGGAGAGGTTAAATCAATGGTCATTTAGGCAATACATCTTAGATACAATATTTGAATCCTTAGACTTTTAGAACCAACTATCTTTCCACTGTAACATACTTATATTTTGGTACAGATTACCTTCTGGCTCAGATACCGGTTAGATTGGGTCACCCCTAGGGTACCTTCCAACTCTAATATTTTGTGATGCTGTGATTCAGCTTATATGACCACAATTTCTTCTTTGCCTGTAGTATATTCCTCATCCATCAGTCAGTCAGTCAGTCAAGGTCTCCCACTGAATCCTGGGCCATCTCCAGTCATCCTGATTGATATCTGGTCACTGGACCCAGATGACTTTGGAGGAGAAAGTGAGGCTGGTGATTTTGCACAGCCCGCCTTCACTCAAATCCAATTCAATTGCAAGTCATGTCATCATCTCCCTGATGTCATGGTCCACTTTGAGAACGAAGGACAGACCACAATTATACAACCACACAACGGTCAATAAACATTTATTAAGTGCCTGCTGTGTGTGAGGTGCTGTGCTAAGCATTGGGGGTATAAAGGAAGGTAAAAGAGTCCCTGTCCTCCAGGAGCTCACTATCTAATGAGGGAAATAGCATGCAAACAACCATATATACTCTCCAAAATCTATATACAGGATAAACAGAAAATAATCAATAGAAGGAAGGCATTAGAATTAGAGAGATTGAGTTACATTGTTTTGCAACAGGAAGAGTCCTGTATTTCAGGAAAGCCATGTCAAATAGACTAATGATACAGTCTTTGCTATCTATGCTTTCCCAACTCAAGAATCACAGTAGTTAACAATTTTCCCTCTCTCCTTGTGCCACTCAGTAACATTGTGACAAAACTGTCTTTTCTATCACTGACTTCTTTCACATCATTGTTGATTATTGCCTTTCAAGATAGTTCTTTCACCCTCAGAACTCATAGTATCAATTGGGCCTTTTATATGGGCACAAGATAAAAGCTGGTATAAAAGACCAACAAACAGGGAAAAGTTAAAAGTCATTAAAAATATTGCCTAATATCCTCCCCAAAGATTCTAAGTTGCTAACTTATTTTAATTTTATTATTATTTAATTAATAATCATTTGAGTGATTTGTTACTAATAATAATTATTCGTTTAATTTTAACGTCACCCTGGGGTGAAAAGATAACCATTCAATTTTATTCTCTCTTTTGAACTCAGGAAAGCACTATAAAATAGTGTAAGTATAAGATAACAGGTATAGTGGGGAAAATATGTTGGTTGTGGTGTCAAAGGACCATTTGGGCAAGTCACTTATGTGTCACCTTGGTAATTATTCACCTCCCTTGGTCATTTGTAAAATGAAGTGGTTCGATTAGATGGCCTCTAAGGTCCCTTCTAGCTTTAAATCTGTGATCATATGAATATGATTTTTCTGGCTCATGGAAGGGAAAAGGATATTTCACTCTTCAATTTCCCCATTACTTGAGTGAATGCTTATCTAGAGCCTGAAGATTAGCTATCAATTACGTGAAGGGATCTCCTTTAGTGTGGTTTCAGGAAAGTTCAACTTTCTACATATATGACTTTGGAAGTTACCACTGAGTTGGGCTTGGGTAGTTAGGTACAGGGGCACTGACCACTTATGACTGACACCTTGGTTCTTGTCTGCAGGGATATCCCAGGTATACCTAGACTTATAGGGTTGAAAGATATTCTATCACTTTGACAGAGCTTAAAAGATGGATGCTCATGGATGAACCTCTATGGTTTTTTTTTTTCAGTCTATTCTTACAACTTACAAAGAAAAATAGAATGATTGTGCCTTATATTCCTACACAAAGAAGGAAGTTTGCCATTAAACATACCTACCTACATCGGAGATGCCTATATGGGATATCCTTATCTCTAAGGATTGGATGCTCACAAATGACTCTAGCCAGAGGATGTAGTTAGAGATGATCAAGTTGCACACATGCTAAATAATCTAGGTATAACCATATCACTGTAATTGTTGTGAAGAATGTTACTGATGTCAACCCAGATTTTGAGCATCAATGTTCACAGTCCATTCCTAGACATTTCATTTACCTAGTGGGTAAAGGCATACAGTGAGAGCATTTTCACAATGGTGATCTCTGATGTAATCTGGTCAATGTGGCAACTTCATACTTTGGGTTTATGAAGAATAATCCATAAAGGCCATACAAATAGTTGCATTTATCCAGACTTACAGTCAGTAAGTTCAAGGCTGTCCAGATCCACACTTGCTGATACCATAATGGCAACTGATTATGTTACACTTTTACTGTTGCTATTTTTAGTTTGGACCTTTGATTCCATTGGTATAGGGAACATCTAGCAGAGAAATTCTTTCCATTAATGCAGATTGGCAACTTGTCTGTCACTAGTAATCAGCTGGATGGGTCAGCAGATAAAGCACTGGTCCTTGAGTCAGAAAGACCTAAATTCAAATCTGGCCTCTGCTACTTCTATCTGTGTGCCCCTAGGCAAGTCACTTAATTTCTATCTGCCTTGATTTCTTCACTAAAAAATGAGGACAACAAAAGCTTCTACTTCCCCGAGTTACTGTAAGGATAAAATTAAATAATATTTGTTTTGTAATTTTAATATATTATTTTCCCTCAATTACATATAAAAATAATTTCTAACCTTCATTTTTTTTTACAAGTCTGAATTCCAAAATCTCTCCCAACTTCCTTCCCTTTCCTCCCACTTTGAGAAAGCAAGCAACTTGACAAAGGTTATATGTGAGCAGTCATGCAAAATATATGAAATAATATTTGTAAAATGCTTTGCAAATCTTAAAGCACTATATAAATGATAGGTTTTACTGTGGTCTTAGAGAGTTCTCTGGCATTGAGACTTATTTGTGGTTACACAGCTACTATTTTCAGATGCAGGACTTGAATTAGGACTTTTCCTGATTCCTAGATCTAACCCTTCCCCACATACCGTGCTTCTGTTAGATATATACAATCTATTCAGAGTCACTTGTATCTATTTTTACCTAGAATTGTATCATTGTATCTGTTTCACTCTATCATTGGATCTATTTAACCAAGAATTTTTCTGGAATATTCAAGTATCTCTATAGATTAATTAATCAATAAACATTTATTAAAATTATATTTTATGCCAGTCACTCTTCTAGGTGCTGAGGATTTAAAGATATGAAAAACAAAAAGAAATATTCTCTGACCTCAAGAAGCTTACAGTTATAATGGAAAACATTTGTATATATAAGCATATATACAAAAAAATGTCAACTATACAATAAAAGATAAAGTTTGTTTAAGAGACAGAGCAGCAGAGTGGGGTATGATTCAAGGTCCAATCGGATATAAGAAGTGGTAGTTAAGTTGAGCTTTATAAGATACATATTTACGCCTCCTAGGCTGAGAAAGAGACAGACTAGGCTGGCTGTGACTGCTTTTTCATGGCTCATACTACCCTGGATTTGCTTGTGGGAATGGGGTCTATTTCAGTTTTTTTTGACAACCTTCTCAGATGTTTTTTCACAGTTCACATATATAAATCTCTTTCTCTTCTCTGTAAATAATCTTTGTCAGTAGAATTTATTTTTATAGGTTACTGAATCACCACTGTTAAACTTTTAGAATTACTGAAGGAGCTGAAAGTCGTCTCCAAAGGATTGTAAAGGAGAGCACAATATCAGACAAGTGTCTAGCAAGAGTTTGAGAGCTTTGCTGGAGAAGTTGTTGACTCCGGGGGTTATAGGAACCAGGCTGCAGTGTGGCTTTTGTGGATATATCCAAGTTTATCCTCCATATCACTAAATTAGGGAATTTTTTTGGATTGGGGAGAGGGGTGTCAGTCAACAAGCATTTATAAAATACTTACTATATGCCAGGCCTGTGCTAAGTGCTAGGGATAAAAAGAAAGGTAAAGATGGTCCTTATCCTTATCCTTAAGATACTTACATTCTAACTTGGGAGGGATGCAATAGATGATAGACAGACAGAGATAGATAGATAGATGGACGGACAGATAGACCGAGAGACAGACAGACAGATAGATAGATAGATAGATAGATAGATAGAAAGATGGATAGGTAGAAAGAAAGATAGATAAATGGATAAACTGGTAGATAGAATTTTACATTAAATGGAAGGGAACTTCAGATCTAAAATGTATAGATGTAATAACAAAGTGAGGAGAAGGCTTGTAAGTAGATTTATGCAAATCTCATCATAGATATACAATGCAACGGTGGAAGTGTGTATCAAAGCTTAGCTAAGAGGCATCAGCATGCCATGATCCATACTCTTTGAATGACGTTTGGTAGGGCAGTATTTTGCTTAATTTGAACTTGATTCCTGAAGAGGAAGGTTGAGAAATGTTTTTTCTTAATTCAGATATTATTTACAGTGTTAGACTCAGAGTCAGGAGTACCTGGGTTGGTTATATGACCATGAGGAAATCACTTCACCTCTTTGAAGCTCAGTTACTTCTCTAAAGCTAGAGGTAGTAAGTGAAGGAAACATGGTACAGTGAAAAGGGTACAAGCTCTGAGTATCAGAGGACCTGGGTTCAAAATCTGATTCTGTGACATTAGGCAAGTCACATCTGTGAATCCACTGGGTAAGTTTTTGTTGCTCTGTTGCTTCCATAGTGTCTGACTCTTCATGACCCCATTTGAGACTTTCTCAGGAAAGATACCTGAGTGGTTTTCCATTTCCTTTTCCATCTCACTTTATAGATGAGGAAAACGGAAGCAAACAGGGTTGAGTGACTTGCCCAGAGCTGCACAGTTAGGAAGTGTCTGAGGCCAGATTTGAACTCAGGTGTTCTTGACTCCAGGCCTGGCACTTTATCTACTGCACCACTTATTAATCTGTACTTGATTTACTAGAGAGAAAATCTGAGAAAAGCTTATTTTTAATTCATAGTTAGTATTTAGCATCTACCTAGAGAATTAACTTGCCTTATCCTAATAATTGAATGCTATTAGTTAGTCTATTATATGCTGACACTTGAATATCTGGGATCATGCTACTCAATCCAGCTTGGTTTGATAGGACTTAATATTCAAGTCACTTCCAGGTTGCATGTGGAACATGTGTGACATATTGGCATATAATACAAAGGAAAAAAATCTTATGGAACTTAACTCAGTTATGATACAATTAAAATAGAAGGTAGTGTGGCATCACTTTCTCTTGACAGGGTTTGGGTTTAGAGCCATTTGACCTGAGTTCAAAGTTTGTGTCTGCCATGTCCTAGCTGTGTGATCACCTTTAAGTTATGTACCTCCCCCACAAACCAGTCTTTACACCTGTAATATCAGAAGATTGCCCTCCTAGATCACTGAGTGTTCCTTTGAGCTTTGAGGTTCTAAGACTGTAAATCTCAACTTCATAAACAGAAAAAAAAATGGAGCATAAGGATAAAGAAGTAGACATTAATACAAGCAGAGAAAGCTTCTAGACTTCCCTCTGTGGGAGTGGATAGGTCTTCTAGCTGCCCAGAACATGTTTAGAATTAGCATCTTTATATGTCAAATGATCAACACAAAATTTTGAGGACCACGCTTCCTGTGCTACCTAAACCCCAAACTCTGATAGACAGGGGTCCTGGTAGGATACAAGGCAGCCAACAGAAGGCTGGATCTGAAACCAGGAAGACCAGACTTCGAATTTGTCCTCACACCTTTGCTAGCTGTGTGATACTATTCAAGTCACTTAACCTCTTGCCTTAGTTTCCTCAGCTTAAAAATGGGGTAATAACAGCAACTACTTCAAACAGTTGTTGTGTAGATCAAGTAAGATATTTATAAAGTGCTTAGAATAGTGGCACGGTAGAGTTATATAAATGCTTATTCCCCTCCAATTCTATTACAACATTGAAGGGAAAGGAGATGTGAGGGAACTGGAATCTTATAGAGGTACTGTAGGGGAATTTGATCTAGATCCCTCATGACTCCCAGAATAGTTCAGAATCCACACTGAAAATGTTTACCCGTTCCCCTGATTTAGTAGAGTGGTGTTTTTAGATTTAGATGGGAAATGATCTCTGTTGGATCTAGGCCTGTATCTGCAGACGTGATGAAAGGGCCCCAGGACATTTCCTAAGGCAAAAAAAATGGCTGTCACTGTGGGATACTTATCTTTCTTCTAACTACCCAATTCACATGGTAGGACTCAATTTTCCCTAGAGTTATGCCTTCTGTTTGGCAGTAGGGAATAACAGAATATTGGCCCTGGAGTAAGAGAAATTGAGTTCAAATCTTTTCATTCATCTGTGTGACTATGGTAAGTCACTAAACTGCCCTGGGCCTCAATATCTTCATTTGTAAAATGAGGGCGTTGAACTAGAAGATGTCCAAAGAATCTATAGGGTCATAAGTTGAGAACTGAAAGGGGGAAAAGCATTCCACCCAACTCAATTTCCTTACTGTCACCCAGTAACTGGGACTCAAGATGCAGAAACTGAGACCTAGGAAGTGGATTGTCCAAGGTCATGTAGGACTGAAAGAAGCAAAGGTGGGATTTGAATCTGGCTCCTCTCTCATTAGATCTAGCGTTCTTTCTACTGTCCCACAATGCCATTGGCCTAGAGTGTTAGGGAGTTGCCTCAGTCATAGAAAGATTAAGGAAATTGTCCCTGGTCACACAATTAGGAAGAATCAGATGTGACATTCGAAAGCAGGTCTTTTTTCACTCTAAGTTTAGCACTATAAATAGTAACTAAGAATGAGGAAAAACTTTTCTTAACTATCCTCTCCTGGAAATTAGGTTCAAATTAAAAAAAAAAAAGTATTGTATTTCCAAATGTCCCTCAAGTACCCCCCATCACCTTGCCTCTCATCATGAGTACTATGCAGCGAAAGATTTTATTAATAACAAAAAACTCTAAGCTTGTGTTTGGCAAGAAATTTCTTCTGGCTTAAGCATATAATACAGTCAAAAAGATACAACCCAATAACCAAAATACTTTGTGGATACCATCTCTGGTGCAATCTACTGAACTATTTAAAAAAATTGTATTGATTTATGTAGAAGGAAGCAGTTTGTCATTTTCATGTTTCAAGTTATGCAAATTTTACATTTGGTTACATTGTTGGCAGCAGTAGAAAGGCATGAGACCATACTTTCTTGTGCAGCTGTTTCCTCTTCTGAATGATAGACTTAGGAATACATAGGAATGATGGAGCTGTCTGATTGATGCCATGCACCACATCTGAAACGATCTGTGCAATATTGGCCAATCATTCTGTGGATTGGTGCTGGTCACTGCATAGAATGCTGGGCAGTCTTACAGTCCATTATATAGTGCAAGCAGAGAAGTGAACAATGGTACATGCTTCACACAGATCTGCCCAAGCAGGAAGCAAAAGACTTCTGAGGCTATTTAAGGTGGCTGGGCTATTTCAGGTGGAGGAATGTTACACCACTGTAATGCCATCAATTTCATTTAACGTTGCATTCTAAATAACAATAAAAATAATTTAGAAACCAATTGCATTTTAAATTATTTTCCACAACATTCATTTATTAATTAATATTCATATTCAAATTGTCAACAGAACTGCATTTTGTATGCCTGCACCCTATCCCCCCTCCATGATACACCAATAATAGCAGGCTACAATTTATCGAAAGAAAAGATGCTTCAATAGCTTTCTCCTCCTAATTAAATACAGGTTATACTGTGAATTCTTCTAACTGGTACACTTGCTACCTGTTTCATCTTTCAGTAGTATAGCTAAAATCGCAGCCAATATTTTTGCAGATATCACCTCTATAATGCATCAGAAGTTTCCAAGAGAAGATAACCTAAAAATCTATCACTTTGTCTGGACTTCAGAAAGATTTTCCTGTAAGTGTAAGAGTGTAGTATCACTAATGATATAGTCTATTTCTGCCACAATCTGGGAAGTCTTGGATCAGTGTTTTGGGATAGAATCTGGGGACAACTGTTGCTGGAACTACTGCAAGCACTGATGTTATCAGCTATCTTGAGAACTTCTCTTAGCCCTACCCTCAACCATTTGGGTCATTGGAGAGCTGGGACAATTGGCTAAGATGAAATGAACCTCATCCTCTACTTTGTCTACTGGCATTCCCCTGGCTTTCTTCACATATTTTATGTAGACAGGGACAAAAGCCTTGAATAGGAGAGAATGTTGTGGGAGAGAAGGTATCACAGAAATCTGCTAAACATATTCTAAAATGTCTTACCTCCTTGGACACCACTTGGCATGACCCCTTTTGATTCTCTAGCTAAAGGACACACTGCTAGGTGCCATAACCATGGTAATGAGAAAGTATTGTCAAAGATATTAGATATGCTGTGGTCCCATTGCCACTCCTAAGCCCATATGTGGAGCATGGAGGTAAATGGGAATTCTGTAACTGATTTAGAACCTCCCTATGACACTGGAGAGAGGGGTAAGCCCCAGTATGAGAAACCCTGCTCCAAATGAAAGGTGCTCCATTTTACTAACACTGCCAGAATAAAGCTGCTGGTGAGCTAAAGACTTGAAATTGGAATGAAAGAACCTGCAAGCAGGACTCTCTCATTTAATTGCTGATTCTGTCAGTGAACCTGTTTGCACCTATTATACCAAATAAACACCTCTTTTGATTTGGAAAATTGAGCTACCATATGTGACTATGTGTAGTTATGTTCTCTCCCTCCCCTAGATTTACAACCAGTCATAATCCACTAAGAGAGCTCAATTGCATCTTAACAGAACAGGTGCAAAGGACACAACAAACACTTTAGGCCACAAGGAGTACTCCATAAGAGCTGATGAATGTTTACATTTGTTACATGTATTCACAAGTGCTGTAATTAAATAGAACTAGCAATAATTCTGATCATAGTTCTAACCACAATTTGCATTCAAAAATTAGAAAGTCAGATGAAATGGTATATTTCTACCTATGACAAAATATAATCGCCCCCAACTAGATGTTGGGCTTCCTTTTTTGTGAAGAAACTAATCCTTATCAAGTGAAAATTACCATCTTTCTCTAGATCAATGATTGGCACTTGGTTCCAGTTAGCTCCCTGTCATGAAAAGGATATTATGTAAGAAACATAGCAAATTAGTCTACTTCATGGATATTTAGCCTTGCTCTTCTGAAGCTTTACAAATAAGATGATTATCCATAACGTTGTAATTTTAGCTTAGTAAAATATTATAATTGGACAACTGTAATCTCTCTTTTCTTTCCTTATCTTTCCATTTGCACACACATGTGTTATGTATCATCTTTGCATCATATCTTTCTTCTGCATCAGAAAAGAATTAGGAAAGATTCCCATCACTAGAAATCCAAAGTATTTATTTTGTTTTTAATTGGACTTTTCTGGCAACCAGAATTAGTAATTTTAGTCAAATCAAACTTTTAATCTTTATTGGCTATACACCAGTTTCTATATGTTTCCTTGGCAGTGACACTGGATGATTATTCTATAGGTTTGAGGATAACATTTGCTAAATTGCTATTTGGAGGTTTTCAGAATTTTGAAAGAAGGGTATTGTTGGTACATTAGCTCCCAAGGGGTGGGGAGTGTGGCTCTCATATGTCCTTTACAGATAGAAGGGAATTTTCAATTCAGTCCAAGTTGAACTAATTCATAATAAGGTTCTATCAGGTGTTTCAAGGACATAAATTCATATGATGTAGAATTCACATGGATTTCACTTCAATTCTTTGTGTGATTGTCTCTGTCTAGAAAATAGGGTTTCATTCCCCAGATGAAAAATGGTCAAAGGATATGAACAAGGAGTCTTCAGAAGAAAAAATTAAAGCTATCTATGAATGTCATGAAAAAGTCATATGAAAAAAATGCTCTAAAACATTATTGATTAGAGATATGCAAATCAAAACAACTCTGAGGTACCACATCACACCTATCAGATTGTCTAACATGACAAAACAGGAAAATGATAAATGTTGGAGAAGATGTGGGAGGGTTGGAACACTAATTCATTGGTGGAGTTGTGAGCTGATCTAACTATTCTGGAGAACTATTTGGAACCATACCCAAAGAGCTATAAATATGCTCATACCCTTTGACTCAGCAATATCACTTCTAGGGCTGTTTCCCAAAGAGATCATAAAAATGGGAAAAAGACTCACATATACAAAAATATTTATAGTAGCTCTTTTGTGGTGACCAAGGACTGGAAATCAAGGGGATGCCCAACAATTGGGGAATGGCTGAAGAAGCTGTGGTATAAGAATGTACAGAATACTATTGTGCTATAAGACATAACAGGTGGATTTCAGAAAAACCTGGAAAGACTTACATTAACTGACACTGAGTGAAATGGGCAGAACCAGGAGAACATAATGCACAATAATTGCCACAGTGTGTAAGGCCTGTTTTTGATAGACTTAGCCCTTCACAGCAATACAAAGACCGAAAACGTTTCTAAAGGATTTATGATGCAAAATACCATCCACATTCAGAGAAAGAACTATGGAGTTGGAACGCAGAATGAAGCAGACTATTTTCTCTTGTGTTATGTTTTTTTTTCTCATGGTTTCTCCCGTTGGTTTTAATGCTTCTATGCAACATGACTAATGTGAAAATATGTTTAATAGGAATGTGTATGTATAGGCCATATAAAATTGCATACTCTCTTGGGGAGGGGGTGAAAAGAAAATTTGGAACTTATGGGAGTGATTGTTGAAAACAAATAATTTTGGAGGAAGAAAAAGAAAATAGGGATTCATGATTTTTCCTCCATACTACACATCTTAGGGATGTCAGGATAAATAGTGAACCATCATAGCTCCTCTGTCTCTTTTTGCCGGATTTTCATCCAGGTCATGCACATTAATGTGAGACATCCCATAAAGCTCTGTCCTGTACCCTCTTTTCTTCTCCCTCTGTACAATTTCTATTAATGATCTCAGCTTCTCTCATTTCTTCAATTTTCATCTACATGTAGATGATTCTCAGATCTATTTATTCATTTCTAGCCTTTCTCGTGACCTCCAACTGCCCACTGGGCACCACAAACTGCACATCTCAGAGACATCTTAAACTTAATATGTCCAAAACTGGACTCATTATCTTTCCCCTCCACCCAGATCCTAACTTCTCCCTAACCTCCCTATTATTGTTGAAGATGTTGTAATGCCAGTGTGATATCCATAGCAGTTGCTGCAAATATACATGGATATCTCCATGTTTAGTTTACAAAATATAACCAACCCTTGTCTTCCAGGACAAAACCAAAATATTTATTTGGAACATTGCTATTAGGATACTGGAAGGCAAGATTTAGTAAGGTACTCATCACCAAATCCAGGGAGTGCTGACATTTCTCTCTGTCAAGCCTCCCCAGGAGCAAGTTCCCTTAGGCAAGTTATTTCCTCTATCTGTTTCTCTCTCTGTCCACACCTTTCCCTCTAAGCAATATAATATATACTGTTTCCAATCAAAGACTTTTTTTTTGTTAAAGGGGTCAACCCTCAAGAAACTTAAAGAAGCCCATTCATTGAATAGGTGTATCTCACTCAAAGTGAGAATGTGATAAGACCTTAGTCTGAAAGGGCCAAGTCTCACATTGCATCCTGAGTCATCTCCAGTCATTCTGATGAATATCAGGCCACTGGACTCATATGGCTCAGGAGAAGAAAAATGAGGTTGGTGACATTGCACAACCCTCCCTCACTCAAATCAAAGTCAACTCCAAGTCATGTCATCATCTTGATGCCATGGTCCTATTTGAGAATGAAAGACAAACACGACAAGAGGGGCACTTAATTGGCTTAGAGAAGTTTGGAAATTATCACTTAATTGGGAAGGTATGGGAATCCCTGTGGCCCAGTGACTAATTGGCCCTGCACCAGGGCCTATTAATGGGCGGGGAAGATCTTATATCTCATATATCTTATATCCTAAGCTTACAAGCTTGAAGCCTTCTTTGATTCTTGGCTCTCCCACATTCCCCGCCACAATCTTGAATCATTTGTCAAGTCCTGTCAGTTCTATCTTCATAATATCTCTCATATATTTACCCCATCTTTCCTTTGACACAGGCACCACTCTTGTGCAGACTCTTATCACCTTCTTGTCTGAGTTATCAAAATAGCCTGTTGGCTGATCTCTACATCTCAAGTCTTTCCCCTCTGTATTCCACCTTCCAGTCAACTTTCAAATTGATTTTTCCTAATGCACAATTCCAACCATGTCACACCACTATTTAATAAATTCCAATGGCTCCCTATTACCTCTAGGATCAAACATAAAAGCTCCTGTTTTGCACTTAAAGCTTATTATAATCTGGTACCTCCCTAACCTTTCTAATCTTTTTACATCTTACTCGCCTTCACATACTCTGCAATCCCATGATACTGGTCTCCTTCCTCCTTTTTGAAGAAGATCCATTTTCTGATGCCAGGAAATTTCACTGGCTGTTCCCAATGCCTGTAAAGCCTCATGGATTTCTTCAAGTTTTAACTAACATCTCACCTTCTGAAAGAATCCCTTCCCAGTCCTTCTTAATCTTAGTTTCACCTTCAATTTATCCTGTATAAAACTTTTTTGCACATAATTATTTCTATATTGTCTTCTTCAGACTGTGAGCTCCTTGAGACTGTATGGTTGTTTTTAACCTTTCATTGTATCTTTGTTTAGCACAGTGCCTGACACTAGTAGGTACTTAACAAGTGCTTGTGGGTGACTGATTTTTGAGGAAGTAAATTCAAATATTGGATATTGTTAGAAAAAGATATTTCTGACCTCAAACCTGATTTTTCTCTTTCCACTCCTACCTGTATCTTTGGGATAACTAGAAAAAGTCTAATCACTTAGGGTAGTGCAGAACAAAGAACACTAAATTTTTAAAATTTTATTTTTAATTTATGGAATAAAACAAGCATCTTCATGACATAGTGCAATAAATTTGTAAAGATTATTGCACATGAAACTGAAAATCTGTTATGTACCCCTAGCTATTCCTTTTAAATATATAATAGTTATCATGTAAATTTCTTTTTTCTCTCTTTTCCTTTTCTTTTTCTTCCCTTCCTCCAACCATAGGGAGAACTGCAATAAGTTTTTTGAACATACATTTTCTTTTCCTCTTTCCTCTAATCAACTTTGGAAATAAACCTAGTAGTGGCATTTCTGCGTTAAACAACTCTGGGCATAACGCTATATTGCTCTTTAAAATGGTTGGATAAGCTTGCCATTCCACCAATAGTGATTTAGTGTCCTAATTTTTTTCATATATCCTCCAACATTTGTTGCTTTTCCCTTCAATCATTTTAGCCAATCTGGTAGGTGCAAAATTCTATCTCAAGGTTGTTTTAATTTGCATTTATCTAACCAATAAAGATTTAGAACATTTTTCATATGACTGTAAAGTGTTTTGATTTCTTTATCTAAAAATTGCCTGTTCATATCCTTTGGCCATTGGAGGAATGAGTGCTGACAAAGAACTAGGGGATGCCCATCAATTGGGGAGTGGCTGAACAAGTTGTCATTTATGATTGTGATCGAATACTACTGTATTATAAGAAAGTTATGAGCTCAATGATCTTTGAAGAACATTAAATTTCAAGTTACATGACCTGGGTCCAAATCCTAGTTCACTCATTCGTTACTTTTGTGACATTGGGCAAGTCTCTTGCTTTCTCCATTAAGGGAGAAAATGAGAAGTTTAAACTTTGAGGTCCTTTCTAGCTCTAACTCTATGACCTCATGATCTTCTAAATTTTAGCTCCTTTGAAAACATTTGCTGCCTCATTTTATAGATAAGGAAACTGAGATCTGGAGAGGTTAAATAATGACCCATGTGATAGATGCACCAAGACTGTTTTCTTAAAAGCTTCATTCAAAACAGGTACCCTATTTTCAGATATCCCTTTTTCAGGTTACAATAAAATTGTTACAAACACAATAAATACCTGATTATTTGTAATGCTTCTCAAAGCATGGATATTATAGAAAGGGTGAAATGTATTGCTGTACTACGTACTTATAGAAATAAAAAAAAAACAAAAGAAAACAATAGCCTGTAAATCTTTGGACTGAAGGATCGTTATTAAAATACACAAAAAGTGGATTGTGAAAAATAGTCTTTGAAAATAAATATAAACAAAGAGTAAAATGATTCTAGGAGAGAACATGGTTTGAAATAATGTGCTCACTTCAACTCTATGGTTCCATTTGAAAAATGTGTGCGCTTCCAGAGCAGAGTGACAGCAAATAATACAGTGGAATGATTGGGTTGTGCTACATATTTGGGTGTGAAAGTGAATTTCTTTGAAGTCATAAATATACTCTTGAGCTTTAGTTAAAGTTTAGATCTCCTAAAAAAGTTCTGCTACAGTTGGGCTTTTAAAGCTATCCAAAACAAAATCTGTAATTTACTTTCCTATTACTTTTTTATGAGGTCTTACAGCCACTGTAACATCTTTTTTATTTTGAGATTTACAGGTTGGACCCTGTGAAAAGGCATTTGGATGACCTGGTAGACAAGTGTTGTATATTCTGCCTCTCAATTTCTGGGGACCAAAATTAATGAGGGCATCTTTAAATGATAGGTTGCTTAAAATGTTCAAAGGTCTGGTGCAAGAGAGGTTAAGTAATTTAGCACCACTGTTTCCAAGTCTTGTTACTTGAATATAGTGACATGATACTCCACATGGCAACTGGCCTAGAGACAGTAACTAGTTTGGGCTATTTTACAGTGCTGTCTCTTGGAATAGAATCTATGTTTTCAGTATTATACAAAAAACACACGGACCACATCACCACTGTCACTCCAAATGCCCTTGTTGTCTGAATAGGGAAGAACTCAGCTCCAGGGTGCAGTGCTCTTCAGCACAACTCAAGTGCAAAGGGAAGTGAGTATGATGTTGCCTGGAAGAAAAGAAATCCTTTTTTATAAATAGTAATACATTACCATTGCCTTTTAGGGATTTTAAAAGCAATTTTAGCTAAAAATACATAACCATTCACAACAGGAATTTTATTCTTTCTCCATCTTCTATTTTTTCATCTTCTAATTTACTAGATAATACGAACAGTGTTCCAGTCCCTTAACATCCTCTCTTGTCTTTTAACATCCTATATTATACAGCTTTTTTCTTAACGGCTCCTTTAAACTACAGTAACAATATTTGGACTTCAACATAAAATATTACTCTTTTATTCCAAGATAATAAGGACTTCACATTAACACACAACACACACACACACACACACACACACACACACACACACACACACACACACAACAGCAACTCCTACCATATAGTTTAGGCCAAGCTGCCAAATCCTATTACAGATTCAATCCTATTAAAACGTTCCCAGGTTTAAGCCTGCTTTGGAGTTTTTCATACGAGTGCATGACCCCAACCAAAACCCCTACATGTGTGGTCAAGGGACCTAAGGATAATTGTAAACTGCATGGGCTCCCATTAATCTCAGCACAGTCAGATATTAGTGCTTGTAAATCAGCACCTAAACAAGGACAATAGTTAAAGCCATCAATAGTCTTTTAATGAGGCAGATCAGAAACAAATGAAAGCAACGGGACGCTAGGATTTGCCAAGGAGGGGATGAGGAAGGAAGAGGGCTTTGTCTGATTTCTTAGACAAAAAAAAAAGTGAATGGATTTAGTCCAGGCCTTTTCCTATGTCTAGTGGATCCACCATTTTTATAAAAAAAAAATAATAAAAAGATCTGTCTTGGGAATCCCTTTCTTTTTTCAGTTCAGGAAAATAGGGTCTCTCCTTTTATGGTTTTCTTGGCCTTTCTTTTTGGGGGTTCAGCAATAGCAGTAATAAAAAGAGAACCTATGAACATATATGTGCACATATTTAAGATGAAGCTCTTGCAGTAACAACTGCATGTAGACACATGATGGAATGATCAGTCACACTCTGTCTGTTCAAGAATTGTAATTACTTATCTGCATCCTTGCAGGCACATAGTGTTGCTTTTGAAATTCCCATAGATATGATTTGCCATTAGAAAAGAAAACATCCTATTTTGGAATTTCTTGTTTTAAAGAAGGAGGAAAAGAAAGCAAGATAGGATTTATTATCCAGCACGCATGTGCGGCAGCATTATAATGGTTGCCAAGCAACCTAAAGGGACCATATCATAGTAAAGGAGGGGGGCAAATGAATGAACAGATGCATGAGAATTAGATAAACGCAGGTAAGGGAAGAGGCTTTTAGTAACTAGACTCACCTTGTCTCTTTACTTGGTAGCTTGATTTTGCTAACAGGTAATGCTACCTTAAAAATTGTGTTTTTAACCATGTTCGACCTTTTGCTCTCTGTTCACCATTTGGCTAAAAAAAATTCTGCAAAGTGAAGGTATGAAATCCTTAGAAAATGCATGTTCTATGTTTTTTTACCAGTAATTTTGGATTGAGATATATTCATTCTCATGCATTTGATATGATATCACCGCAAACCAACAAAAATATTCAGTAAGGATACTTTTCATGCAGTGATCTTTAATAAAATAGAGGCTCATTTCAAAATACCTGCTTTCTTACTAATGCAAAAAGAAAATCTCCAGTACTATTAAGTTCTGTTTATACTCAAGCAACATTATCTCCTCTTTCATGTTAATTTCCAGATTGGGTCCTATGAATACCTAGTTTCAACTTTCCTAAGAAGACTAAGATAGGATCTTTTGAGTCTAGTTAGTAAAGTTCAAGTGGTAGATTTTCAAAAGTTTTGTATTTACAAGGTAGTTGAACTCTAAAAAGTTGAGAATCATTCATTGACTTTAAACTCTCCCCACTCCCACCCCCATTCTTGATAGTTCTGTAGATTCAGTTGCAGAATTTAATTGTTTTATCTAGGGAAACAGCCCTTGAGGCCACAAGGATCTTTTCCATTAGACCACAATTCCACATCGATTAACAAGTAGATGATGGGGAGAGGAGTTCATTTCCAAACCAACTTAACAGAACTGATCAGAAGTGAAAGTATCAAATGATGTTAAAGTACAGAACATTCACCAGGGAGATTCCTGCAAGGACGTGTTAGAATACTACGAAGTGTGAACTAAACGTTGTTAGTATGAGGGGAACTTTGCTAAATGTGTTGTAGATCTCTCATTTGATTCTCATAATAATTCTGAGACAGGTGCTGTTATTATTCCTATGTTATGGCTGAGGAAACTGAGGCAAAAGAGGTTAAGTGACCTGCCCAGGGTCACATACTTAGTGTTTTGAAGCTAAAATTGAATTCAGGGCTTTCTGACTCCAGAGCAGTGCTCAATCCACTATACCACCTAGCTATTAAGAAGGATGCCTCAGCAACGGACCACGTATGAGGAAAAGAGACAAAGTTTTTATATGGTGAGAAACAGCATCACCGAAGCATATTTGGAGGGGGCTCTGAATGGCCCCTTAGGTAACCTTTAGGTGACATGAGAAGGCTTCTATATGACTAATATATCTGAAAAAGATCATATAAGAAAAGTGTTACCCTTGTTACAAGTCAAGGACCAGGTCGGCACAGCTCTGCAGGACTCATTTTCCCTCTGGATTCCCTGATGAACTTGTAGCTCTGTAGTCCTCACCAGGATGGCTTGTGTAGTCACATTTTAATCATAGATTGACATTAAACTATTGGGGAATTATACTGTGTTGGCTAATATCTATTCCACCTCTCCTGCCCTAATGAGATCACCTCACACACACTGGCACAGATACAAACATTTACAGCTAAGTGCTCAAAAGAGGCTGGAGGACAAATGCTCCATAATTCATTACCCTGGAAAACATGATTTCAATGCCACACAAGGCAAGGTAATCTCAAGTATTTCTGAGGTGGGAGAAGCATAGCACAGTCAAATGCAAGTGACTGACTATTTATTTCCACCTGGTTCTCTTTATTCTCTCCCTGAGTGAACAAGTCCTCTACTATGTAATGCCACCCAATTTCTTCACTGGATCTCACAGTTAAGACCTTGAAGATAGTGTGGCAATCTCCTGTATTACACAATTCTAAGAAGCAGATAGAGCAGTTTAAACTTGAAGAAAAGAGGGAACAAGGTCCTGAAAATTCCAAAGACCATTCATCCCAATTGTTTTAATAAAATGACTACTACATATCTGATCTGCATTAAAAATGGAAAAATAACATAAATTCTACTTCTCCACAACCTGGCTTCATTGCTATCCATCACCAAAAGGTGGCAGTGTTTTATCCACCATTCATTAGTCACTCTATCCACAGAGAGCTGTGCCTGAATGTCATTTTTGTGCCTGTCTATCCTTCCTCCTGGTACCAAATGTGGATTGATGGCATAGGGACATTGTATTACCAAAAACAACAGCAATGCAACTTCTATGCAGAAACTTAGAAGATTAATTATACAAATTAGGGTATAAAGAATCAGAATTCCTTTTTGAGGGGGAAATATACCTCTATTTTAACAACAATAACTAACTGAGCTTTACTAATGGTATCAGAACCAAAACACCTTGTTCTGCATCCACTCATCTTTTCTGGCTCTCCTCCAGAGGGGAGGAAACCTAGAATCTGAGGTCCACAGACTGAACCTAATATGGAGAAAATGAAGGAAGACATTCATGAAAAAAATCTGACATTTCCACCAGTCAATACATCCTTCCTGATGTCTTCTGGAAGAATTTTTGAACAATAAGGCTTGTTGCACATTTATAAGGGAGATTGTAGAATCCCCTTCTCAGTAGACCTTTGAAAATGGGATGAATTGTCACTGGTAGATGGTTTCAGTGTGTTCTTGTCTGCAGTCTGGGTTACCTAAAAGTCCATTCAGAGTCCCCTCCAAACTTGCTTCAGTGATGCTATTTCCAACCATACTGCTTCCATTACTTTTCTTAAGCTGCTTCCACATTTTCAGGAACAACAGGGTATTTTTTTCAGATTTATGAAGAGAATTTGATCTTTAGATGCTTATTGTAAATAGGGCTGGTATTTTTTTTAAATGCTTCCTCAGTGATATTCCCTTCCACTTTTCCTCCCCCTCTTAGCTTTCTGAGCTGGTCTTGTAATTTTCTTTTCCACCAGTATGCATTAATGTTTCTGTGGCATTTATAAACTTTGATCATCACAAAATATTAGGATTTATGATTTCCTTGAAAAGGAATTTTCTGGATGATAGATTATATTTTAAGACCACTAGATAGTACAATGGATAGATTGCTGGTCCTGGAGTAAGAATGAACCAAGTTCAAATCTGACCACAGACACTAAACAGCTGTGTTACACCAGGGAAGTCATTTAATCTCTGATTAAGTTTCTTTATATGTAAAATGAGTCTAATAATAGTATCTACTTCTTGGGGATTCTGTGAGGATCAAATGTGATATTAATTTTAAAGTGCTTAGCACAGTACCTGGTACATGGTAAGTACTATATAAGTGTTAGCTATTATTATTCATGGTATATTTTCAAACTAGATTTGACACATTAAACAAAATATATTTAGAAAGCAAATGTTTATAAGCTTATCTTTTTTGACAGGGTTATTAAAATAGTATGAGAGGCAGTGTGGTATAATAGTTAGAGAGGAGGCCTTGAAATCAAAAAGATCTGCATTCAATTCTCACCTCTGACACATTCCAGCATTATGACATTGAGTCAGTTCATATTTTACTGCCCAAGTTAATTTTCTAAAACTACAAGTTAGAAAGGACATATTGACCTATATTGTTAGGAGTTTTTTAAACCACTGAAATCGCAAATCCAGGTCCTATGTCTTATCCCCATCTGTATCCCTATAACTATCTCTGTCTCTAACCTTATCCCTATCCTTTTCTTCATCTAAATTTTTCTAATCCCTCTCCCAATTCCTATGCCTAACCCTAAGCCTCTGTGTCTATCCCTGTGAGTATGGATCTATGGTAGGTGCAGGAGATACAAAGACCCCCCAAAAATCCTATTAAAAAGAGATTATAGTCTAAAGGAGGAGGTAGACAACAAATATACACAATTGTATACAGAATAAATAGGAATATATACAAATATAAGATAGTTTAGGAAAGAAGGTGCCAGCAATTGGAGGGGGGAGCAGGAAAAGTTTCAAGTCAAAGTTAGTGCTTGAGTTGTATGTTGAAGGAAATGATGAATTCTATGAGGTTAGAAATACAGAGGAAGTATAATGCAGGTCTAGTAAATGGTCAATAAAAAGGAATGGAGATGGGATATGGGTTGTCATGTATAAGGAATAGACAGGTGAGAGAGAGAGAGAGAGAAAGAAAGAGAGAGAGAACTCCTACCTCAGAAAGAAGTTACAATGTAGGATGGCTAGATGTCCAGATAATCAGAACTTCTCAAGAGACAAAATTGAAGAAAAGGGGTTTATAATAAAAAACCTGTGGCCTCACATGTCTATTTAAGAAATGAACAAAAGTGTATGTGCCAGGCAAAATGAACTAGAGGTCGAATGTATGGGGGTGGACACTAAGACTTGGTATGATGAATTTCATGACGCTGAAAGGGTCTACTTTATTCAAAAGATATGAGATAGATAAAAAGGGATGGCATGAAGAGGGGACAGGCTTGTATGTTAAGAATGTATACTCATGGAAAGAAATCTAGGAAAAACAAGGAGGAACAAGGGTAGAGTGCTTTTGGTTGAAGATGAATGGAGGGACAAATAAGCTATTTTATCATTGAAGTATAAGACAGATGACTTAGATAGAAGAAAAAATACGAAAGAAATATTTCAAGAAACAGAACATAAGCCTGACAAAGAGACATAGTATAATAATGACGTGGAATTTCCGTTATCAAGATCTCTTCTGGAGCTCATTCTCTGCCAGAGACTAATGATGTTATTTTTTTAATTTCATCATTGATGATTTCATCCTTTAAAAGATAAACAATAAGGAAGAACTTTATTTTGACTTTGATTCTCATCAATAGGGAAAAATTAACAGAGTGAAAAAATGAAGGAAACTTTTAAGGAAGTGATCACTTTCCTTAGAATTTGGGAAAATGAAGGAAAATCAGGGTGTCCTCTCACAAGCACCTAGGTTTGGAGAGAGCAGATTTCATAAGGTTTAGAAAGGATAAACAGAATTTCATGGATTAAAAATTCTCCCGAGGATGTCAGCCTGGGAGAAATGGGACACTCTCAAGAAGGAATTTTTGAAGCACAAAGAGGAAGAGTTTTGATGAAGAGCCAAAAATAGAATTATCTGAAGAGGTGAACGTGAAGCCACAGGAACCTCACCAAATGATTTATAAAGCTACTTACAGAAGATAGAAGCAAAAACAGGTAAAAGAGATTCTTTAAGAATACTGAGAGGAGAGGTAAAGTTCTGAAGGAGAGAAGGTTGTTAAAATAAGTGAAGGGCAACAACAGAATGTGTTGTTTTTTTTTAAGATATGTTACTCTAAGCAAGTCCCTTAACTTCTCAGTGTTATAGACAACTTTTAATTTAATTTAGTTTTGTGTAAAGAAAGACAAATTGCCACATGCCGCACCTCATTTGGATGTGTCTAGAATCTTGGAAGCTTGACTACCCTATATTCTCTTACAAATGGACCTTGGGAGCTTGTTCTAACAGGGGAGAACAGCTACTTGTATACCCTTGACAGAAGAATGGTAAGGCTCTTTGAGGAAAGTCATCCTTTTCACTGAGCACACAGCTTTGAAAGGGACCCACATAGAGCAGTGAGGGAGGAAGGGGACCACACTTATCCAGTCAGATTAGTTGCATCAATCTTGGAAATCAATGGGGTGATAGATGTTATAACCATATGGTCTCATACCCTCTGGGCAACTTTATAAGACTATAAGTTGCAGAGAAGTATTGACTTGCATTGATGGACAATTACGGAGTTCCCTGTATCAGTAAAATCATAGATTAAGTACTGATCTCCTTTTTAAGTTATATTGAGAAAAATGGGAAGATTAAAGAAATGATCAGACTGTTGCCAGGGTGGAAAGGACAATAACAGCAGACAATAAGGAGAAGGGAAAGCTTCTAAATCTTATTTTACCTCTCCTTTCACTAACACGGGGTTGGATCTTTGGTCTGGAAAGGACAGAACAAAAATGGTAAATAGGGAGTTGTTTCCCTAGAATGTAACAGAGCCATTACTTATCCTTGATGACTTCAAGTCATCTGGCCCAGGTTAATAACAGCTCAGGTACTAAAAGAACTCAGAGATGTGATTTCTGAGTCAAACTGGTAGAAAGAAGCCATCTAGTCTCATTGCCTTTATTTCCTCCTCTCATTCACTTGTTAACCCCATTGTAATCTGGCTTTACCACTCAAGTGAAACTGCTCTCTCCAAGGATACCAACAATTGCTTAATTGCTAAATCCAATTGGTTTTTCACAGTCCTCTACCTTTTTGATCTTTCCAGTGCACCTGACACTATTAACTACCCTCTCCTCTTGAGAGATTCTCTTCTTGGGTTTTCCTGGCACTGTTCTTTCATATTCTCCTTCTGCATGTGTAGCTATACCTTCTCAGTGTTTCTTGAATCATCAATGTGTCCTCCATTGTAACCATCAATGTCCTTCAGTAACCTGTTCTGGGTCTTCTTTTCTTCTCTCAGTATAAACTCTTTCTTAGTGATCTCATCAGGTCCCATGGGCTCAATTATCATGTGTATCACTCATCACTCTTATGTTTTCCCAGATCCAAATACCTATTCCTCGTCACCCTTCCTCCTATTAGAATGTAAGGATAGGTCTTATCTTGTTTTGTAGTTATGTCTCTAGTCTTAACACAGTGCTTGGCACACAGTAGCAGCTTAATAAAATACTGATTGATTGACAGTTGTGGCTTAATAAATGATTTTCATTTCATTTTAATTATTCAGATCGCATGGTGATCTGTACATCTAATCCTATTCACTCTCAGGAGCTCTAGCCCTACATCACAGACTACCTACTGTCCTGTAGACTTCTGAAACATATTCTAAGTGGAAATAATCATTTTTCCATTTAAACTTACTCCAATCTCCTTAAATCTAAACTTTTCCATTTCTGTTGAGAGTATCATCATCTTCTAGCTATATTTTATTTGAAACCTTAGCCTCATACTTAACTTTTCAGTCTCATTTGGCCACAGATCAAGTGAGTAGTCTAATAAAATCTACGCTACATTCTTTTCACAACATTTCCTTCTCTCCATTCAGATGATCAATACGTTAATTTTGCCCTTCCTTATCTCCCACCTTACTAATTTAAATAGCCTTCTAATTAGAATCTTGTCTTCTAATCTGAATTCTCTCCATTCTATTCATCATATGGCTATTATATATATATATATATATATATATATATATATATATATATATATATTTGTATATAAATACATATATACATATGTACATACATGTACACATATAGCTAAAACACAAATATATCCATGTTGGTCCCTTCCTTCCTGGTTTAAGTGGCTCTATGCCTCAAAGATAAATTGTACACTCAGTTTGTCAAATAAAAATTTTTCAAAATCTCACTCTAACTTTCTTTTTTAGGTTGTGTTCACATTACTTCCCTTTATTTTCTGAACTCGGTATTCTATACCCATCTCCTTGGCTTTGCCCAGACTATTTTCCATGTAAGGAATATACTTATTTCTCAACTATGCCTCTTAGAATGTTTTGCTTCCATTAAGTCTGAATTTATGAACTATCCATTATAAGAAAACATTACTTATCCCTCTATTTATTAGCATTCCTTACCTCCTCAAACTATCTTGCATACATTGTCTGTATCATCAGTGGAATGTAACTTCCTTAAGATCAGGGGTCAATCAAGGGAAGCACCCTAGATGATGTGATATTTGATTTGAGTTTTGAAGAGGAGCATAAAGTATATGGAAAAGAATATTTTCAAATCTAGTTGGAAAGGTAGTATGACACCAAGTTTAACTGGAAGCAACAGAGTTTGAAGTTTTTGCAGACAGCAGTAGAGACTCACTGGACATTTATGAGCAGAGAAATGACAAGAGCAGACCAATGCATACAAAAAATGATTCTGCTAGCAGTGTGCAGGAAGGATTGAAGAGGAAATGGAGATGTAAAGACCTGTACGAAAGCCACTGAAATAATTCAAGATGAAGAGTGATAACACGAGGCCAGTAGAGGTGACATAATTCTAGAGATGTTACACAGATAGAATCAAGAGAACCTGGAGGTTAATTGGACATAGGATCAATGCATCAGAGATTTATAGCTGGATGGGAACTTTGAGTCCATTACATCTAAACCTCTTATTTTAAAGATAAGAAAAGTAAAGCCTAGAGAGATTAAATAACTTGTCCAAGGTCATATCAATAATAAGTGGCAAAAGTTGATTTGGAACTCAGGTCCTCTGACTTACAATTCTGAACTGTTTTCCACAGTTCCATAAGGGAATAGTCAACAGCAATATCAAGGTTTTGAATGTGCAACTTTCAGGATTTTGAACGTGGGAGATGGGATCAATGTGGAAGTTGAAGTTGGAAAAAGGAAAAAGGTTTAAGGGAAAAGGTTAGAGAGATGCAGGATTTCTGGCTCAGTAAGAAGGCAGATGAAATTCAGTTTTATTCTGATAGTAACAAACCAAAGCACTTTCATGATTCCCTAAAAGCTATTTATGGACCCAAAACTATGGTGTGTCACAACTACTAAATGCTGATGGAGTCACATTGATTAGTGATAAGGATATGATCCCAGAGAGATGGACTGAACACTGCCATAGTGTTCCCAACAGACCATCATCAATCAACACTCAGGCTATTGACCATTTTCCTCAGGTTGAAGTCAATCTCTCCTTAGCTGAATTTCCAACTGGAGAAAAGGTTTCGTGTGCCATTAGGCTCCTTTCAAGTGGCAAAGCACTTGGTGATGATTCTATTTCAGCTGAGATTTACAAGTTAAGGGGACCATTGATCATACAAAAGCTGACTGAAATTTTCCAGGTTATATGGCAAGGGGAAGTTATCCCTCTGGAGTTCAAGGATGCCTCCATTGTCCATCTCTGTAAAGGTAAAGGGAATAGATTGCCTTGCAACAATTACAGGGGTGTCTCTCTCTTAGTCACTGCTGGCAAAATTCTTGCTAGAGTCCTCCTTACTAGACTGATCCTTTACCTGGAAGATGGTCATCTACCTGAGATCCAGTGTGGCTTCAGAAATGATCGAGGAACAGTCAATATGGTGTTTGCTGCCCATCAACTCCAGGAGAAACACCAGGAGCAGAACAGAGGTCTGTAGACAACATTTGTAGACCTGACCAAGGCCTTTGACACTATTGGTTATGAGGACTTATGGAAAATTATGTCAAAATTTGGTTGCCTGGAGAGGTTTATCAGTATTGTAGGTCAATTTCATGATGTCATGTTTGCCCGGATTATGGATAATGGACAAAGCTCTCATGCCTTCCCAGTTACCAATGGAGTGAAACAGGGCTCTGTACTTGCTCTCATGCTTTTTAGTATGATGTTTTCAGCCATGTTGTCAAATGCTTTCAATGAGAATGAACACGACATCAAGGTCAACTACCATACTGATGGCAAGTTCCTCAATTTGAAAAGGTTACAAATCATGACCAAAGTGGAGGGAGTGTTGGTGCATGATTTTCTGTTTGCAGATGATTGTGCACTCTTTGCAGTCTCTGAAGCTGAGATGCAACAAATTATGGATCAATTCTCTTTTGCCTGTGCAAATTTTGGCCTAATAATTAACACCCGGAAAACACAGGTGCTCCATCAGCCACCATCACACCATCCATATGTGGAACCATCAGTTACAACAAATGGAGAAGTTTTGAATGCTATGGAAAAGTTCTCTTACCTTGGTAGTATACTTTCTAGGGATGTACAGGTTGACAATGAGGTTGACTCAAGCATTGCTAGGGCTAGGTCAGTGTTTGGGAGGCTCTGAAGAAAAATATGGGAGAGAAGAGGAATTAGACTGACTACCAGCTACTAGCAGCTGTTTTCCTGATCTCATTGTTGAATGCCTGTCTACCAGTTCCATGAAAGGAAACTAAATAGCTTCCATTTGAACTGCCTTAGGAAAATTCTGAAGATCACCTGGCAGGATAAGGTACCAGACACTTAAGTCCTTGCTGTAGTTGAACTGCCAAGTATTCAAATTGTGCTTCAGAGAGCACAGTTCCAATGGGCTGGCCATGCTGTTCGAATGCAAAATGTACGCTTGCCAAAAAGACTATTTTATGGAGAACTCACATGGGGCAGGAGATCACATGGCAGTCAGAAGAAGTGATACAAGGACACTCTGAAGTCCTCTCTCAAGAATTTTAGATTTGACTGTGCAACATGGGAGACGTTGGTACAGGATGGCTCAGCATGGCATGCCCACATCAGAAAGGATGCTGTGCTCTGTGAGCAAAGCAGAATTGAGACAACATAAGGTAAATGTAAGATGTGCAAATTTGGAGTATCCACCCCAAATATTCACATCGAGTATCTGTGCCCAACCTGTGGTAGAGCATTCCATGCTTGTATTGGTCCAACCAGCCACAGCTGGACACACTGAAACTTCACTTTTTCATGGTGATGTCATTTTGGTCCTCTTCAAAAACATAGGACAACAAGCACCATTCTGGTGATGTATTTAGGTTTTGATATCCTGGCCTTCAGGAACGAGTACATTTGTGATAGGGAAAATGGGTTTGAGGAGGCCACAGGGCACAGAGTAAATCTGGTTGTTTTATTCTTTACAATGAATGGAAATGAGGAAGAAGGGAAGGAAGAAAAGGGAGAGGAAGGAATGAAGGGGACAAAAGGAAGACACATGCAAAAAAATCTTGGTTAGGGCACAGAAGAAGAAAAGCTCAGTATTGAGAATGAAACAAATACTATAGGACTGACCAGGGGAGTACTGGGAGCTAAGTCTGGAAAGAAGACTAGGGCTAGATTTTGGAAGGCATTAATTGCTCACCTTTGAAGTCTGAACTTTATGCCCTAGACACTGAGGAGCCGTTACAAGCTCTAAAAAATTTTTAAGCAAGAGAAAGTGTAAGAAAAGCAATACTTGAATAAGATTAGTCTTGTTTTGTGTAAAATAGATTGAAGAGGAGAATCTCCTGAAAGTAGTGGGTGCAAAATTCCACTTTTTGCTTTCCAAATACTATGCAAGATAATTGGCCTCATACCTTATTATGAGAAGATGATTTTGAAAGAAGGCAAGAAGATTGAGGACAGGGATGGTACACACCTAAACTACAGTATTTGCATCTCCTTAAATATAAACTTCTCCACCTCTTTACCTTTGCTTTTATGGGTCAATTGGGGACAGGATTGGAGGAAAGGAAGAACCAGTGAAGGAGACTGTGGAGGCGTCAGAGAAGAATCACCAAGAGAAGGCAGCATCAAGGGATATGATGGAATGAGTGAATATCAAGAAAGTAGGAATGGTCATTAGTGTGAAATCCTACTGAAAGGACAGAAAGGATGAATACTAAACAAGGGTTATTGGATTTAGCAAGCGGAAGACTATCAGTGACCTTAAGAACAGCATTTCCAAGAAAATGGCAGAATCAGAAGCCAGAATTCAGTGGGGTGTGGAGTCAGTGCCTGTGAGGAAATGGAGACAACAGTTAGAGCCTACTGCCTAAATCATTCCCATATTCACCTAACCGAGATCTCCAGTTTCAGGCTCTCTCTCCTACATCTATGTTATACACAATTGCCAGTTAAATCCTCCTAAAACCTGATGTTTTGACACATTATTCCTTTCTCAGAAACCTCCAGAGATCTTCCACCGTCTATAGGATAAATTCCATACAACACAGTTATTTCTGTACTAGAAATCAAATATAAGAAGGATGAACATGTGAATAAATATGTACACCTACATAAGCAAAATAAGACTTTCAGGATTTAGTTGGGTGATAAACACTCCTACGGTAGTAAGAAACATCCAATGTAAGAGATAGACTGTGATTCACAGTTGGGGGAAAATAATGGAGGTAACCATAGTTGTGGCCTTGTAACAGGTATAATTTTGCTACTGATGCTGCTGCTCAATGGCCCTGGGGTTCGAGCTAAGGGAAAGGTTCCTGTCTCTGTCACATCTCTCTCCACATTCCTTGTTCAAATTCTTCTCCAGGACTACCTGTCACCTAGTAAAGGGATCCCTGCATCCAAAAAAGCTCTAGATGGGACTGTGTTTTGAAAACAAAAATAGTGACCTTGGGGAAAAACAGTGACCTTTCATATACATACATATATGTATATATGTGTAGGTATGTATATATGCATATGTGCATATATGTATGTATACGTATATACATATACATATGTGTGCATATGTACATATGTATATTTAAGTTAGTCATATGGCAAAAGCAGATGACCATTTTATATGGCAATAACTATGAGGATTCAAATGCATAAATAAGCACAGCTACGTAATAAGTGACTTGGAGAGTGGGCAGCTATGCTGTAGCCCATCTAATTGATCCCTCCTGGGTTCACAAAAGGTAAATAGGGGTTAATATTGTTCCCTCATCCGTATCTGGGAAGTAGAGGCTTCTGGTTAAAGCTCTCTAGGGAAACATGGGTTTCCTACTGTAGAGATTAGGGATTTTCTTAAAAGATAACAAAACTGTCCCTAGGACTTGATTGGTCCTTATCTCTCTTGCTTCCTGGTCACCTAAGGGTATTAGAATTCCTACCCACAATGGAGTCAGGACCCTCTAACTGGTGAATTTCTGAAAAACCTCTTGAATGAGTGTATATTACCCTACTGATCAGATTCATTTCCATAAGGAGAAGCCCGAGAAGCTGAAGGATACTGTGCCTTTGTGGTAAATCCTTACTGTTAGGAAAAGTACATTTCCTCTTGCTTACAGTTCAGTGACTTGTAAGTGCCTCATTTTATCCTACCATTGAATTTGAACAAGGTACTGGTGTTAAGCATGCTTCTCAAAGGAGACAAAGTCTATCCCTTAGGAGAACAAAGATCTGGGGCTGGGGAAGGAGAAATGGGAGTTGTAGCAACTGGAACCAGAAGACCATTTCTGCAGTAAGTTAGGGAAAAGAAATGAGAACCTGAATGAAAGAATAAGCTTATTAGAAACTTCTCCCAAAGCTCCAGCAGAGTGATTAGAAAGCACTCTTTCCCCCTAAAAATCTTGTCTATATCACTTATAGATTTTCACTTTAACCTATTACATTGACTGAAATTCAATAAATAATTCATTAGGGAATTATTTAAAGTGTGTTTTTTAAAATCATATACCTCTTAAGAACATTAGAGAACTATAACATTCAAAACTTGGTGAGAATTATTTGAATCAGGTTGTTTCACTTTAAACACTGAGTTGACTTAGGTACGTGAGGGAATAAGAAGTTTTATGGGAGCAAAGTAGTTGATGCAGAAGAAGAAGCAATTTTGGAGCATGATGCACACTTTAGGGAGAGAAAACCCAGTATTGGTCACTGTAATGAGTAACTTTGAGTGACTTGGAAATGAAAGAGGTCTGCTATTTGATAAAAGGTACATGGAAAAAATGAATCTCCAAAAGATTAAGTGGTCACTGGATATAAATAAACAGTTCACAAAGAACTATAAAGTATTAACAACTCTAGGAAAGGATGTTACAAATCAAAAAGAGAAATATAAATTCAAAATGACTCTGAGGTTTCATTTCATATCCAGCAACTTGAAGAAGATGACAAAAGCAGGAATTATCAATTACAGAAAAGATAATTACACCAATGAATTCTTGGTGGAGTTGTGAATTGGGCCAATAATTCTGGAAAGCAGTTTACCATTATGCAAAGAAAAGAATTAAATGTACATATCTTTTGACCCAAATTAACTGCTAGACATGTGACCCAAGGAGGTCAAGGACAAATAGTAAGTTCTCACATACACCGAAATATTGATTATAGTACTTTTTCTTGTAGCAAAGAACTGGAAACTATGTAGATGTCCATCATTAGAGGAGTGACTAAATAAAAGTGGCAACAGAATATAATGGGGTGCTGTTGTGCTGAAAAAAGTGTTGAATGTGAAGAATATTGGGAAAGAGGAAAAGACATTGAATTTAAGAAAGTGAAGTAAACAGAAAAAGGAAAACAATATACAAAGCAACTACAGCAATGTGAATGGAAAGAATTAAAATACCAAACAATCAAAACTGAATACTGAGGAACTATAATGACCAAAGATGGTCCCAGAGATATGAGGAGCCCCTTGCCCCATTTCATTGCAAAAGGTGGTGATTATAGGCATAAACAATGCATATAACCTTGTTATGTTGGGTAGGTGGTATTCTTTTTTTCTTTTTAAATCTCCGTTGCAAGAGATGGGGAGAGGGCTGAAGAGGAGGAGAAATACATTAGGAAATGTAGGTAATAAAAAAACCAAAAGATATCATTTAAAAATTATAAAGGAAGGGGCACTGTTGGGTATGAAAGACAGACTGTTCACACCTAAAATTTACCTAGGACTGATTCTAAGTCCACATCTTCCTGAGGCCTTATTGGAAGTGATTCTTCCCAGCTGAAATGGATCCAAAGAGGTGTTTTCTAGAGGGCCTACCCTCTACTCTTGCCCTGGAAATAAATTTAGGATAAGATGACTTTAGCTTTTTTGCATACTAGAGGAATATATACCTCTCAGGGAAGCCCATGTCTTCATTCATTGTGGTGAAGTGACCAGAAACTGGGGAAGATCCAGCATACACAGAAACAGTTTGTGTTTGTGTGTACATGCATTTGTGTGTGTGCATACATGTGTATTTGTGTGTGTGTGTTGCTCAGCACAAAACCCTTTCATAGTATTGGGTACAATCTAACCAAAGATTTGGAGGAAATGAAAGGGTTATACGTCCAAGACAAATCACTTCTCAGCATCTAGATACCCTGCCCCCTTGGTTATAGTGATCTCAAAGGCTTTGGTGAATTTGAATTCATCATGTCATATAACAACTCACATTTACATCATGCATTAAAGTTTACAAAATGCTTTCCTCACAACCAATCTAGGTAATAGGTGCTACGACTATCATTTCTCACATTTTATAGAAACTGATACTCAGAGAGTCAATGTAATTGACCAAAGTTACACATGGCGTCCCAAAAATTTTAGGGTAGTTTTAAGCATTCATAGTTGAGTGCAATTAGAGCAGTGTTAAGCTCTAATAGGCCTTTTGGGACACCTTGGATAGGTAGGGAGTAACGGGTTCAGAATTCAAGCACAAATTGTCACGATGATGATGACTATGATGACCCTGATGATGATGGTGCTAAAATATATCTCTACATTTTGGGGGGGCAAAGGGTATTGAATCAGTAGGGCTAGTTTATAAATCTGGATTCATTACTTTTACTAGCCTACATTTCCTTTATGTTAAAAAAAATGCTACCTTCTGTTGTGACTTTATAGTCATTACTGAGTATCTCTCTCCTCTTCCCTACTCCTTGAGCCATCCCTTTCAATGCAAATATTAAAAGGAAAAAAAAAGGTTTTAGCAAAAATGACCAAAACATTAATCAACTCTGACAATATATGCACTACTCCATAGCTTCTGTCCCTCAGTTCTCCGATGAAGGTAGAGGTAGACTTGCCTCCAGGGTCAGACTAGGTATTCATAATTAAAGAGAATTCATTTGGTTGGTCGGTTGTTTCTTTCCACTCACAATGCTGTGGTCACTGTGCTCAGTATGCTATTTTCTTGACTCTGCCTACTCTATATTGTATTAGTCTATATGTCTCCTCATGCTGTTCTGAATTGTTCATATGTGCCATTTCTTCCATATAAATTTATTTATTTTCTACATTCACTTCCACAAAATTTTTAATTTTAAATTTTCTCCTCATCTTCTCCCTACGTCCACCCCAGGAAAATGTGTATTTTGATCACCCTTTCCTCCAATCTGCCCTCCCTTTTATCACTCTCCACTTCTTAGCTCCTTCCCTTCTGTTTTCCTGTAAGGTAAGATAGATTTCTATACTCCATTGCCTGAATATCTTATTTCCTAGTTGCATGTAAAAACAACCTCTAACACTCATTTTTACAGCTTTGAGTTCCACATTCTCTCCCTTCTCCCCTCCCCATCTATCCTCAATTGAGAAGGCAAGCAATTTGATAAAGGTTATAGATGTGTGATCAAGCAAAATACTCCATAACAATCATGTTGTGAAAGACTGTATTTCCCTCTAACCTGTCCTACCCTCCATTTGTTCTGTTCTCTCCTTTGACCTAGTCTCTCTACCAAAGTGTTTGCTTCTGATTTACTCCTTCCCCAATCTGCCATCCCTTCTATCATCCTCCCTCTCTTATTCCCTCCCCCCTGCTTTCCTATAGTAAGATGGTTTTCCATACCAACTGAGCATGTATGTTACTCTCTCCTGAAGTCACTTCAGGATAGCTCACTTATTTCCTCTCACCTTCCCCTTCTTCCCCTTCATTGCCTCTTTTATGTGAGATGATTACTACATTCTACCTCACCTTTTCTCATTCCTAGTACATTCCTCCCAAACCTTAATTTTTTTTAGATAACATTCCTTCATATTCAGCTTACCATGTGCCCTCTGTTTCTGTCTCTCTCTCTACATACATATGCATACCTCTATACATACATACATACATATATACATACATATACACATATTTACACACATTCCTCCAACTATCCTAATACTGAGAAAGGTCTCATGAGTTACAAATATCATCTTTCCATGTAGGAATGTAAACAGTTCAACTATAATAAGTCCCTTATGGTTTCTCTTTGCTGTTTACCTTTTCATGCTTCTCTTGATTTTTGTGTTTGGAAGTTATATTTTCCATTCAGCTCTAGTCTTCTCCTTTTTCATTTTTTCATTATTATTAATTTATTTGTTTTCAGTTTTCTACAATCACTTCCAAAAGTCTTAAATTTTCTCTCCCTCCCTTGCCCCTCCTTCCCTGAGATGGCATGCAAGCTTATACGGCTCCTACATATGCCTTCTTTTTTAAAAAAAAAAAAAAAAAAATATATATATATATATATATATATATATATATATAATTTATTTATTTTTCATTTGTCAACATTCACTTCCACAAGAATTTGAATTGAAAATTTTCTCCCCATCTTTCCTCACCTCCACCCCAGGAAAACATGCACCCCATCCACCCCTTCCGCATAAATCCTTATTAAACACATTTTCACATTAGTCATTTTGCATAGAAGAATTAAAATGAATGTGAGAAACTATAGGAGAAACCCAAACAAAACAAAACATAACATAAGGGGAAATATTCTGCTTCATTCTGCATTCTAATTCCATAGTTCTTTTCTCTGGATGTGGATGGCATTTTGCCTAAAGAGTCCTTTGGGAATATTTTAAGTCCTTGTATTGCTATGAAGGGCTAAGTCTACCAGAAAAAATTCCTACACACTGTGGTGGTTACTGTGTACAATGATCTTCTGGTTCTGCACTTTTCCCTCAGCATCAGTTCATATAAGTTTTTCCAGGCCTCTCAGAAGTCTTCCTTTTCATCATTTCTTATAGCACAGTAGTATTCCATTACATTAATATATCACAACTTGTTCAGTCATTCCCCAATTGATGGTCATCCCCTTGATTTCCAGTTCTTGGCCACCACAAAGAGAACTGTTATAAATATTTTTGTACATGTGGGGCCCTTTCCCATTTTTATGATTGCTTTGGGATATAGTCCTAGAAGTGATATTTCTTAGTACTTAGCAGTGCCTGGTATATAGTAAATGCTTATTGACTGGCTAGTTGAACGATTTCCTAAAATGAATGGGTTATACTAGATAACCTCACAGATGCCTCCTAACTCTAAATAGCAAGTTAAAAGGTATGCACATTTTTGTAGCCCTTTGGACACAGTTCCAAATTGCTATCCAGAATTGCTGGATTAGCTCTCAGGTCCAACAACAATGAATTCGTGTTCTAACTGTCCCACGCCTTCTCCAACATTTATCACCTTCCTTTTTTTGTCATGGCAGCCAATCTGATAAGTGTGATGTTACTTTGATGTATATCTCTCCAATCAATGATGATTTAGAACATTTTTTCATATTACTATAGATAGCTTTAATTTCTTCCTCTGAATGAGCTCTGGTCTTTTCAACAAGAATGTTTGGAAGTCCTTTATTTCATTGAAGTTCCATTTTTCCCCCTGAAGTATTATACTTAGTTTTGCTGGGTGTATGAGTCTTGGTTTTAATCTTATCCCCTTTGATGTCTGGAATATCATATTCCAAGCCCTCTGATTCCTCAGTGTAAAAGTTGCTAAATTCTGGATTATTCTGATTGTGTTTGCACAATAATTGAATTGCTTCTCTCTGGCTGATTGTACTGTTTTCTCCTTGACCTGGGAACTCTGGAATTTGACTGCAATATTCCTAGGAATTTTCTTTGGGATATCTTTTAGGAAGTGATCAGTGGATTCTTTCCATCTCTATTTTACCCTATGGTTCTAGAATATCAGGACAGTTTTCCTTGATAATTTCTTGAAAGATGATGTCTGGGCTCTCTTTTTTGATCATGGCTCTCAGGTAGTCCAATAATTTTTAAATGATCTCTTGTGGAACCATTTTCTAGGTCAGTGGTTTATCCAATGAGATATTTCACATTGTCTGCTATTTTTTCATTCTTTTGGCTTTCTTGCACAATTTCTTGATTTCTCAAAAAATCATTAGCTTTCATTTGCTCCATTCTAATTTTGAAGGAATTATTTTCTTTAGTCAACTTTTGGACTTCTTTTTCCATTTGGCATATTCTACTTTTAAAGCATTCTTACCCTCATTGGTTTTTTGTACCTCTTTTGCATTTGGGTTGGTCTAATTTTAAAGCTGTTATTTTCTTCAGCATTTTTTGGGGTTTCCTTCCACAAGCTGTTGACTCTTTTCCCATGATTTTCTAGCATCACTCTTCCCAGTTTTTCCTGTACTTCTCTTACTTGGTTTTCAAAATCCTTTTTGAGTTCTTCCGTGGCCTGAGACCAATTCTTATTGTTTTTGGAGGCTTTGGATGAAGGATGCCTTTGTTGTCTTCTATTGGATGTATATTTTCATATTCCTTATCACGAATGTTGTAAGAAAATACCTCTTCACTATGAAAGTAAGAAACTATAGTCTGTTTCTTTTTCCACCTCTGCTCATATTCTTAGCCAATTACTTTACTTTTGAGCTTTGGTAAGTGGAAGACTCCAGAAGCAACCTCCACTTCAGTGACTGTAGCCACCTTGGGGCTGGGGCTGGACCATGTTTCATTCTCAGTCAGGTGAGAAACATTGCCCATTGACCTTTGAAGTTGTCTTTAGCATTTGTGGGTTGTGAAGACTGGAATCCACAGCAACTGCCAGTGATTTGGTCTCTTAAGGCCTGCTCCTGTTCAATCTTGTGTTGGCTTGCTGATCTGTGCTCTGCTCCCAGCCTCATGTATTTGACCCTTCCCATCAACTTCCAAATTGTCTTGGGATGGAAATTTGCTTCAGTCTTTCATTTTGTGGCTTCTACTGCTCTAGAATTTTTTAAGAGTAATTTTTACAGGTTTTTTTGTGGGGCTAGAGGGGAGAAGTATAGCAGGTCCCTGCTTTTACTTCATCATCTTGACTCTGCCCACTTAAAGTTTTTCCATATGTGCTATTTCTTAAGGTAATATACCATTAAATGCACGAACAACAATTTATTTAGCCATTTATAAATGATGGGTACCTATTTTATTTCTACTTCTTTACTTCCACAAATTCATTGCTATGAATATGTTGGTAAAACCATTTTTTTGCGTCTAACTTCTTTAGGGCATATTACTAGCTGTGACTCTTGTGCATCAAAGAGTATGAATGTTTTAATCACGTTTTTAGTATAATTCCAAATTGTTTTCCAGAATGGTTCAACTGAATTCACAGCTCTACCAATGCTGTATTAGAACGTTTATCTTCCCATAGCTTCTCCATAATTATTTCCACGTTTTATCATCTTTGCCATGAGAATTCCTTAGATTTGTATTTTCCATTTTAATGGTCATTTCAGGTTTTCTTTCATGTAATTAGTAATGTTTTGTAATTCAGTTGAAAACTCTTCATTCACACTCTGGCCACTTCTTCATTGTAGTCTTTTATATTTAAAGCACTCTTTAGAAGAAGGTATACTAGAATCTTTTGTAGATTTCATGGTCTCTCTCCTCTCTAGAATTAAAGATACCAGGCATAGGAAATCACTTTTCATGGGCACCCAACTTCACTGACTCACCATTAGCAGATACCCTGCTCAGGCTGCTTTATACTGAGTTGGGAGGTATGTGAATTATCTATGTAGGATGTACAAGTGAACTAGGAAATAAATGGACACAGACCAAATCTGTGGGTGTTTCCCGCAGATGAATATTGGAGAAATGAGGTGCGTGTTTTGGGTAACTAGGTTTTAGCTATGTAACTTTCAGAGATGTGAAAATCTGAAAGAGATGTATGTGTCTGAATCCTCAATGATAAATAAAGTGGCAGAATTTTCATCTTGGAACTTTGTAGGTGCTATGCAAATATATTGCTAACATGTCTGCATTGAAGAGTGTTCTCCTGATGCTGCATAGTTCCAAGTCATGGAACACTACAATCTTAGAAAAATCTAAATTATAGGTAATCTAATGGACAATGGAAAAATAGAGAAGGAGGGGTATGCCTAGGGTACAGTTATTGACAATGGCTTCCGCCAATGTCATTCCGACAATGACAAGCCATACCGCAAGACTGAGAGGCAACAGACAATATGAGCGCTGCAGTGGGGTTTTTGAGATACTAAAGGATAAAAAAA
>CM053770.1:375523234-375546559 GCA_028658325.1 Potorous gilbertii | reverse complement strand
TGGGGATACACATATAAAGACAAAAATGAAATAGTTGTCACTCTCAAGGAGCTTGCATCATATGGGAGATAGTATGCATACATGTGGGCATATTTGAAATATCCACACCATAAATAAAATGTATTTGCTATTTAGAGTTAGAAGGCATCTGTGAGGTTATCTAGTATAACCCATTCATTTTAGGAGATCATTCAACTAACCAGTCAATAAGCATTTAATAAGTGCTTACTGTATACCAGGCACTGCTAAGTACTGGGAATACAAAGGAAGGCAAACACACAGGCCATGCTTTCTAAGAGCATACATGCCCAATGTCACAGGTGGTCTACTCAGGTCTTCTAACTCTAAATCTTCACACACTACTATTTTATATGCTTAGATTTTAGGCACATGTGGATATATAGAAATCTGTTTTTGAAAGGAACTACTAAATACTTTTCTAAAGAAATTATTCTAATTTAGATGTTTTAGGAATGACTTTTTGTTACCTCTGAATCCCTTCATTTAGGTTAGCATGATTCCTCATCTTTTGTGGAATGATTCCTTATCCTTTGAGATGGAGATAAAGGTAATTAGCAATACATCCAGAAAGGAAAGTTAGGAAAGTTAAGAGATACAATATTACTGTCAAAGGACATATCTGAAACTATTTCATTCATGAATGGCACAGATTGGTGAAGTTCTCCTAAAGGAAGATTCAGGTTACCTAAAGACACTATGATTTAGGTTTTATTTAGGCAGTTAGAGGATGTGATGGATAGAGCACAGGACCATAAATCATGAAGAACTGAGTTCAAATGTGGTCTAAAACACTTACTAGCTATCTGACCCTGAGAAAGTCATTTGTCTTGGTATCTTCATCTGTAAAATGGGGATAATGACACCAATCTCTCACAGTTGTTATGAGGAAAAATGAAATACATGTAAAGTGCTTCGTAAACCTTGAAGTACTACATAAATGCTAGTTTTATTTTTTAAATCTGATAATCAACTTGCAAGAATTTTGAAATCTCATCCAACTATGTATATGACACCATGTTAGGTGTGCGGAATAAAAAGATAAAAATGAAACATTCCTTACCCACAATGGTCTTGCATTCTAATATGGAGTTTAAATACATTTATAAGACTGGTAGCCAAGAAGGAGAAAGGAATTTTTTTTTCCTCGGGAGTCACAGGGATTATGAGTGGAAAAGACAGTACATTGTCATGGATCTTTTCAGTAAAGGTGGTAGAATTTATTTGCATATCGCTCTCAGATCAAGTGTAAGAGTTGGAAAGTAGGTATAGGGTGGGGAGACTGGACACGTAGCAAAGCATGAGGCAAGCTGCCTTTGCTGAGTAGGCCCTACTGTCCTGTATATGGCTACATGGAACATGAAACATGATAGATATAGTAGAGGAAATTTCATTCACTCACTCACTCACTAATCAACAAGTCTTGGACCCATGATAGAGTGCCACATCTGGTTGGATTAATTCCTTAGTAGGCTCCCTGGAAATCTGGTCTATAAGGTTACAAATCCTAGTTAGAAAAAGAACACAAGGGTGAGGTAGATGGCACAGTACCAAGATGGTTTCTGGGAAATTCAGTAGGCCAGGTTTGTTTTTTAGTATGTTTCCTTCCTTCTTCCCTTCCTTCCTTCCTTCCTTTCTCCCTCCCTCCTTTTCTTCCTTCCTTTCTTTCTTTCTTCATTTCTTCCTGTTTTCCTAAAGAGGGGTGATAATTATGGTATAGTTCTTTTAAATTTATCAAAATAATTATTAGTGCCTTATTTACTAAGAGTCAGAACTCATAAGCTAGAAGTATCAGCAAGTAAGGCATTGAAACATACTATATTCTATGGAACATTGTACTATAATTTCACCTAGAGCAGGAGGCAGGGCAACTTGATTACATGTATTCCAGGATCACTGGATTCCAAATCATGATGTTAAGTTGGTCAAATTTTAGAAATGTATTGCTTAGTCTCAGAAAGTTCAAGTGGCTGACAGCCATCTTCCAGAAAGGGCACTATGACCTATCCTGGTCTTTTAATTTGTACAGAAAGGTGACTTGGTGGTAAAGGATGAATACCATAAATAGTGTGTATTTGCTTGGTAAATACTCTGTAGCTTGAAACCACATGTGTGAGTCAGGTAGATCACAGTAAGCAAATGCAATTAGAATCTTATATACAGTCTTGTTGCCTGAGCTTTTTGAATCACTGTGTCAGGTCTAATTAGCCAAAGAACCCATAAAAACATGGAGTTTGAGTCTACTCATTTAATATCCTTCATGGTAGCCAAGATCAAAATGAAGGCAATGATGTTATTTGGATACTAAGCTTACTGGTCACATAACCACATTTTAGTTAAATTCTGTTGGCTGAACTGTAAAAAATTAAAGATCTAAGATAAAAATGTGCTCTCAGCCTTCAAATCTGACCAATTCCATTACGTGCACTATTGAAGTATGAAACCTTTCTACTTGATCAAAATGCTGCTGAGATATATATGTATATGTAAATATATATACACACACATTCGTGTGTATATATCTGTATATACATATATGTATATACATACACAAACATGCATAGATATACACATTCAAAAATACATACATATATGAATATACTGCAATATAGATACATACATGCACATACTCACAAACACATATATCCATCAGTGCTTTCACTATAAGGGAAAAAGTAGGAAGGCCAAATGAAAGACTAAAACAAGCAGTCATAAAGTGACTTTTTACATTTTTTAAGTAGGTCACACTACAGTATATTATTCTTACTGCAAAAGTCATGGTAAGCCTCTCAATTAGGAAAGGATGCATTTATAAAGTTCTTCCACTTTTATTGATTTTCAATGTCATTTTAAAAAGTGATGAATAACCACACTATAAGAAACTGGACCAAAAAAGTATTTCTTTCTTGTCTTTTGCTACTGCCAAAGAACACAGTTTTGGCTATTGCTGGTTTTGTCAATGTTACAATAGAAAGATGTCTGGATGAAAATTTCCATTTGGCTGAAAAGTTTGGCATTCCGCATATGCCTTTCCCTGAATAACTTTGGCCCTTGCCCTACCGGTAGCTCTGTGTACTCGGGCACACACACTCAGACAAAAGCAAGGTCCCTCTCATTTGGAACAAGGGTTATCTACTTAAAAATCTAAATCTCTTGTAAATGGCTGACATGTGCAAGAATATCATAGCACATAGCTCTTTGTAAGGTGATTTTTAAAAGAAAATGATACACATTTTGCTCAGCCAAGCAATCTGAAAGTTCAAAAGGTAAGAAGCACTTCTCAGCATGAAACTGTCAAACATATTTGAAGAGAAAGTTAATTACAATTGGCATTTTTAGGCCTACTGCTGGTCATGGCTATCTTGCTGAAAAGTGACATTGATGATACCATTTGTATAGGAGCAAGGAATCTAGGAGAGGTTGGAAAGAAAGAATTCCCTCTGTATCTAGAACTATTAAAGGAACTTGTTTCCCTTTGGGATATGTGACCATCTTGCATATCAAGATTGATCAGAACAGAACTTAACTCTGGATAATAAAATCTAGATGACCTGAAGGAGATAACTCAGAAGCCTTCATTCATACAGTAGAAGAAATGGAGAGGGCTGACCTATGGGGGTATGGGAAGCATAGCCTTTCAATTTCCAATCATTCAATCTCATACTCAAATAATTAATTTATTTCATAATTTTGTCCTTAGGTTGCTTAGGTTGGTTTATTACCATTACCTATAATTACCATCCTCTGTAATGATAATTTAAATGGGAAGATCTTTCCCATTCATTAATAGGCTCATGCAACCTTCCTGGGTCACATAGAAGCCTTAGTCACATGGAAGTCTGAGTCACATGAAGACTCTGGTAGGAGAAGTTTACTGAATGAGTAGGAAAGGTGGAACAGGAAGAGGCAGAGCTAGAACACAGCTGAGAGGAAATTGGTCAGAGAGCAGTCAGAGCTAGGAAGGATGCTGACTAGTGTGAGTGAATGAATTTTGTTTAAGGGACCTGGTTTGTGGCAAGCCTAGCAGGGGAAAGGCTGGGGATGATTTTATCCTCTGCATTGTTATTGTGTATAGATTTTTGTTACTATGATGGATTTGACTTTCTGGTGTCTGAATAAATGTTTTGGTTCTGTCTTCCATATGGAGAGTCTGATATATTTTGCTATTTAGAATTGTGCTGATATATTCATGGCTGCAGTAGGCACTGTGAATATTGTGTTGGCACTACACCATCATCCTTAGCTCCTCCTATATTCATGACCACACATACTTAACATAATTAAATCTTTCTCAGGTCTTGTGTTGGAGGTGTAGGGCACTCTGATGTTGCCTTGATTATGCTGGGACTGAGTTAGCTCTACAAGTGATACTATGGAACAGTCTAACACAACCTACCCCAGGTGTTTAGGGACTTCTGCAGGACCAACATTTTCATAGAGGAGCTCAACAGAACTGTAAACTACCCATGTTTTTAGCATACTGTCAAATTCTGAACTATATATATTGAGTTGCTAATTAATTTATGAAATTATGAAATGGGGCAGGCATGTCTGGTTCTTTGGGATTTGCCAGGAAAGATCATGATGGCAATGGGAAGGGAAGCTGCAATCACATTTTAATAAGCACAGAGGGTGAAGGGGAAAATGGTGCAGAAAGTACAGACACAAGGGCGAAAAGAAGGGAGGGGTACCGAAGCAGACAGCACGGAGACAGAGAGAGGATAGTGAAGGAAGGCAGGCAGCAGTGGGGAAGATAGTGGGAAGGAGAAAAGGCACAGGGAATCACTCACATAACCATGACTTAGATTTGGGAGCACTTGGCAGAGGGATTAAGGGACAGAAATTTGAGGTCTTATTTTTATAGTTTTTTTTGGAGGGAGTAGACTAAGTTTTATTGATGTCACTGGGTTTGTTAATTAACATATCCCGATCATCTCAAAGTTGTCAGTAAAACTTTAAAGTCAACATGCATCTTGTCCCAAAGTTATCAGTAACACCCAATATTCTGCTTACTCTGGACGTCTGGAACTTATGTGAAATTTTCATATCATAGGAACAAAAGTCCCTGATACAAAACTTAGAAAGCTTCCTCTGGTTCAGCACATATTAGGATGCAATTTGGGGCTAACACATGATATGATTTGCAAATTTTGCTCTTTTGGCTTTTGGGACATCTGTCCTATTTTTATGTCACAGACCCTTAGATAATCTGGTGAAATCTGTGGACTCCTTTTCAGACATCTTTCTATTTTAACATTAACAAAACCAGAAATAGTCAAAATTGTGTTCTTTGGCAGTAGCAAAAGACAAGAAAAAATACTTCTTTGGTTCAGAATAATGGTTTTGAATGCAAATAATAAAATACATAGGATTACAAAAAGCAACGGCAGTATGATATGCTTATATATGTAACTACATGTAAATATAGTAATGTAAATAATTATCTATGCAAGGAACATTCTCCCTCCTCTACTCTGCCTATTGATTCCCCCCTAGCTTCCTTTAAGTTTCAATTTAAATTCCTTATTTTACTGGGAGCCTTCCTCAACTTCTCTTAATTCTAGTGCCTTCCCTCTGTTAATTATTTTGTATCTATCCTGTATATAGCTTGTTTTGCATATATAATTTTTGCATGTTGTCTCTCCTAATAGATTTTTAACTCCTTGAGGACAGGAACTATCTTTTACCTCTTTTTGTATCTCTAGCACTTAGCACAGTGCTTAGCCACATTAGATGGCTAACAGATATTTACTGATTGATTTTATATACACACATACAGGGGCAGCTAGGTGGTGCAGTGGATAGAGCACCAGTGCAGCAGTCGGGAGGACCTGAGTTCAAATGTCACTTCAGACACCTGATACTCACTAGTTGTGTGACCATGGGCAAGTCTCAACCCCAATTGCCTCATCCCGTGTCATCTCCAGTCATCTTGATGAATATCTGGTCACTGGATTCGGATGGCTCTGGAGGAGAAGTGAGGCTGGCAACCTGCACAGCCCTCTCTCACTTAAAGCAAAGTCAAGTGCAAGTCATATTATTATTTCTCTGATGGCATAGTCTTCTTTGCAAATGAAGGAAGAACACACACACATACCCCTATACTGTATATACACATGCATATTTGTCTACATATGGGCATATAGGAGTCTACACATAAATACACATATTTGCCATATATGTGTATATTTGATATATGTATATACACATATATAAACATTAAATGTATACACACATAAATACATACATATATCTGTGTGCTTTTCCATGGTCTAGGTCTCCTGTTATTTCATTGGTACATTGAACTTCAGGTGATGAAATTCCACCTATGCAGAATAGTAATCTATTTTGAAATTTCCAATCATCAGGAGTGACCTAAGGTGCTAAGAAGGTAATGACTTGCCCAAGGTTACAAAGTTAGTTTGAAGCAGAGGCAGAACTCAAACTTAGGTCCTCCTGACTTAAAGAAAGGACACCTACCCACTAGAATATGCTGTCTGCTATATGAGTATCATTATCTTCATTTGAACAATGAAGATCTCCTTATACAGTGATTTCTTTGGTCTGTAGTAAAATATTTGCTAAACATATACCCGTTAGATTTCCATGATAATTTGTGTTTATGAGCTTTATGACTTAACATGTATATAACTTAACATAGGCTAGGGTTCTAGTACTGTTTGTTTATATGAAAAACTTTCCTCAGAAGAGTGAAACTGGGATAATGAGAGTGACAAAGAATTATATTGACTATAGAGAAGATATTGACAAATATGAAAAAGTTCCATGCAGAAGTTTTTTCAGGCAGGTGAAAACTGGAAGGTCTTTTTCTCAAATACTTACATTTTTTACACACACACACACACACACACACACACACACACACACACACACAAGCATATTTGGATAGAAATGTATATATATATATGTATATTGCATAATATATGTAATATAAATATTTATTTCAAATTATGTGAAAACTGTTCTAAAATAGCTCAGATTCTCCCAGCATTTACTTTAAAAGAGATATTTTTGCAAGATGTAAAATACTGAAGGATTCTCTTACTAAATCATTTCAAAGAAGGCTTGAAAGAGTTTTAATGAACCTTGCAGAGGTGACTTTCTCCCGGGGTTAACATGAGAAGGTGATGTAAGACATATCAAAATGGAAAGAAATCCAATTGATTCAGTTTGGTTTCAAAAAGTCCTAGAAGCAGTGTGTGTGTGTGTGTGTGTGTGTGTGTGTGTGTGTGTGTGTGTGTGTGTGTGTGTGTGTGTGTGTGTGTTAAAGAGATGCATTTCTTACTGGGTTGACTATTACAGACATTTTAAAATACCATATTCTGGTCCAAAGATCCAGCCTCTTTGGTCTTTGTGTTGAAAAAAAATAGTCACATCATCAGCAACCAGTGAATTCCTCACATCAAAAAATAGGAAAAAAAAGTTAAAATATATCGACAGAAACTCCTGTTCCCCTGCTATTTTGAGGTGGCTTTGAACATTCTTCTCAGCTATATGTTCGAAAACCAAGTGTCAAGAAAGTGTATTGTCTAATTTAAACCTGTTATTTCTAGGATGCTTTAACAACATTTAGATTTTGCCTTCTGTGTGCCAAATATTTGGCAAAATTTAGTCATTTTTAAAACTTCCAATTTCCTATCATTATTTTTAATTCATAAATTGCCCTTGAAATTTATCAAATACTTCAGGAAAAAACTGACCTCTTCTGATTGTTTATCATGGGTGGAAAAGTCACAGTGATTTTCAGTACAGTCAGGTAGCAGTCACTAGTAAGGACACAGATGATCACCTTCAGACTCCTGCGCTGCTGAATCCAGCCAACAGCTCACTCATCATGACTCTAACAGATTTTTCTGCTATTCAGACCACTGGGAACCTTATGAACCAGTTAGCTCTGCCCTCCTCCTTGTGACTAAGTGCCAACACTGTCAAGATTCAGCTAACTGAGCCCCAAATACATCTGGGGCTATGTATCTGCTTATTTTTAAAGGGCAGCTAGGTGTGTGTGTGTGTGTTTGTGTGTGTGTGTGCGTGCGCGTTTGTGTGTGTGTGTGGGGGGGGTTATATATGTGTATAGGATCAGCATTCCTTAAAAACCAACTTTTAAGAATTATAAGATAATCCATTCAATGAGCCACAAAAGTATCCTTCTCACTTGGGGCCTTTGCAGTCTAGGCTTTAATTGCAGGAGTAGTGCTTCCATTTGCCCTGGAGTACACAGGCACTTTCCTCTGATAATGCTAGCAATGAAAGGCAGGATGAACTCTGACTTCATATATGATAGGATAATATCAGGCCTCTACTTTATCTAGTATTGATACTTTGGGGAATATTACTTGACATGTAATATATCAGATATCAGAGGACAGCATGGGATATTTGATATAGCACTGTACTTAAAGTAAAAATAAATTGTATTCAGGTTTTGCCCTTTATTAACTGTGTGACCTTGGACAGATCACTTAACCTCTATGTGTCAAGAAGTAAAAGAAGAGAAAGAACATACAATTGTGAGGAAACTTCCCTTACTGGGAGATCCCCATGCTGAAGAAATTACACAGATGTAATCATGTAGATCTCTTTCTCTCACATATGTATACACACACACACACACATACACACAAAACCTATATAATAATGAACAGTTACAGTTAAGTTATATGCTATCATGTCATGGTTTAATAATATAGCTATGTTGTGAAAATATGTTATTTGAGGAAATACTTTTTTGAGGTATTTGTTTGTGGAAAAATTCATTTGTTGAAAAGTGTGTGTGTGTGTATGTGTGTGTGTGTTTGTATGACAGAGAGAGAGAGAGAGAGAGAGAGAGAGAGAGAGAGGAATCAGATGAGGTGAGAAATGCCATTTGAAGAAGCACAGTAATGTTGTGAAACCACAAATTTGTCTCAGCATGATCAAAAAAACAATATGAGGAAATATGAAATATGAGGAAAAGAAGGAAATGATGAACAGGATGACAATGATGAGAATAACCATAGCTCAAAGTATTCTGGACTTTCTTTCCGAGCTCAGACAACATTCTTGTGAAGCAGTGAGGGAACAGACATATTAATCCTTTTTGTACGGATAGGGAATCTGAAATCCAGAGGCCTAAAATGGTTTATTTCAAAATAAAAAGCAAGTCAGTGTTAGGACTGAGAATAGAACAGACTCCATCTCCTGTCCACATGTCCAGTTCACCTTCCCTTAAAACATGCAGCTTCTGGGTTAGTTTAATCAAACATACTGAAATCAATCAATAGACCACTAGCTAGGCCTTAAATATACTTTTAAGCCGAGTTAAGGTGTACAAAACCATCTTGGTGTCATAGCCTTTCTCTATGCTTTGACAGATATTCATAAATGAGAAAAGAAATTCAAATCTTCAGCTCTTTGAAATTGATCATACAAAGTCAAATCTCTGTTGTTAGCTGAGCACTAGAGGAAAGATAATGGAAAACAACCACTGAATCTGCAGAATTTATACAAAGAACCATAGATTGCTGAAATAGTGATTATCTCATATCAAGGGATAGTAGGAGGTGGTCAAAACTTGAATCTACCTTCTGCCACTGGATGTACTATTTCCTTGAACAGCCATTGACTTGCACAAACATAGGTACACCTAAAAATGAGGGAACTTCTGTGTCCTGGATTCATTTGCTTCAAACATCCATAAACACAAACATATATGTTTGCTCCACCTGGAACAGAGAATAAAAATTACCTTTTTATCTCCTTAGAAATGTCCTTCAAAGGACTTTAACCACACTTGTCAAATATACAAGATTTACAGAGCATGTGACATTTTGTTCACAAGTTGAGATCCCTTTGTATTTTTCCCTAGAAAAGAGAGTACTGCATTTGCCACACTCTTCTGTAACCCTATTGCCCTCCTTACTCCCACACCCCCACACAAAGAAACTCCTTAATTGTATTACTGTTAGGCTGACCTCCAACCCCAACGAAAATGAGGACAAGGCTAGTTTTGTGTTTTGTGGGATAACAATTTATGAGCAATTAAAAATGAAGGGACACAAAGCATTCATCACAGTCTCAGCTAGACAGGCAGCTGAGGTCAAAGGCTCTAGCAATGAAGTGTGCACAATATATTTTTATTTCTGTTTTCACTAAGAAGGAAACGGGTTAGCTAAAAATTATGGCATGCAGCCTCCAGTTCAAAATAGGTGCACTTAATCTTGGGAGACAGTCCACGCTTGGGCAGATAGGCTATGACAGTGCGCACACACACACTTACATGCATGCACCATGCACTTCTCAACATGATCTGAAAGAATTCTAAACATGTCACTGGCACAATTTTTATTTTTTTAATTCGTTCAATAAAAGTATTTTTTTGTCATTTTTACAACTAAGAGTTTGTTCAGCATCTCTCTTTTCCCCTTTCTCCACCTTTTCTCTATCAAAAATGAACTTGGAGGTTTTAAGATATATTTTCTTTTGGTGCATTTCAAATCAGTCTGAGATAATATGGAAGCCTTATCTCTTTATTTTCCTGGAGCACCAGTGGCATTTTACATGAATGTGGAGATTAATGTCTTGCATGCTGAGCTCTAGCCAATGTTACATATCAAAGCTATCCTGTGAATGCCTCACAAGGTAAAGTGGTGAGTTTTTAAAATTTATTTTTTTTTTGGTGAAATGATACAGTATTCAAAACATGACACTGGTCTACTGATTTAAGGTCTAGTGTCCTGGCCTGGGATGAGCAAGAGTACTGGTGAATCATCTATTATTACATTAGGCTATAAATCTGCTACACTGCTGTTTTATAATATGTTCAGTTTCCAAAAGTCGAAAAAATTAAAGACCTACGTGACTATTGAGTTGTTATTCTGTAGACAGATTTCTCTCTATATATACTTCAAGCTTTGAGCTAGAAAGGACTAAATGGCAATGTTTTTCATGATTAGGTCCTATCAGAGTGCTAAGTGCGTGAATATACGTTTTCTTCCCCCAGCAAAGAGAATTTCATTTATGCAAACAAGGAGGCTTTAACCTTCTTATTTTTCTAGGTTATTTTTCTATTTGAATGGAAAACAAAGCATAGGTCAATGCACTTCCAAAGTAAAACACTTTGCAAGTGGAAAATTAGTGAAAGTTACTAGGATCTAACTCAGAATCACGTGGTCCATCTCAGTTACTGAGGCATCCATATGGCAATTTTCCTCCTCCAGAGGATGATTTATATTTTTAAAAATGGATTCTTCGCCATAAGAAATGATGATCAAGAAGACTTCAGGGAGGCTTGGAAGGACTTACATGATCTGATGCTGAGCGAAAGGAGCAGAACCAGGAGAACTTTGTACACAGCAACGACCACAGTATGCTAGAGTTTTTTTGGCAGACTTGGAACTGTGTAATAATGCAAAAACTTAAAAAAAATTCCCAATGGTTTTCTAAGGTAAAATGCCTTCCACACTCAGAGAAAGAACTATGGAATTCATTCACAGAATGTAGCAGATCATGTGTGTGTGTGTGTGTGTGTGTGTGTGTGTGTATTATGTTTGGATTTGTTATATGATTTCTTCCATTATTTTTCATTCATCTATGTGGCATGACTGGTGAAAACGTATTCAATAGGAAAGCATATGTAGATCCTATACAGAATTGTATGCCGTCTTGGGGAGGGAGTGGGGTGGTGGGGATAGGTGTGTGTGGGGGTAAAAATCTAAGTTTCATGGTAGTGATTATAGAACATTAAAAAAATAAATAATATATATAAAAAATGGATTCTTCTTTCTTCTGAATTCAAACATATAACATCTCAAGATGTTATATTCCTTCTTTGTCAGGCACTTTTCTTAGAAAATTGTAAAAGAGAGATTCTGGCATCAAAGCAAAGGTAAAAACTTTCAGAAACATTTCAGACCTTGGCTTATCTCTTGAGGAATTAAAGAAAATACAAAATGGGGGTATTTAAGGATTTTTTTGAGTATTAAATTGGGTATCTTCTATTCTAAGGCATATATGTGTTAAATCTTTGTAGTGTAGTTACAAATAAAAGTCAATCTCTGATGACATCCAATGTAGTCTTGGAAAAGGGAATTCTAAAATCACCCTTCCTATTGTATTATCAGAGTTTTATCAGCTCTTAGCACTATCACCATCATCAGAAAATGTCCTAAAGTCATTGTCTTATATCTAATGTCTATCATATTGCTCCGAAATTTCTTCTTAATCCAATAGCATATAGGAAGGATATTATGACAAAAGAGCAATGTGTATTTCTTTTAACAAAAATGGTATATCAAGCAACTGATTTTTTTACTTAGGGATGTGCCTATATTTTCAACGACTTGATCTTGGTCAATGAAATCACCTGTTTGGTCTCAGTGTCTATAATTAGGACTTCTTAAACTTTTCCACTGGAGACTCCTTTTCATACTTCAGCAGAGTTCCTTGGCATTGCATGGCCTGAGGACATGCACAGTGCAAACTATGCATACCTCATATTCAGAACCAAGACTGCAGTTAAGTTGCCCAATGCAACATGGGCAAGTACTGCCAGAAATAACTCAAATTTTGAATTAATTTTTGGTAGTTGCATGTTCAGAAATGTTTTACTGGTACCAAATTTTTTGAGACCGAGACCCACAATTTAAGAAGCTCTGGATATGAGTAATGTGAATAATTTTGGTTCTGAAAGAAATGGACCTTTTGCTTTAGAATTATTTGTTCATATCCGTTGGCCACTTGTTCATTGGGGAATAACTATTTACTTTATATAATTAGGCTAATTTTCTATATATTTTATATCTAAGATCATTATCAGAATTACTTGATACTAGTATTTTTCTCAATTGAGTGTTTTGCTCTATGTTCTAGCTTCATTGATTTAGTTTGTATAAACCTTTTAATCTTCATATAGCCATGATTATCTAGTTTACCTTTTGTTTGGTTAAGTTCTCCTGGTAAACAGAGATATAACATATATGCACACATATACAAATACACTGAAATATACATATACGCATGTGTATACATATATGCATGCATTATATATATATACATATTTATCACTCTCTATTTTCTTCTAATTTTTCTATGACTTCATATTTAATGTGACTGTTTTAAATTTATCAAGATATGTGGTATGAAATACTGGCCTAAACATACATGTGTGTATGTATGTATATATGTTACAGTATATTATCAACTTTTCAGAGGATTGAAAAATTTAGGTGGTGGAGTCATAAAGACAAGAGTAAGATAGTGCCTGCCCTAAAGAAGCTTACATTCCACTTAAGGTATAACACATGTAAATAAATGCATCCTATACATATTAGCTCCTGGGAGAGGTGAAAATTGTATAAGATGTAGTATTGGTTCCTAATAGTTCACAATCTACTTGGAGAGATTAGACACATGCAAATATCTATAATGCAAGATAATTGATAGTTTTCCTAGGAGTGATACAAACCAAGTGCTATAAGTGTATGTTTCTAGTTGGGAGGGGGAGTTATGAAAAACCGTCTTAGAAATATGGATCATGAGCCAGGGGGCCTCAAAAATGAATAGAATTCTAAAAGCTAAAAAAAGTTGGAGGGGCAAAATATTCTAAATAGAACAAATTATGAGTGAAGTCAGAAAAACAACTATTACCTGTAGGCCAAATCTGACTTGTTCCTTATTTTTGTATGATCTTTAAGCTGGAGCATCCTTAGCTTGAAAACTATACAAAGTCAGGTGGCAGGAAATATTTGACCAGTAGGCCATAGTTTCCTAATCCCTGGTCTAAATGACTTGGCTCATGGAATTTATGTAGGTGAGTAGTAGGAACTAGGGCTGTAAAGGTACTCTGGACAACAGGTTAAAGAACTTTATTCAAAAGTCAGTGCTGACCCAGTGAAGGTTTTTGAGCAGTTACAGCAAATCATAGGGTGATAGATGTGAAGGATGAAGAACTTTTAGAGGCCTACCCCTCTCATCTTATACATGATTAAACTCAGGCCCCCATATAAACCCCAAGGTCACACGACAGGTAGAACAGAGATTCAAATCCATGTCTTTTGGCTGTAAATGCAGTGATCTTTCTTCTCTACCTTGTTCTTTATGGTGATGGTGTCTAAGTTATATAGAGTACCATAAGGGAGGGAAAAAATGCTATGGTAATAATCCAAGTGATCAATATGTAATAAGGGTCTGATTTTTTTAGGGTCATGGCAATAGAAATGGAAAGGAAGGGACAGATTCCTTATAAATCCTTAACTATAATTTGTTTGCCAAATTGCTTAGCCCAGAATGTGCTCAAAAATCAATGCTAGGAAGAGGATCATATGGAGATGCTTTAATTGTTCAACTAAAATGACTAATTCTCACACAGACATAATTACAAATGGAATAATCTTGTTTGCACATGTTCACTAATTCATTTAATGTTTCTAATGAATAAATGAAAAAATAAGTCTTAAAAATAAAATATGGCATTGGGGAATATCTCTAAATCACAATGAAATCTACATGTGTATTCCTCACATCAAGGCCTCTTTGTTGACTAGCTTGTGGCTTCGGTAACTGCATAATCAAATACCCTTGAAGGATACTTACATAAAAGGTGAAGCCCTGAATGAAATAGCAATAGCGTTCTAGTTTGTAGCTTCTGGCTGTCAGGCAGGTGGGCTCAAGTTGCATAGACAATAAGATTATCTTTCCAACTCAGTACTGTTATTTTAGAGTGAGCACTGGCCCCAAGTCTTGAGACTTAGAGCAAATCAAAGCTTGTTAAATTGAGGAAAGGGCTTAATAAAAGTCATGCAGTAGCTTTAACAGAAATGTCATATAATGTTTTTACCTTTTTTTAGAAGTATTGTGTAGCAGCTAAAACAATGGATGAGAAGAAGCTGGGTTCTAGTCTTGGTTCAGGACCTAGCTGACTTTGTATGAGTTCCTTTATCTCTCTAGGCCTTAATTTCCTTATTTGTAAAGTAAGAGAATTGAATTATTGATCTGCAATGTTATTTCCAATAATTTCCAGAATTTCCAGAATTCATTAAGTCTACTCTCTTTTAAAATAATTTTGGGCTTAAATTTTGTAGAAGGCCTGTTGCCTTTGGAAAACTGTCTGCAAGCATGGAGCCATGGAACACATTATCTTTGAGGTGTAATGAGAGTGACTGAAATGGGGCAGAGGAGTATTTAGGAGTTACTTAAGGATCAATTTATCTAATAGTAATCCTTAGGCTTCCCTATTAAGATTACTACTACAATTAAAAAAAAACATAACAATGCAGATGGAAGGAGAAAAGAGAATCTGTTTTTGGAAAGAGAGTATTTGATTATTCAATAAATATTTGTCAATGGTCATTGTAGGCCTTTGCACTGGGCATCTCCCCAAGGCCCAGAATGTGTTTTCTCCTCACCTTTTCATTAGAATTGTTAGTTTCCTTCAAGGTCATCTCAGTTGCAATTCTTTATAAGAGGATTTCCCAGATTTCTTCAGCTGCTAGTGCTTTCATTTAAAATCATCTTGTATCTATTTTGCCCTTAATTATATATGTACAAGTTGTCTCCTGGTAGGCTATAAGCTCCTTGAGGACAGGGACTGTTTTTGCGTTAGTCAGTCTTCTCATCACCTAGCCCTGTGCCTTGTAGATAATAAGAGATTAGGTAATGCTGGTTGACTGATTGCTTGCTTGACTGAGTATAAAACATGGGTCCTGTTTTTAAAACCCTAATAGTCTGCACTGGAAAAGACAAAAATAGCACAAAGAAACAAAAGGTAACAACAACAACCACAAACTTAAGTGATACATTATGCCATATCCTACCATAATTCCAGGCTCTACATTTTAGGAAAAATACTCTTAAGTCAGAAAAAAAGATGAAAGAAGAGGTATCAGGATAGTGAGAAGACAAATAGTGACAATGGCTTGCAAAGACCACCTGAATGAAGGAACTGGGGATTTTCAGTGAGGAGAAGCCTTAGTTCTCTTCAAGTATTTCAGGAGTTGTCATATGGAGGAGAGATACACTCATTCTCATTGGCCACAGATGGTCAAACTAGAAATAGTGGTTCAAAGTAGCAGAGAAGTAGACTTAGGTTTGACTAAAGGGGGAAACCAAACTAAATTCAAATTTTCCAAGCGTTAGAACTAATAGTGGAATAAACTTCAGTGGGAGATAATTCCTTCTAATTAAAGGTCTTTTAAGTATAGATTGATGGCCATTTTCCTGGGAGGCTTTACAAGATTATCCTATTCATGTATACCTTAGATCTGATGGATATCTCAGATCACTTTCTACCCTGTAACTCTGTAACAGTGAAATCTGAAAGACTTCAAAATAATAAGCAAACATTTTAATGACCACTATTTACAACCAAATGTGACATTAAAAGTGATACCCATCCTAATCAAGATCTAGTGGCTTTCATATTTCTGTAGTCAAGTCCCAAAAGATGTAATTTCCTCTGAATTCATACCAAAAGATAGGGTTGTACAAAGTATTAGGTCTTAGTGCTATTAGGTTTAGAGCACTTGTTTTGGCACAAGCTGGTAATTCCTGATTTGGGGGGAGGCTGAAGCTGGTGAGTCACTTGTGTTTCAGCATTTTGCATTTCAGCAGGGCTAAAATTGTATCCTCAATTCAGAAGGACACCAGGTTGTGCAAGGAGGAGGAAATGGGGCAAAAATGAAATAAGCCAATCTATAGCAGGATGGGGCCAATGAGAAGCCAGTATTCTGTTTTCTTCCTAGGTGACACCAAATATCAAAAGAAAGAAAAAGAATGGCCAGGATTAAGAGTTGAAAATTGAATTAACGTGTATGAGTGAGTGAGTGTATGTGTGTGTGTGCATGTGTGTGCGTGTGTATGTATCAGGACCAAAAAAAGGGTCTCCTTTGAGATTCAATAAAATGGTGGCTAATACCAATTAATGAATTCAAAAGTATTTATGGAATACCTACTATGCTCTAGCCACTGTGCTAAGAGCTAGGGATATAAAGACAGAAATAAAACAGGTCCTGTATTCAAGGAATTTAGAGTCAATCTAGGAGACAATATGCACACACATAAGTATATATAACTATATATAAAAAGAAATGCAATGTAATTTTTTGGATCAGGAATTGATAGCTAAGATTGGTAATGATGAGAAGCTTACTATAGTTGGTGATGCTTAGATTGTATTTTGCAGGAAACAAATGACTATAAGAGGTCAGTGTGAGGAGGAGTACATTCCTGGCATGAAGGACAGCTAGTACAAAGTAGAAAGAAAATGGAGGTTGATGTGTGAAGAAATGCAAGAAAGCCAATTTGGCTGTACTACAGAATGTAGGGAAAGGGAATAAGGTATGATAAAAGTGGAAAGATAGGTTCACTAGGTTGGGAAGGCTTTGAATACTAAACATAAGAGTTTTATGTTTTATAATATGATAACATAATAGGTAATAAGGGAACCAATGGAACTTATTGAGTAGGGGAGTGACATTGGGAAAATCACTTTCAAAGACATGAGGAGGATGACTTGGAGAGACAAGCGACTCAAGGAAGGGAGATCAATTAGGAAGTGATTACAATAGAAGAGACAGTGCCCTTGACCTCGAGTGGTGGCCCTTTGAACAGAAAATGGAGTGAAATTGGAAAATACTGTTGAGATAGAAGTAATATTTGGCAACTAATTGAATAGGGGATGCAGAAGAAGGAAGAGAAGGTATTTCTAATTTTAGAGGCCTGGAAGCCAGAAAAAATGATGGTGGCCTTAGCAGAGAAAGGAGAGTTTAAATGGGGAGGAGAGAGAAAACAGTGAGCTTTCTTTCTTTCTTTCTTTCTTTCATTATTTCTTTCTTCCTTTCTTTCATTTTGAGTTTGAAATGCTTGTAGGACATCCAGTTAGAAACGTACAATAGGTTGGTGGAAATAAATATTAATGCTTGATTTGTGACAAGAACACTAGTCAAGAATGGGTTAAAGGAGCAAGCAAGGCTGTCCAGCTGGAGCCAGCTCTCAATCAAGGGCTGCATAAAAAACCAGCAGGAGGAGAAGTGGGGGCTGGCCATGCTGAGACTGCCTTTGGAGTTGAGCAGCTGAGAAGTTGCTCATCTTTTGGTTCAGCCTGTTGTCAAACCCCCCCAGTGGGGGGAGGGGGCGGAGGGGGCAGCCTTTGTTAAAACCCAGAGAGAACAGTGTTTTATAGTGAGTCTGACAAATAAAAGACCAACCTGAACCATCTGGTTCTGTAACATATGGGAAACACAGATTTCTATTGCCGATGACCAAAATATTGGAGCCCGTGGAATCTTAAGGCATTTAACTATTGGGAAGCATCAGAATAATGGAATAAAGCAGCTTTTATAATCTGGATGATTATTAGGAGAAAAAAAGAAAAGTCTCCATGTTGTGATCAGTGCGACAATTACTATGTCTAAATGGGGTATACTAGGGCAGAACAGCTGATGGCTCAAGAATTTTAACTGTGTGATACTTGAAGGATCTCATGATGGAAAAGGAATGAACATTATCACAATGGAAAAGAGAAATAAAATTACTGAGAAGTAAGGTGACTAAAATTCTCAGAGCTGTATATAGGATTCAGAAGCCCCCCCAAAATTGTTTGTCATTTGTCTTAAATATTCTTTGAAAAAAAAAGATTAAAGTCTGATGATCTCCCTCTTACATTTAACACCCCCAAAACAAGAATCCTTGAACAAACTTACAACAAAGTTTACTGTTTTAACGACTCAGATGCATTCTATGCTACTCAGGTCATTATCTTAAAAACTAAGCAATTATCTTAAAAAAAGGATAAATTTAATATGGAATCATCTCCAAACTTCATCAATATTAATAGATCACTAGTAATATGCAGAATAAGTTGAAAAACAATCTGAAGTTAAAATATCTCTAAGTTTATAGTATGAGAAGCAAAAATACAAGCTTAGCAATAGAGTTTAGGGATCACAAAACCTGAACTCTACTTCTAGGCCTATCCCTCCTTAGTTGTGTTACCCACTGTAAATATTTTAATTTTCAAAGGCTTCCTTTATGTATAACATTGTGGGGGGAGAGGGGGAAGAGGAAGATAAGTTTGATGTCCCAAAGGGATGATCAGAAGGACTGAATAAGACAATGTATGGAAAACGTTATGAAAACTTTATAAGCTTATTTATATACGCTATTGTTACTATTTTTTGAATAGGAGAACAATTAATATATCCTTTGAGATAGTGTTGCATAGTGGATAGAGGGCAAATTTGAAGTCAGGAAGACATGAATTCAAATTGTGCCTAGGATACATATTAGGAATTTGACTATAGGCAAATTTACTATCTCTTAGAACCTCTGGCAAAACTCTGATGCTATGAAGTATAGGAAAGTTATTGATCTGCAATAATGAAAGTAGTTTACACACCAGAAGTTCCTTGCACTGATGAAATTACAGGTCCTAATCACAGTTTCTCTGAATTTTGATTTTAGCAAATATTAAGTATTTACATTTACTTTTCAAACCAATCACAATTGGGAGTCTGGCTTGACTATGGTAAAAAGATTAAGGAAAGGGAAAGTAGAAAAAAGAGTGAAATTGACTTTGCAAGGCCTTGGTTCAATTTGTGATGATGCAACTTACAACATGTGAGGTCTTGATCCAGTCACTCCTCATCTTTGGGCTTCATCGTCATCATTCTTGGAATGAGTGAGTTGGGCTGAAGGATCTCTAAATTTTCTTTGAGATCTTAATCCTTGGAGCCTATAAGTCTAGTTTTATAAGGTGACAAGTATCTTGGGATTTCACTTGGGATGGTACAAAGGGGAACAAAGACTTGGAGGATTATTTGCTTAATTAGGTTATTTGCTCATTTGCAAAACATGGTAGTGACATCTGCAATGACAGAATAATGGCAAGTGCAGATAGTAACTGAGTGTTTAAATAAAGAGATTTGATAAAATAAGAAATATTAGCAAGTAGTTAAGTGGGCAACAGCTTGAAAAATAAAAATACATTTGTGAGCATGAATTGAAACTGCAGATGTTCAACCTGGAAAGTCGTCATGCCAAAAAAAGAGATTTTGTTGGGATAGTGGGCAGCAGAGTAGATAATAACGATGATGATGCCTGATATTTATAAAACATCTGTCTTGAGTGATTTCAAAGCACTTGGGGTGGGTATTGCATTCAAGGCAGCCATGTTTTGTTTAGATTGGCCCCAACAGAAGCAGCAGAAGATGTAGTCAGAGGTCTTGATGGAGACAGTATTAAAGGAAGAACATTTTCCAAGAAGTTGAGCACCCAGGGATTGTGCACATTATATCCCATCTTGAAACTTACTAGGATGACTATCAATATAGTTATTCATAAAAATCTTTTCCCATGAAAGACCAGGAATATGGGAGAAAAAGACCATCTACTTTATCACTTTGAAGTCCAGAGTAGTTAAGTGTCTGACCATGGTTACACAGCAAGTAAGAGAAAGTGGGAAAACTAGGATTAATCCATCTGGTTCTCAATCTACACTTCTTCCCATGTTAGTATAGTAATAATGTAATTTTGTGTTGTCATTGAAATCTCTGAGAATTTACTCCTAAAGAAGGGAAGTAAAATATAGGAGGGAGAGTGGGGAGAGAGTTTACACAACTCTGGCTGAGATCACACCTGAAATGTAGTGTTAGGTTTTTTGAGCATCTCATTACCAGGAAGATAGAGATAAGCTGGAGGGAGTTCAGAGAAGAGTAAGGAGAATGATTAAGAGGCTGGAGGGACTGACTTGTGAGGAAAGATTAAAAGAATTAATTATGTATAGCTTGACTAAGTGAAGGGAGAGGGGGACATGATAACTGTCTACAAATATCTGAAGGGTGTAAACACTGAAGAGGAAGAATGATTTAGAAAAGGACCAGGGTAAAACTAGGAGTAATGGGATGAAATTGAGAAAATGAAAATTTAAGTTAAATAAGAGGAAATACTTTTTGACAGACAAATCTATTAGAAAGTGGAACATAGTTCCCAGGGTAATGGTGGGGGAAAGTCTTGAAATATTTAAAAAATAGAGAGGATAAGAAAGTAGAAAGTACATTCAATGGAGAAAAGGCCAATTTGGCAAAGCAGAACATTTGGTGACCTGGTAGAGGAAACGCTCCCATTTTCAATTTCTATAATTATATATATATATATGTATATATATATACATACATATATATATATATGTATGTATATATATATACATATATGTATATGTATATATATATATATATGTATATTTGTCCCCAACAGGACAAATGCAGTTGACTTGGCACTGTTTGGAAAAATAAATAATCATATAAATGCAGGTTGCACAATGTCCATAGGAAGCATGGAAAACCCCAAATTATCTAAATGTGTTTATCCATTTTGTACTTATTGAAAACACCATTCATTACGTTGGCTTGGTTGTTGGAGTTGTCATTCATTTTGCAGCTAGGAGTTCAGATCTTCTTGAGTGAATATTCTAGTGTTGAATTTGAAGTCAAGAGGAATTTGGTTCAGTTTTCTCCTCTGCTCTTTATATTTGGTAGGAACTTTAATTAGTCACTTAACTTCTCTACGACCTTAGTTTTCTCATCTGTGAAGATGATTGGGTTCAGACTAAAAGTTTTCTAAGATCCCTTCCAACATTAAATTGAAGATGCTATGATCTTATAAGCAAGGAACTTCGCCTTTTGGGCCTGAGGTTTCACATCTGTAAAACGACTGGACTCTATTAGATGATCCCTAACGTCTCTTATGGCTTTAAACCTACAAAACTCTATTGACTGTGTCATAAAATCTTCCCTGCTTTTTTGGCTACAGAAATACATTTTACAGCTCTGATCAGCAATTGACTTACAAAAGCCAGTGTTTGTTGGTTCTCATTAAAAAGCATATACAATCATAACTTGTAAAGATGAAATTCTACATGAGAGTTATAGTAAAAAAAAATAGTCCTTAGATTTATAGCTAATGGGTTTTCATAAAATAAGATGAGTACAACTGTCAAAAAAATTCCATTATCATTCCTCCTCCAAGATAAAGCCACGCCTTAGCAACCAGGCTCTGCCTCCTTCCTATGAAGGACAAATGATACAAAGAATGGCAGGAAACTGGAGTTTGCCTATGAAAAGTCTAGCACTTTTGCTCTAAATATAATTTAAAGTCTCTTAATAAATGCATTCAGGCATACTGTGTGAAAAGGGAAAGGTTTTGAAATAAACCCCATCACAATTCCTTGGGAAGCAATAGCCCTCTGTAGTCAATGCAAACCACTTCCTATAGCATTCCTTAGCTGTCTTCAATGCATCAGGGCCTCTTTGTACTCACAGTAAAAACAACTGATTAGGGTAGAGGAAACAACACTCCAACAGCCACATTCTACAGACAATGCAGTGAGACAATTAATGAAACGTGATCTGTCTAGACATTTTTCATATTGCAAATAAAAACGTGCGTAGGGTCTTATTACCTAATAAACTTGAGCTTGCTGACAAATACAAAACGCACAGCTAACGGGCCTGGTAAACACACGTTTCTTTCCTTTCTAGATTTGTGTTAAACACACCTCCCAAATGCCCTCAAATGATGAGTGTAACTGCTCTACATGCCAAATGACATTAGTAATGTAGCTTTCTTACAATGTGTTTTTCAGCTCTGACCTTCCAGATTTTATCTTAAGTAGGTCTGACCCCTCTGGGTCATTCCAGGGAGCATGCACTTGATTTCTAAACATCCATGAGAGTAGTCAATCATGAAAGCTTTGCTTACCCCAAGAACTCAAATCAATTCCTATTTGTTTTGAAATAATAATTATAAACACTAATATTAATAATGGTGGTGAGAATGAGATGACATAAAGCATTTAAAATTTGCTAAGCACTGTTCAGACATTCTCTCATTTGAAAGCAAGTCTCTTCTGTGTTGCAGAATTTTTCTCTCCCTTTTTTTTTTCTATTTGAGGATAAGATTCATGATTCGATCAAAGGAGATTAAATAAATCAACTTACAGTCATAAAAAACCATTGGTTCAACTTTTCTGCCCAAGTGGTTTGGCAGGCTTTATAGTCTGGTTTAAACTTAAACAATTAGAAACTTCCAAACTAATGAGGGAGCAGAACATTATAGGACTTTGGACATTTGGCAGCTATCACTAAAAACTAAAAAAAGAGAAAAGAAAAAAAAGAAAATGGAAGAGTTCAAAACTACCTATTATGTCAGTGACTTGAAAGTTCCAAAGCTCAGAAATAATATCCAACCAGTCTGGCCCTGAGCGGCAGTCTTGCCCTTTGAGTATTCTCTCCTCATTTTTCATGCTTCACGAGC
>CM053770.1:375494702-375512940 GCA_028658325.1 Potorous gilbertii | reverse complement strand
GATTTGAACTTGGGAAGATGAGCCTTCCTAACCTCTGGAGGGCACTCTTTCCACTGTGGCATCTAGTTGGCCCTCCAAATAATTAGAGCTCTCTAAAAGTGAAATGGGCTGCCTTAGGAAGTAGTAGGTTCCTCTTCACTAGAGTCTTCATGCAAAGGCTCTACCACCATCTCATGGAGATGTGATAAAGGAAATTCCTATGTAAACACTAGTTGGCCTCAGAAATCCCTTCTAACTAAGAGATTTGGTTATTCTTTGAATATTAGTCAGTGATAAAATGAGCTTGCCTAGGAAAATGGTTTACTTGAAGGCAAATATCTCTCACCAGCCAATCTCTATCCTATGTGTTTTTGTTCTCTTTACTCTGTAAAGCAGTTTTTAACATCAATCTCACTTTATTGTATGATTAATTAAGCAATCATTTCTGTGAAAGATTTATGTCTTTTTTGGTAAAAGCTGATGGCATGTTTTTAATGAAATTGTAAGGTCTGATCATTGTCCACAAACCTACAAAAAAGAACCCAACATTGTGGGCTGAGCAATGATTTTTGCGTTAATCCATATTTTATTTTTTTTTTACACATTCATCTCTCTTCTAGAGGGAAAACCAAGAAAAATTATCTTGAACAATATTAAGCCAGTAATATATTTTTAAAAGAATGGATTCAAGTAAGGATTATTTGATTTTTGTGTTCTTGTATCTCTAGTGCTTAGCATGGTGTCTGTTATATAGCATATACTTTATAAAAACTTGCTGATTTAAAATAATATGTCAAAGACCCTAGAGCATTATTCATCTAGGCAGGTATAAACATTCTGCACAATCCTTTCAATACTATTGTATAAGCATCTTCTTATTCTTTCTTCTCATCTTCTGAATAAAGTCTTTTTAAATTTTCCTTATTTAATAGCAGTGCCTTTCATCTGAAGGAAGTCTCCCCCAGCAGATTGTTAAGCTCCTTGAAGGCAGAAATAATCTTGTTTTCATTCATATCCCCAATAATTAGCATAGTTCCTGATACATTGTAGGGCCTTCATACATTCTTATTGACTTGACCATACTTCTTTCCTAAAAGCTCTAACTGAACATATCAAGTATGAGTACAAGGTAATAAGACTAAAAGGTTATTGCAACTTTCATAATCAGCTATGAAAAATCTCAGACAAGTAAGGGACTCCAGAATCCATCTAATGCTACCCCAACTTAAGAATCTGCTTAATAATATTTTGGACAACTTGTCATCTAGACTTTGCCAAACGGTATCTTGTTCCTAAGGCAGTACAGTCCATCTTTTACAGCTCTGAGAATTAGGAAGATTTTTTTCCCTCAGCCCAATTTTACTAAATTATACAACACACTTACATGTACCCTGTATATTAACCAAAATATACTACTTCATCATTCCTAAATATGCCCCACATTTTCCACTTCTGGGTCTCTTTTCTCTACTTTCTCTATATTATCTTCTCTCTCACAAATCTATCTAGTAAAATTCTGTCTAACTTTCAAACCCTAGTTGAAATACCACCTTCTCTTTGAAGCTTCTTCTGGCTTATTTCACAAGCTTGAAGGGCTTTGTATACTGTGAAACACCATAGGCATGCCTACATATGTACTTAGCCATTTTTATACTCTGCCACCTTGTAATCTGGCCAATTTCCTTATCCTCACTGATGCCTTGGGCTCTGATTTAAGGATTCTGGTCTGGGCTCAGATAGATGAGTATTTTTTTAAATCTAGACTGGAAATAGATCGTCCACTTTCTGGCCATTTCTTATAACATTCTACCATAAATGTACCATTCATTTCCTCTTCTAGTTCCACTCCTGCTATTAAAATATAAGCTCTTTGGGGTCATGAATTGTCTTACTTGCTTGTATTTGTATCCTTAGCACTCACTAAAAATCACTCTCTGTCAGTCTGTCTGTCCATATGTCTATAAGTGTCTGAGATCTTATATATCCATATGCATATCTCATTTTCATATGAAAAGGTCAAAGAATAAGACTAAGAATTGACAGAGCTAATGGATTTATACTTGGCTGAATGACCTCTGTAAGAGTCTATAAAAAGTAGAGATGCTCTGGAGATTCTGAGGGAGTGGAACTGGAGATACCTCTTGCCTCTCCTAGGGTAGAGGTTCTGGGTCTCCATGAAAGAGATTGAAGTGATTGACAGCACCCTACAAGACAAGGATGTCAACTAAGCCAAAAATTAGAGGTCATGAAGACTATAGCCAAGCAGGAGAGTCATACATTCAGTCCAGGAAAGAGAGATAGGTATAGAGCTAGGATATCACAGGAAGAAACTATGATTCTCCCCTGCCACATTCAATCTCTTAGAACCTTACTGGATTCATCATTTATTGAAACACTGCTCACAAGCCTCTTAAATAGGATGCCATGTATATAACAAGACATAGGAGTTGAGAGGCAGCATTGCAGAGTAAATAACATACTGAAATTGGAGTCAAGGGAAATGGGTTGACCTTCCTTTCCCGACACTACTTGTGTGACCCTGGGCAAGTCACAAATTCTCTGAGCCTCAGGCAACTCTCTGAGACAATAACTTATAGACAATTATCTCTCTGTATTGTCAGGAGTTCCCATAGTGACAAAATCACATGGCATTGACATATTGACATGCTGATGAATCAAGCAGCAAAAAACACTCTCATTGTCCCTTCTCCAAATTTCAACCTCCCAAACTTCTAGTGAAGGCATGTTGTGACTTCTCTCATTTGCACTTGTCAAGTTTGTCAGCCTAATACTATAAGAGAGTAAGATGAGAAAATCAAGTTTGATTGTTTACTCTCTGTGCACTCATGCAAGCAAGCCATAGCAACTTAGCAGAGGGCAGAGGAGTCTTAGCAATTTAACTAGTCATTGAACCCAAAAACTTTAGGGTCAGAAAAGTGTTGCATCTCAGTCCTGGACCTTTTAAGCACTGGAGCTTCTCAGGAGAATAATGTCTGCAGTCATTGTTTTTCGTAACCAGAAAGTGAAAATGTCCTGTGAATAGCATAATGGAAGCAGATGTAGCAGCAGTTTGAGGCAGGCAGGACAGCTTCCTGTCTCTGCATCTGTTTTCTTTTTTGCAAGAGTTTGTACCTAACTTCCCACCAGATACTGGTAATGCTCCTACCCAGCCAGTATGTGGCCTGGAATGATATCTGACTTATGGTGGCATTTTTGCCTGATGTACTTTGCATAGTCTTGTAAAGGATGCAGTTATCAAGGAGGATAAATACTCTTTCCATTATTTGTGTTCCTTTCTTATCTTTCTAGTGTACTGTCAACTCCTTGAAGGAGTTAAATTATGTTTTCATTTATATTTGTATCCATTAAATATACTTTTATTAAACTCCTACTATATAAAAAGTTCAATAGCAAGTGCTAGAAAGAAAAATAAAAAACAAAACAAAACTAATAGTCTTTATTCTCCAGGTAACCACAATACATTAGATCATAGTATCATAGATCTAGAATTGGAAGTGATATCAAAGGTCACTGATTACAAACTCCATCATTTATCAGTAGAGTCAATAATTATTAACTATCCTCTGATTTTTCCCCCTTGTCTTTTTTATGTATGTACATTTTTGCAGCTTGTTTCCCATGGCTTGCACATATTCCTTCTATGTCTTTGCCTGTTGAAATTATTCCTGCCCTTGCCTCCAAGAAGTTTTTATTTTTGTTGGTTTCTTCAGTATAATTAATCTCATCCTCCCCAATTCTCTCTGTTTCAGTTCAATGCCAACTTACTATGAACAAAGCATTTGCTAAGAAGTGGGTATATTTAGATGCTACACAGACCCTGTTAGCAAGGAGTTTACTATTTAATAAGGAAAAAGACATATGCAAAATTAATTTTAACATAATGGAGAATGAGATAAATGCAAATAAAATGTCCATGCAAAATATTCTCAGAAAGTTAAAGCAATATGAAACAAGAAGAGTTTCATAAAGGAGACTAAACATTAATTGGTATTTGGAGGAAAAAAAGGAAATTTGACTCAAGTCATGGGTGAGGAATACTAAACTCAGACCGTGGGCAGAGATTATACTATCTTGGCCAGAATATGAAAATCATTCATGTGTTATTATTTCTCAAGTCACTTGTATACATTTTACACCTCTTATCCCTTTATTAAATTGTAAGCTCCTTGATGGCATGAGTGTGTTTTATTTTACTTTACTTTATTTTATTTTTTATCACTGGCTGCTAGTATAGCACCTTAGACATATCTGACAATAAATGCTTACTTTCTGCTGATAAGAGAATATAGTCAGATGATTTGAGGCAAAGGATGGTAAAGTTCTTCACATACTGAGGAGACTAAAAAAAATGAGAAGAAAATGGGAGATAGAGAAAGAAGGGGGGGCACAGGAAATTTATCTGTTTATAATGTATAAAGATGGAAATGAGGGCAGGTAATGTAGGGTAAATGCAAAAGTCTAGTGTAAACCTGTATTATAGGGCCAAGAGCTAGAAGGAGAAAAGTCTATCCATGAATGCTAAAAAATAACAAAAAGAGAAGTTTGACAGAAAAGAGAAGGATTGAAGAAGGGATCTACCTGAATGCTGGCTGGGGTGGATGAAAGGATGATAAGAAATAATGGGGTCAAGGTCAAACAATTCAACTCTTCTGCTTCTGTTTTCTTTGCCAAGGAGAATGATCTTTAAATTGGGAAGGACAGAGCAAAGATGAGTAATAGGGAATTTAAATCTGAGACAGAAAAAGTGTATTTAGTTGACCTTGATGAATTTTGGTCATATGGCTTGGATTAACCACATCCCAGTGTACTGAATAAACTATTAAGTGTGAATATCTGATCCACTGTCAGTAACTTTTGATATATTGGTACCATGATATGGCAGCTAAAACATCTAATGCAACCTTAGACTGCATACAAAAAGCACCCAGGATGGCAGTGGTGTCAGCCCTACTATACTCTGTCCTAATTAGAACACATTTAATATTTTGTTCATTACCAGAGGTAATTTTAGGATGGGTGTTACTGGAGTATAACTTTGGGAAAGTTGATCATAAGGCTCTTCAAGACCATTCCACATAATGTCATAATCTCTCTGTGTCTTCAAGACACAGTTCAAGCATACTACCTTCTTCTGTATGAAGCCTTTCCTATCTCTTCAACTACTCCCTAAGGACCTTATATTTATTCTCTTGATACTGATTCCATCTATACAAATATACATGGCAATTTATAAACACCCTTGTTGTCTCTGCCCCTCCCTCCATTGGAATTAAAATTCCTTGAGGGTAGTAATTATTTCAGTCTTTATATTTGTGTCCCACATGCCTGCTGGCATATGATAGATTCTTAAAAATTCTTGTTAACTGATTGATTGATACAAGGATGAAGTTTAATCTTAAGAAAAAACACTTATTGGGTCATTGTGGCAGTCATTTATTATTTAAAGAGCTACTATTTGGAAACTGAATAGATTTGTTTTATTAGATGCAAAGGGTTTAAGCTAAAAACAGTAGATGGTATTTGAAGAGAGACAGATTTATACTTGATAAAAATAAGACATCCTAACAATCAGAGCTCTCCAAAACTGGAAACTTTTCTCAAGAAAAAGAAAACATTCTCTTTACTGGAGTTCTTCAAGTGGAGTCTGGATGTTTACTTATTAAAGGTGTTAGGGTAGAGATGCTTATTTAGGCACCAGTTGGATTAGATGACAGCTGAGATGGCTTCCAAAACTGAAATTCTCTTTTTCTGTCGAACAACAGAAATTTAAAGAACACAAGCTTTGGAAAAGGAAAGCAAAAGTTTAAGATTATAAAATCAGAGAGTAAAAAATGAGTGAAATAATAGAACAAAAGAAATTCAGGGACAACATAAAAAGGGGATTAAAGAATTATGAAATAGTAATATTCCTTCCTTCAACATATACTTTTAAAGAACCTATGGAGCTGTACTACATATTGATTAAGCATACTCATTTTAGATAATGTGAAATTCTTGACTTCAAAGAACTACATTCTAGTTGGGGGAAAATACATTAACACAGGTGAATGAATGAATGATAAGTATTGATTAAGTGCTTTTTTTGTGCCCATAAAACTGCTAAGCAGTGGAAACACCAACATAAAAGTTAGTCCCACTCCTTATTAAAGGAAGATGATACATGTAACTGGACAGATGATAGTGATTTTGCCTGTATTAGCTTAAGGATGGTAAGTGGAGTCAATTGACATGCTCTACCTAGCAGGAATCTTAGTATCCAGTAATATACAAATCACATGAAAAATTTCTTATCTAGACTTACATAACGATCAGAGAAAGCTTCAGGAATGCTGTGGCACGTGGACTTGATTTTAAATAATGAGCAAAAATTCAACAAGAAAGTAAAGAAAGATATTTCAGCTCAGGAAAAATTAAAACAAAGGAATGGAGACTGGAATATTAGAAATTTTGGGGGAACAGGTAAAAGTCCAATGTGACTGGAGCATAGGCTTTAGAAGGAAGTAATGCAATATAAGACTAGAAAGGATTATACCAGATTATAAATGGCCTCGAATATCAGACTAAGCAGTTTGAACTTTACTTGATGGACAATAGGGACTCACTGAATGCTCTTTATCAAAAAAGGATAAGATCAGTTCTATGCCTAAGGAGAGTTAATCTAGTAGTCACATGAAGAATAAAGTATAGAGGGAAGAGACTGGAATGGGAAAGATCTGTTAGGAGCTTATTATATTAGTTCAGATGGGCTGCAATTAGTGCCTATACTAAAATACTGGCAGGGTGATAGAAATGGAAGCATAAGAATTTTTTTTCAGAAATGGAATCAACTGTACATGGAAACTGATTTGACTTCAGTGGTAAGAAAAAAAAGACTCAAATAGAGATCAAGATTCTGAACATGGGAATCTAAGTAAATGGCAGTGTCACAGAAAGAAAGAGTAAAATAGAGGGAAGAACAGGTATGGGGAAGTGACTAAGATGAAAAATGTAGTTAAGGAAATGCTGAATAATTAAAAAAACCTTTCTACAAGAATTATAAAAATAAAGAGAAGTATTTCTAGACAATTGATTTCAATATTAGAACATGAATGGCAATATAATTTTCACTTGAATTAACTTAACATATGGAATAGAAGACAGAAAAGCTAGCTAAGCTGTTTGTCACTTAGTGGTAAAAAGCTAACAAATTTCTTGACTACCCAGACCTTATCTCAAATATTCTTTCATCACAGTAACAATATTCAAAAGGTAAAAATTTCAAAGGAATGTAAGAGTTATAACCCCAACGAAAGCCAGCAAACAATTGCTTTTTTTTTTGAATATCACATTGGATTGTATTTATAGGTAATGGAATTGGAAAAGATACAAACCTAAACAAGAAATTTACTTAGTGGTGGGGCTCAGAAAAAAACCCAAAATCCTATGAGAGTTAGTAGCAGATCAGAACTTTGGAAATTATAAGAATATATGAACTAGTAAACATCTTAAACTAAAAAGGTAAGGCACTATGATTCAAGAGACTGTGTTAACCAGTGTCCCAGCAACTTTGGGAATGACAGTAACAACTCACCTCATTGAATTATAGCATGAAATAATGAGGAAAAATTGCTTACAAGGCATTTGACAAAATAATGGTTCTGGAACTATGCAAAGATCATAGCACTGCCTTGCTGTCACTTGCATTAAGGGATCCTCTATGACTTTCCACTTCCCCATTTGTTCTGAACTTACCCTCTGCCTATTCCATCCCACCTTCTCTTAGGTTTCCTTTGAGCTGAAGTATAGGAAAGCCAATGGGGGAATACTAATGCAGTTAATTATGGAGACTTAGAAATTTTGGCACATATACACACACATACACATGCATGCAGATTTGGAACAGATGGAAAATAGAAATTCTGTAGTATGTGATGATAGATGTGTACAGGGCATGGGGACAGAGCTATTTCTGCCACATTTCCAGGACCAATGATTTCATGGGTGTGAGGATACATTCCACAGGTGTAGATCACAATTCTTGGCTTAGTAGATGGTCTTTGCAGGTTGTTGTAGCAATCACCCTCTGATGAACTTGGTGATGAGCCTCTGGATTTCATATGGCTCAACCTCAAAGAGCAGACACACAGTCCACTACTGGAGTTATATTTTAAAGGTTAGTAGGATTTTCCAGGGCTCTGATGGTATAGCTTGCCAATAAGCGTTGTGAACTCCATGATATAGCAAAGAACTTAGTGGAAGATAGGATAACATGTCCATAGTTATTGTCCAAATAATAAATATAGAGATGTTAAGTCATATAGCAAGAAGAATGATGCTGATTTTGAATTGAAGGGATCTGGATAGCTGCTTGATTTTGATCCAGTCACTTAAATCCTTTGGTTCTCAGTTTTGTCATATGTGACATGAGCTTTATGCACATAATATTTAAGAGTTAGAAGGGACTTAAAAATCATTTAACTTCCTTCATCCTCTCATTATACAGATTCAGAAATTGAGGCTTAGAGAAGTCACATAATCAATTTATGATGGAACTGGGTTTGACTCAAGTCATTAACACCAAAGACTGTTCTTTTTCTTTCACCATATTGGTTCCCACACCACAATATGTTGCTCTCCCTGAATGTAACTTCTTGCCTCCATTACCTAAATGCAAAACTTCCTCTATTCACATCATGCTGTACATTCTTGTTCTGATTGAATGTCTGACTGACTTTCTATCGCCTTCTGCTTCCCCCTCACCAACCCCTTTTAGGAAGTGGTAGTAATATGAATAGTTTTCTGTCTCCCCATCCTGCTGAAACAAGATTTCTACCGGCCTTCCAGTGTCACTAAGGGTGAAGCTGACTCTTCAGTGCTCTAGGGCTCAGGGTAGTTCAATGGTCTAATAGGCAATCTCATCTGAACCTTGGCAAACTTTCCCACTAAACCTCAGGGGTTACTGGGTTCGTAATGTAACCCCAAAGGCATTTATGAATTAGCTGCTGTGGAAGTGGCTGCTCATGGCATCCTGCCAAGACCCTATTAGAAGTCTCTCAGAAGAGCTTGACAACAGATATTGTAAAGGCTGCAACAAGACGATTATGGTCTGTCATTTGAAGAGTCTACACACTGACTACATATTTAGGTCTCTTCATTGTAGATGAAAAATGCAAAGGCTCCTAAATGTAATCTGTCAAGCCAGTCTCTTCCACTACACAAAGTCTGTAAGTACAGTGAAAGAGGGTTTTAACTGCCATCTCTTAACTGAGGTCAGTTAAACTAGTATCTGGAAATCCCACAATCTCCACACAGATTTTTTTATTTCCAACACATGTATTCCTGTGGTCTCATGTTAAAAGCGTTATCAGCCACCCTAATGCTGGGTTGGGCACTCCCTGGTTGAAATAGGAACCACCCCACTCAGAAGAATCTGTTAGTGTGTCCGAATACAATACTCTGTAACAGAGTTAATAATAAAATGAAAAGTATTAGCTCTAAAGACGGATTAACATGAACACAGGAGTGGAAAGAGTAGTAGGAAAATGGCAAAGGAATTTTTATGTGCACAGATTAAAGGGGATTTTAGGCATTGGAAAGACATATTCTGAGAGTATGGAGAAACATTTTGTTATTGTTAGAAGAGGGATAGATAACGACTATATAGTAGAAGACCGTTACTTTATCTTTTTCTTTAACAGAAAGCCTAACAAATTGTTACTATCCAGTGTAACCATTTAGAGTTTGATGTAAAAGAAATAAACTAGTTTCTTTTCTGGGTCACTTTAATTCTAGGGAATGAATGAGAGAGAGAGAGAGAGAGAGATCTAACTTTACAGGGATTTGGAATTTATTTTCATGTGGGCAACAAAGGACGAATGGAGACATTGTTAGAGGAAGGGCGGGATGTAAGTAGGGATGTGATGGCTTTAACATTTTAAAGAGAGGTTGGTAGAGAAGAAATAAATGACAAAAAATGGCCAGGAGAAGCAAATTGAAAAAGAGAATGCTACCTTCATTGCTGAAAGTGCATATAGTAGAATTTCCACTTCTTATGGGACTGACTGTATGAACCCAAAATATTTATATTGAAACAATTATAAAAATTGCCCTGAATCTTGGAAGGTTTTAAACATTAATGTTCATGATTCTTCTCCTACCATCTTTAGAATTCATATACAACTTTTATCCACAGACATTCTCTACACCATAATTAAAAAAAAGGTTTTTGAGACAACCACAAAGGAAAAATGAGAATTAAAGAGATTCTTCCTTTATTTAGACTTCATCTCCAGTAAAAAAATATATTTTCACATTTATATATCTTTCTCCAACTTGACAATATTCTTGATACATTCTTGAAAGGGTCACATCATATAAAATTTTAACAAAGTTATGCTCAACTATGCTCAATCGAGAAACTAGATCTATGATCTTATAAATTTTGATATTTTCTCTAATGATGAAGGTGATTGCCTGAGATTCTTTGTGCTTCCACAAGTTTGCCACAGGATTCCATTCCACCTTCTGGGAAGGAAGGAGATAAGCATTTATTAAGAGCCTACTATATGTTAGGAATGGTGCTCAGTTCTAAGCACTGGGGACCTTCATTGCTTTCTCCTGATTTCAGTAGCATGCCAATGAAGCCATGGCAATACAGACCTATAATTATAGACAAGTGGAGAAATATTTATGATGTATTCAGGAATTTTTTTTCTTTAATCATAGAGTAAGACACAGACTGTCCCATAAGGAAAGAGGCCATACCATGAGTAAGACTATAAGCAATTAAAATGAAATAAGATCTCAAAGCAAAGATTCAGAATCAATAAAGTAAGGCAAGAATTCATTTTCCCATCACTTAAAACTTCAAGAAATTCAAAGTAAAGAATGTGAAGTGGGTTTCAGAGATAGCATTCCAGAAAGGAGTATTTTTTTAAGATGCAAAAATGGTGTGTTACCTGTGATACCAGTAGACATGGTGCTGTACATTGGTATGAAATTATACAGGCTCAGTGAACACATCTCTTAGGGAACTGAACTACTTTACGGTGGAATGGGGCAAAAAGTCAGCAGCTATGTCTCAACCTTACCAAACTGGGCAGTTGCAGAATGCATATCCTTGTGAGCTTCATTTAATAAAAATGGAACCAAAGATACCTAAGGCTTTTCAATTCCTGAATGGGGTCATTTCTATGTTGAAGAATATTGTGGGGTTTTTTTTCTCTGAAGTGATCACAAGGTGGAAGGAATTGATCCTTCTCACTTGGAAGGAACCTGACTAGTACTCACAAGTCACTCAAATGCTATGTACAGAACTCCCACCACCCAAAGAGAGCTTTTGAATAGAGGAAAGCAATGTGACCTTTGTTGGTATATTGAGACTGACGTTATCCTTTCAAATTCTGTGGATACAAGGAAATTAATTAGTTTTGAGGACAAAGTGGGAATGACCCAAGCAAGGATTCTCTTTGCAATAAGATAGCATGGCTACAATAATCTGGAGGCTCTAATTCCATGCATTGGGGTATACTGGTTGTGCCTAGGAGATACCCAGGAAAGGATTTCATTTTTTTTGTACTTATATCCCCAGTGACTAGAATATAGTAGGCAGTGAGTAAATACGTGTTGATTGTACATGTATTAATATATTGCCCAACTGTAGCAGGGTCCAGGGACAGTTAGCATCTTTAAAAAGCTGCTTTGTATCTCTGGCCTAGTAGTCACTGCATAGCTGATAAAAACCATAAAACCCTTCCTAATCTGACACTTTCCCGTCTTCAGTCAACTAATATGTCACAGCTCACTTCATATTTTATAGTCTAATCATATTGGCCTACTTGCTGTTCCTCTCATAGGATTCTTCATTTCTGTGTCTTTGTAATGGATGTCTCTCATGTCTGAAAATGTTTTTCTTAACTTCTTTCCTTGGGAGTTCCTGTTTCCTTCAAGATTAGCTAGATTCCTGTCTCCCACAAGAGGTTATTCCTGATCTCCTCAGCTGTTAGTCCTTTGTATATGTACATAGTTTTTCTCTGATAAAATGTAAGTTCCTTGAAGGCAGGAATGGTTACATTTTTGGCCTTTCCCCCCAGTTATGAACACAGAGCATGGCTCACACGAGTTCTTGATGAATGCTTGATGGCTGAGTGAATGTTGAGGCATTTGGGGGACACAGGGGATAGTGCACCAGTCCTTGAGTCAGAGGACCTGTGCTCCAATCCAGCTTTAGATGCTCACTATCTAGGGGTCCCAGGGCAAGTCACATGGCTTTTGTTTGCCTCGGTTTCTTCAGCTATAAGATAGGGATAATGATAGCACTTACCTCATAGATTGTTGTGAGGGTCAAATGAGTTGCCATTTTAAAAATGGGCTTTGCACAGTACCTGGCACATAGCAAGCACTAATTAAATACTCTCTTCCCTTTTTTCTTTCAAATCATACTTAAAAGCAGCTAGTTATCTGACTACATGACTTTAAATGTACACACAAATGTCCACCTTAACCTGACTTATGTAGAGGATACTGTGTCATTTGGGAAATTTTAAGGTAAAATGGGCGTCAAAGTAAATAGCTCCTTTTCTAGCTGATGAAAACAATTATGATGCTAACTCTTCAAAAGTCTTTTCCTCTAAGAATGTATGGGCTGGATACCAAAGGCTTTCCAATGACTCATAAGCTACCTCATTAAATGAGAGAACCAACGTAGGCAAATTTGGCATCCAAAGAGAAGAAACCCATTTGTGGTTTGAGTTCCCATAAGATGAAGTTAGTCTAGGACACTTAGAGGAGTTGGTGTGGGGCTGAGGACCGAGATGGTACTAAGTGGCTGAATTTCTATTTACTGTAAAACTTTTCCTACTGATATATACTAAATCTGAAGTCTATGTGAAGAATTTGTAAATCAACTGGAAACAAAAACTAGTCTGAGATCTCATCTCCCACCCAGACAACTGGCAAAGAACAAACAGGCATATTCAGTGTTAGAGGGTGTTTTGAAAGATATATCCACCAACAGATGCAGGCACTCTAGAAAGCAATTTTGAAGTATCCTACACAAATGATGAAAGTACCTATAACCTCTAAGGATCTAGATATCTTACTTTTGGAATGTAGCTAAAGAAAGTCAAAGATAAAGAAATAATCCATAAAAACTAAAAAAAAAATATTAGCTGTTGAGCCATTTCAGTTATGTCTAACTCTTCAGGACCCCATTTGGGGTTTTCTTGGCAGAGACACTAGAGGGCTTTGCTATTTCCTTTTCCAGCTCATTTTACAGATAAGGAAACTCAGGCAAACAGATTTAAGTGACTTGTCCAGAGTCACACAGTTAGTATGTGTCTGATGTCAGATTTGAACTCAGGAAGATGAGTCTTCCTTACTCCAGGCCCAGCACTCTATCCACTCTACCAATATGTTCTGAACAGATTTATAGCAGCACTTTTTTTGTAGTATCAAATGACTGGAAATAACTAAAGAAAATTGTGGTACATGAGCATTACAGACTAATCCTGCATTATAAGAAACAATATGTATGAAGAATACAGAGAAGTAATGCAAGATGTATATAAACTAATTCAAAATGATTTGGAAATGGAAAAACAAAATTAATGACAAAGGCAACAGTGTGACTAGAAAGAAAAAAAGTGAATCTGAATGTAATTATATTTAGTAAATTTGCCCCTAAAAAAAAAGAGATGTGAGTGCTCGCTTCGGCAGCACATATACTAAAATTGGAACGATACAGAGAAAATTAGCATGGCCCCTGCGCAAGGATGACACGCAAATTCGTGAAGCGTTCCATATTTTTCAGATTCTGAAGCAAGGAAGAACGCTTGCCTTTGCAAGTGTGGACCTGACAAACAAGACCACAGGAAAGTTGATAGCACAAGGCAGACACACAAAACACCTAGGAAACTAAAAGCACATTTCTTTAAAGCCATTTGTCAAGAAGCAATCATTGTTATTTGTTTGAAAAAACTTACTTTAAAAAGTTTAATTTTGAAAATAAACAATTTTAGTTGTGAAAAAAAAAAGAGATGTGAGAAGGCTCTTCTTTCCTTTGTTTGCACAGACGGGAAGCTATGGGGAAAGAATGTAAGCATTCATACAAAGACACACACACACATATATATTACTACATGCCAGGCACTGTGCTAAGACGTTTTACAAATATTATCTCATCTGGTCCTCACAATAACCCTACAGGGTAGTGCTATCATTACCCCCCATGTCACAGTTGAGGAAACTGAAATAAACAGATGTTAAGTGAATTGCCCAAGATCATACAGACAGTAAGTATTTGAGACTGGATTTAAACCCATATTTTCCTGACTCCAGGTACAACAACGCTCTATTGCACCATCAGCTCTGTAAAACACTGCAGAACACTACATACACTGTTGGACTTGGTTGACATGCTGAATAGTTTTATTGCACTGCTTCCCCACCCATCCTCAATCTTTTATGTTATTGTTAAAATGGTTCTTTTGGGTAGGTATGGTTAGAAGAACACATTAGGAGATTAAATAAAGAGTTGTTAAACATAGAAGATACGGACAAAACGTGAAAAATAAAGACAAAAATATGTGTGAAATGGAAAGAATGTCACATTTGGTGTCAGTACACCTTTCTCAAAATATAGCATCTCCTTCTTCCTACCTATGTACCTTTCAACAAATGAGGTTACCTCTCCAGGTCTTAGTTTCCTTACCTGTAAAATGAGGGAGTATGTCCTAGATCAAGGGTGGGGAACCTGCAGACTCAAAGCTTCAAGTGGCCCTCTATGTCCTCAAATGTGGCTATTTGATTGAATCCAAACTTCACAAAACAAATCCCCTTAATGGAATAATTTATTCTGTAAAACTTGATCTCAGTCAACAAGCCACACCCAAGGACCTAAAGGCTACATGTGGCCTCAAGCCCACAGGTTCCCTACCCCTGTCCTAGATGACCTCTGAGTTTTTTTATGAGCTCTAAATCTATGATCACAGGTTTCTATACATATTTCCTTTATATTAAGGCTCTATTTGCCTGTTGGTAGAAGAGAAGGATAAGAAGCTGTGGTTCTTGATAATCCATTCAGTGGTGGCAGCAGTTATATAAGATAGGGCAAAATAAATTGAGTAGGTCTCTGAATTCAGGGAACTTTGCTTTGAAGGTCAAGAAGGACAGGTACTCTACCTCTAAACTCATGATTTGAAGGTCATCAAGATTTAAAATATTATAAGAAGAAAGCCCCCATGGACAATTCCTGAAAAAAGACGAACCTCTAGGAAGCTGAGATCTTTAGCAGAGTCCATGGCATAGAGTCGAGTCTAACCAATTTCCATAAAACCTAAAGGAGTAGATACTCTACAACCACCATTTTTCAATGTCTACTTTTTTCCCCCCTTTTAAGAAGAGCTCATTTTAGACTGTGGTCTCCAGTCAGAAGTGACTTATATTGAAGCTGTAGACTATCCAAATGAGTATTGTCCCCTTCAAAGTCATCATCTTGGAAAAATCACATCATTGTTCCTATACATATGATTGTTTAAAATATCTTTGGAATACTCCTCTGGACATCTTCAAAAGCAATTCTTTGGAATCTTTGTTTTTTGAAGGAGATTTGATTTTTCTGAATAGGCAACAACCCTTTGGAAGTACATTTTTCTATCTAAAGTGGGACAATAAAGCTTTGTAAATACTACTTCTAAAAAAAAAAAGATGAGGTGAAAAGTGTAATTTTTCAGTGACTCATTAACTGACTCTGAAGACCATTTCTTGAGAGGGATCCAAAATGTCTTGATCAGTGCTTGGTTCTTTAGAGAAAGTGTATAAGCCTGGAAGGTGGGTGCTTTAAAGGACAGCACTGTTACTGATAGATAAGCCCTGGCATAGTTGTGAAGTATAATTACTTTATAGTCACATCACATGTGTATGGAAGAGAAAGGTTTCAAGTTCAGGGGATGTGAATGTGCATTAACCACTGGCCTGTCAGAGAAATAACAGTCCCTTTAAAGAACTCATTTCATAAGTCATACTGCATTATACATTTTACATTTGGAATAGAACTTGGGTTTGTACATATAGGATGGTTGTCATTATAGTGAACTAGGAATAATATACTCAGATACAATCACATCAAAAAATCTCCAGTAGATGGATATTGCTACATTTGATTTTACTGTTGCTCCCAGGAAGGATTTTCTTTCTTTTCTAATAAAACTTAAATAAAAAAAATGAAAAAAATCAGTGCATTGAGGAGATAGGAGCATCACCATTATAACAAACACTGCAAATGAGTGCTACTTGCCCATGTGAAATCTCCATTTATGTAACAAACATTATGTAACAAAACAGACTCTAAAAATCAGGTTTTCTACAAAATATGATAGGATGGTAAAAATAGCCACAAAAATATTATCCTGACTGGGAGAGGGGCAAGCATCAAAATCATCAAAAGGGTTGAGTGAAATTAAGCAAAATTGTGCCTGAATTTTTATTTGAATAATGGTTAAAATAAAGTTAAGAATAGTTAGGCTCTAAAATCTCAATGACAAATTTGTGAAATGATTGGACTAAATATGTCAATAATATTTCCACCTACTTTATTAGAATATGTAAGGCCAGGTTCTGTATGAAATAATTTCAGAAGCTTTAGACTTTGATATATCATCTTTTAGATAGTAAGCCTTTAAGAGATATTGTCTGATTTTTATCCTTTGGATTAGGAGCATGGGCTGTAAGAAAGCCATAAAGGCATGTATGCTTTTGAGGCTTTCATCAGTTGAGAGAGAATATTTTTCCTTTTCTTTCCTGCATTTGGAGAATGAGAGACTCTGTTCAGGGCTGTTCTATTGACTCAGCTTTTTAGAATGGCTTGGGCATAACTAGGGAAGAGGGTTTTTCAGGTATCACTAGCAAGGGGGCAACAATGTGTTCAGAGAAAATTAAAGGCACTAAATAAGATCTCCAGCATGCTGGTACATCCTTAGTGGAAAAATCTATGGGAGAACATGGAGAAGAATCATATGAGATGAAAGGTGTTCATCAATCAATGAACAAGCATTTATGAAGGGTTTTATTATGTGCCATGTACTGAGTTAGGTGCTGGAAATGAAAGACCAAAAAATGAAACAATTCTTACTTATAGGTGGTAATCTTCACCAATGGAAGGAATGCACACATCATTGAAAAATACTGAAATACAAATATTGAAAAACTGCTTGACAATTGAGGCTAATGAAAAAGAATGGACATCCTTGGATTCAAATAAATCCTTCTTAACTAAAGGTTTTCAAGTAGAGACTGCAAGACTATTTGGCAGGGATGTTTTAGGATGATTCTTTTCTATGCTGTAGCAAACAGTCTCTCTGGTGCCTTCTATCCTGGAGATTCTGTTGTGAAATAGCTCCCTTTGTCAGACCAGATGAAATTAATTAATTAATTATGCTAATAAGAGGCATCAGATAGAGACCAGCTTTTAGAATCATGGAGACCTGGGACTGAACCCTGCCTCTGACATACTCTGCCTATATTACCCTGGGCAAGTCACTTAAACTCTTGTGCTAGAAAACTTGGTAAGATTATGTTTTCAAGTGGAAAACAATCTGTGTTGGGGGAGGGAGTTTACTGATGGATATACATATCTATCTAGATAAGTCTAGATGGATAGATAGATATAGTATATATACTATATACCATATATAGTATCTATTCTACTATATATACAGTATATACTCTACTATATATATATAATATATAGATATGTGCATATATATATACACCTATCTATCATCTATCATCTATCATCTATCTATCTATCTATCACCTATGTATCTTTATTAGTGAAATCACAGGCAGATCCAAAAAATGACAGTTGAGGAAGCCCGCAGCTCCATTTCCAGCTCTGACAGAAATTAACTGCATAGGCATGGTCAAACTTCTTCATCTCTCTGATGTATAAAATAAGGGGGTTGGGCTAAAGCAACCTCTAATGTCTCTTTTTAGTTCTAACATTCTATAATTCTAAGACTATTTGGAAAGTGAGATGCTTGCTAAATGCCAGTTTTTCCCTTTCATTGATTCATTTCCCTTCATTGTAGTTCTGTGTGAAAAGTAGTGTGGGGGGCACTATAAAAATCAAGATTAGAATTAATAGAATGTTTTTGAAATTTTAAAATAAGAAATAAAAGGTAAAATGACTGTTTTTTACAGGTTTCTGTTGGGAGGTAAGTTATGAATAAAACATCTAACTATATATGGGTGCAGATGAAAA
>CM053770.1:375473179-375494602 GCA_028658325.1 Potorous gilbertii | reverse complement strand
GGCTGTCCTGAAAGTTTGAACAATCTTGGCAGGCTCTGAGGTCCTGAAACAAAAAATCTGAAGGAGTCTTTAGGCATTTAGAACAAATGTGGATAAAAAATCCTAGGTTTCTTCTTTCAGTGACCTGGATTTATACATATAGGGCCATTTTCATTATTGTCGAGGGAAGAACTTAGATACAGTCTAGAGTAAGAAGGGATCTTTAAGGCCATCTTGTTTAATACTGTCATTCTATAAATTAATTGTACAAATAACAATACATATTGCATTAGTAAACAGAAGCCCAAGAAAATTTTCACACACAGATAGTAAGAGTAAGAGGTGAGGATTTTCATAGACAGGATTTGAACTAAGCTCCTTTGCCTAGAGAGCCAGGGATCTTTCCCTTATGCTGTCTCCATTGTACTCATACCACTTATTATGCAGTACAATCCATTTCCCCAGGAAAGAAGCTGTCTTCAAAGCCAATAAAGAGTCATTCTCTCTACTCAGTAGTCATACTTCATTTAGTACTTTGCATATAGTAGTTGGTCAGCCAGAGTTTGAGGAATTTAAAAAGAAAACAGGTGGTACATACTTGTAATACTTTTTTTTTTTTTTACAGGAGACTGAGACTGGTAAATTGATCGAGCTTGGGGGTTGTGGGATATAGTCAGGCTAGTCATACTATACTATAGTCATACTAAGTCCAGTACTATTAGGGTCAGTCCAAGAGAGAGGGGATCTAAGGAGGGTGAATCAGGCCAGGTCAGAAAAACAGAGCAGGTTAAAGAATCTATACAAATCAATATGGGGATCCGACCAAAAATGGCTGTTGCTATTTCAGTCTGAGTGAGATAGGGAAAACTGGAGAGAGAGGGAAATAGGGAGAGAGGGAGACAGAGACAGAGAGACAGAGAGAGACAAAGAGAAAGAGATAAGAGATGAGAGATTGATTTCTTTCATCAGGCATGCACCATTAGACCAAAGTGGGCTTCCTCAGTCTAACTTCAACTTTCAAGTTATTTCCAGGAACCCATACAATTCTGTGCTTGGAAGATAAAGTGATAGAGGACTTAGTATAATACAGTAGAAAGTTCACAAGTTCTGGATGCATATAGGGTTAGGTAGGGTTACTGATACTATGTGGGTGAATTTGGGCGAGTCATTTAACTTCCTTCTGCCTCAATGTCTTGTTTTTTCTTTGGAAAAATGAGAGTTTGAACCAGTTTCCAAGGTACCTTCTATCTCTAGGTTTTTAATCTTAGAATTCTATGTCTAGACTTCATCGATTAGTGCTACGAGGTCAAAAAACTAATAATGGAAAGATATACTCTTCCCTTTTCCCTCTTCCCCCACCCTACACACCCTCATTTCTTCTACACTTCAACGGATCTATGATCTCATTGAGGTGGGTACTCCCTCCCACCAAGTAAACTGCAGTTATTCATATTTTCTCCTCCTGTGTGATTTTTGTCTTTGTTCCTCTGTGAATTTTCTATATTAAACTCAGTAAAACAATTAGAAATGTAAGCAAGAGTCTATGAGCTGACTGTTTGTGTCATTTGCACTTCCTGATTTCTGGTAATTATCAATAAATATTTTAGGAGAGGACAATTCAAATTTTGGACCATAGTTTTAAAGCAATAAGACTTTCTTTTTATCTTGAATTTCCTTCACCTGGTTCTGTATATTGTAGAAAATAGAAGATGAAATAAAATATGCACTCATGTTTGTTTCAGTCATCCTAAAATGAATAGTTAATGTTCCTTTAAAAAATTATTGGCAGACAAAAAAAAAAGGAAAGTGCCAAAAAGAAATAAAAAGAGGGAACAGTATCAAGTGTTTTGTAGTCTCTGAGTTATCTGCTAATATGTTGTACTGCATATTTACTAATGCTAGTGCCTCAGTACCCACTGCTTCTCATTTTAGAACAATCATTTATGGGTGTTAGAGTCAGCCTGTGAAAGCAGAAGTGTGCTATGTCAATCACAGCTAATCACTGGTACAGGCAAAGTGCTTCTGTTGGCCTCCATGCTCTAAGCCCTGCTTCCACATCTGTGTTTGAAGAGATTAGAGAGGTGCTTCATACAAGAACTGTATTAGTTAAAGCTGATCGACAGTATTTGGAATAAATCGCAAAAAAGTTGAGTGCCAGAAGGGAAGGCATGGTGAGTGTGAGACTAAAACCAAGGAGGGCATCCACCCTGAGCTGCCATTCATTCATTCATTCATTCTCTCTTTCTCTCTCACACACACAGTGACAAACACCTATACATATACCCCTCACAGAGACACACATACATTTATAATTGAGTTTTGTTCATGGGAGAGCATTACACATTACCATCCTTTCCCCCACATCCTAGCAAACATGCCAAAGAGCATAGCAGCCCATGCATGGGTGGCCCATTGACATTTTATTTGTGACACTGGGTCTCATGCTTATTAGGCAAAGTAGGAAAAGTGGGACTTGAAGAATAAGGATGAGAAATGCTGGGAAAGATGCCGCCAAATGGAGTTCCATTGCCCTCTCCCATTTACTGCTGTATTCTGTTCTCCCTGTTCGAAGGCCATACACTTGCAAATAAATTATGAGTGACAAGTATTTGAACCAATAAAGAGGGCACTATATTTTATATGCAGTAAATTTAATTCCAGATTGTGTTTCACCTCAGCAGGGTGACATGTTTATTGCCACTGAAAGATGAAAGCCCCGGGAGTTAAAGACAAGCGTCAGCAGTTCTAGTGGGCACCAGCAAAATGAAGATTTGACAGACTGGTGACTGAGCCCTTGAAATGAAATGCCAGATCAAATTTTACCCCAAAGAGGTCAGATGTACTGTCGTGCCCTCGAACATACAATACCAGTTGCATAAATGAGCAAGATTTGATACTGAACTGAGGAACCCAGGCTGTGTTCTTTACTTCTCTGCTAGTCTCCAACTCCAGTCAGGATACACAGGTCTAGAAGTGTGTTTGAGGATGTTAGAGCATGAAGCTCTGCCTCTGCTGGGCTCTGAGTGTCGTTTAAAAAAATCTATTAAACAGATCGAAAAGTAGAAGTGATTCTAAATTGATCTGCCCATCTCTCCATTTCATCCTACAAGAGGCTCAGCTCAGGTGTTCAATTTATTGAACCATAACCCCTTTTTAAACAATCAACATCAACACATAATAAATATGCTCAGCAAGGGTAATATTTACATGCATGACTCATTATTTTGGAGGATTTACTTATGAGGGAATAGGCAGGGAATAAAAACACACTTCCTTTGGCAGGTATGGGGGTGGAACATTAGCAGGTGGGCAAGGTTTTAGCAACAGCTAAGTTCATCATACTGAAGGAGGTGAACCCTTGTCACCTCCTGGGGTATGCCAGAACATAGGGGAGGCATTGAGGTTATAATTTTCTCACAATTTTACTCCCTCACCCCTGAAAAAATTTCTTAAAGACTTGAATCATTTGAAAAAAAACTGTTGGTCTGAGGTTAGCATGTTTAGAAATGAGTTCTTCTTTGCTAATATCTGCAATGACATTGATACTTCATGCCAAATGATAGCTGATCTTCCCCTTTACCCTTGCATTTATAAAGCAATTTCTGTTGTCCAATATATAGATTGAGCTTGCCAAATGCCTTTGCACTCATTTGTGTGGAAATATTGTCATCAACAACTGAATCGATTAGAAGGGCTAACAGTTTAATCAGTTCAATTCTCTGACCCTGCCCCATATAGCAGAAAGTAGACTTTTCCCTATATTTTATATTTTGTGTAAATGTAGCTTATTAGAATGCCACTTCATTTATAATGAAAAACAATGTGTAGCTATGGAAAAGGTACTGGACTTGAAGGCAGAGGACCTTGGTTCAGATCCTAACTCCAGTAACTTACTGCTTATTTAGTTAAATTAATCTATCTGAGCCTCAGTATCCTTATCTATGAAATGAGGAAGTTGAATTAGATGACCTCCAGCAACTTTCCTTCTAGTTCTAAAACTGACAAATCATATAGCATCTCCATACACTAAAGGATCCCCAATCTTGATCTAGTTGTAAGACTTTGCTATCAATATTTCTCTGCAGTTTGGGGGTTTCTATATCCCACTACCTCACTGTTCACCTGCCACCTACTATGTTTACTTCTAAGAATCTGCTTTGTCAGAATTTTTATTTTTGATATCTAATTACATATTTCTGTAAAGTGAACTTATGGGCTCTTGTGCCTAGACTGAGAGAATGAGGTCCAGCCTCTATCCATGACCTATTGACTCTCTGACAAATGACTTGATTTCTTTTGAGACTTCTGGTCTGAGGAAGCTAGGTGGTGTAGCAGAGAGAGTGCTGTGCCTGGAGTCAGGAAGGCTCCTCTTCCTGAGTTTAAAGGTGGCCTCAGACACTTTCTAGCTATTTGACCCTGGGAAAAATGGCTTAACCCTGTTTGCCTCAGTTTCCTTATCTATAAAATGAGCTGGAGAGGGAGATGGCAAACCACACCAGTGTCTTTGCAAAGAAAACCCTAAATGGGATCATGAAGAATCAGACATCACTAAAATGAAAAGGGCTTCTGTTCTACCCTACCCTCAGAGACACCCCTATCTTCACCTCAAAAATGGACAGTGGATCCCAGTGTGAGAGAGACCGATATTGCAGTTATGGCGAGAAGAGCTAGGATTCTTAATCCAGCTCCAACTAGTCACATGGTCACACTTCTGTTTCTTCTACTGTGAATAAGGTGCTACAGCAACTTGTCTCTCAGAATATTGTGAAAATGAGTGCCGAAACAATAGACAAAATTGTCTGCATGGCTTTTGGAAGAGAGGTCTTCAATCAATCCAATTTTGCAACATTCCAGAGATATTTAACTGATAGGATTGCAGATGGTATTTGTGATCTGGAGGTTAAAAAGAGCAGTGTCAGGTACTCTTCAAGCCCATCATAGGACATTCTCTCTCTCTCTGTTGTTCATCCATCAGGCCTTCCTTTTCCTTTAGTACCAGGCTATTCTTGTCAACCCTTGCTCACCTCTCTTATGCAGTATCCGAATAGGGTTCTTAAAGCCATTTTTCATTCAGCCTTTTCTGAATGCCCCAGTGCCTTCATGGGTCTATCTTTCATCATATCAAACCCAGCTTCCTCACCTTTGCCCTGTAGACTCTTTGACCTTTCACATCTCCTCTTTTGTTGTTTCTTATTTCTCTCCCATTATCCCGCTTAGCCTCTTTTTGTCCCCACATCTCATGCCTTCTTCTGTGCACTGTATTGGGAACAGTATCCCATTTGTCTCATAAATGCCCTTCCTCTCCTTCAAATCTCTTCTGAAAACCCACACTCTTTTTCAAAGGCTTCCAATTTGAATTCCCTGCCAAATGAGTCTGTGACATTTGTTTTGCTTTATTTCATAGCATATTTATTGGTCTTACTTAGATTGTGAATTCCTTGGAAAATGAACTAATAGAGTAGGGAAATGCCAGATGTTCCAAAATATTAAATGACGTCTAAAGAAAAATCTTTTATCTGAGAGTGAACATCAATGCTCATGAGGTCCTCTGAGGTAACTAACTCCTCTTTATAACTGGAGAAAATAAACTTCAGAGAGCTTTGATTGTGCTCTCTCTTCTAAATCTGGTTACCGAGTCCTGTTAATTTTTTGTCTCACAGAATTGCATCTTGTTTTTCTTTTCCACCATAAACTCTACTGTACCAAGACTTTCATTACTTTATTCCTGGATTCCCGTACTAGTTTCCATTCTGTTTCTGTTAAGCAAGTCTCATCTAGGGTCTCCTATGCATAACTGCTAATATCCTTCTTCCTATATATTTCACATCCATCCTGTAGTAAATCCAGGAATATTATGAAGCTCACATGAGATAACAGATATAAAGCACTTTGAAAACTTTGAAAACACTAAAAATGTCAGATTATTATTTTGATGATGATGGTCATCATCATGTCTGATGACTTTATCCTCAGAGCCTTCTATTGTACTACTGCTAAGCTCAAGTAATGTTTATAGAGCAGAGGTGTGCTGGCAAATTTTTAACAAGGCAGTGGGGGGGCATATAGATAGACACACATACACATACGCATGTACATATACATATATGCTGTGCACACTATAAGTCTGCATTATTAACACCTTATTAAATCTACATGATCAATAAAAGAATAAATTAAGCTCTGATTTATAGTAGTCCCTGAGACTTAAATTCTCAGACTCAAAATTTAACAATAAGCTCTTGCAGGCCAGTTAGATCTGGCTCCAGCACAGCCGTGATGAAATCCCTACTTGTTAACCTGCTGGTCTATGTCATTTCCTTCTCTTCTACTTCTATGACCTCACTTCTTGGTCTTCGGGACCAGGAAGGAAGCTCCTCTGTGCTAATTTAGCTCAGCTCTCTCTTCTTCTTTCTAGATGATAAAACATTTAGAAATTGTTAATTTAAAAATAGAGGTTCTTGGACTGATTTCCTTTGTAATTCTATGTATTTTGTTTTATGAATTAAAAATCATTCTGGGGGTCAATGATACTAAAACAGTTTAACAATCTCTGATTTAAAAGCTACGTATACAACCTTTACACACACACACACACACACACACACACACACACACATTCCCAAATTTTGCTTGTTACTACCTCAGAGTCATACCCACTCATCGTCCATTCGTCTGCCTACAAAGATCCTAACAATTCTTCAATGTCTAATCCTCACTTTAAAAGAAAGAGGCTTCCCAGAACATTAGCCTGTAGCAACCTCACTCCTTCTGAACTCTTTCCTAAGAGCATTTATAATCTTTGTTATTGATGTTATTGTTTGGTCATTTCAGTTGTGTCCGATTCTTTGGTGATCCCTTTAGTGGTTTCTTGGCAAGTATGCTGGAATGGTCTGCCATTTCCTTTTCCAGCTCATTGGACAGATGAGGAAACTGAGGCAAACAGGGCCAAATGACCTTACCAAGGTCACAAAGCCAGAGGCCAGATTTGAACTCAGCTCTTCCTGAGTCTAGACTCAGAGATCTATGCTCTGTGCCATCTAGTTTGTCTTATTTCCCTCTTCTATTATAAGTAAAATGAGAGCAGGTCCAACCAAAGAATCATAAACTCTCATACAAAAATCACTTAATAAGCATTTTTCAAGTCTAGTGTGCAAAATACTGTTCTAGACATTGGGAATTCAAAGATAAAAACTAAGTATAATATGTCGTCAAAGTTAGGGATCTGGTTTTCAGGATGGTAGTGGAGGGGTGGCCTGAATGCTTGTAACTATGTATGGTACAGGGTAGAGGGTGATGGAGGCAAAAGAGAAATTCAGATAATATTCCTAGGAAAATTTGATGAGGGATAGAAACTTTCAACTGATGGGACAGAATCAGGAAAAAGATTCATGGGAAAAGGCAGCCACTTGATCCTTTGTAAGAGTTAAAGATCTTCCCCACCTATTAATAGGCCTCAGATGGAATCCATTAAGGGAAGCTTGAGTAGAGGAGGCTTGTTTTGTAGGAAGGTCCACACCTTTTGTTGATTTCTAATGAGGCACTGGGTCATCAGGGCCATGTCCTCTGGCTCTGAAAAGTGTACATATACTTCGAGGTGAAGTTTTGCTTTGGGGGCTTACTCTTTGGAAAAAGGTTCATGTGCCAGAGGAGACTCAGGGTGGCCATTAAGGAGGCCCCCAGTTCTGAAAACCCAGATGTTGGTGCTTCTCTTTCTGGTAACTATGTATGTAGGTAATGACCGGAAACTTGGATCTGTCTGTTGATCTGTGATGCATGTATTACTTATGGTCAGACAGAAGCCCTGTCTGTTGGTCTTTATTTCTCTGCTTGTATTTTCACTCTGGTGAATGTAATTAAAGTAGATTGTTGACTCCTTAACAGTTGCTTTCCTTTTAGAAAAGTAGATCCAAGAACCTATACCAGCAGGATGTACACATCCTGGATGTGTCAGAGTGGATTATAAAAGCAAAAAGAGTCAAGGTATGGGAGACAGACAGTGGGAAGGCTTAGTCTGCTAAGTTCAGAGAACAGTCATGAATCTAGTATTGATCTAATGGAGAGTGTGAATTAAGAAAGGGAAAAAAAGGATGGCTGAGAACCCAGCATAATGTCTTTAATAAAGATGTGAGTTAACAAACATTTTGAATGTGGAAGAGAGAGAAAATAAGCATTTATTAAGTGTCTACTATGTGCCAGGCACTGTGGTAAGTACTTTACAAAAATATCATTCAATCCTTACAACAACTCTACAAGGTAGTTATGATTATTTCCCCCTTTTTACAATAGGGGAAAGTGAGGCAGACAGAGGTTAAGTGACTTGCTGAGGTCACAGTGTGAGTAAATTTCTGAGGCTAGATTTGAACTCAGGTCTCCCTGACTACAGGTCTAATGCTCTATCTACTGCAGCAACTAGTTGCCTAGGAATCAAGAATATCAGGGTCTTACTCTCTATTGTCATTTCATCTAGCAATTCAAATTTTGGTGATTCCATTATGTTGAGTAACATCTAGCTCAACAATTCACTTTCTTATTCCTCAAAGAAAGGTTTTCCATTGATATTCTGTGTTCCTTAAAGCCATATTTGAAATAGGAGCACTGCATTGCTGAATTCAGCTTTCACTCCCATCAGACCACTGGGTGCAAAGCAATAGACAGGACAAATCATCTCAATTACCACCCAAAAATGATCATGTTGGACTGATACTGAATAACATCATCCAGGGCAACAAAGTTCAATTTTGCTTACACTGCAAAGATTTCTTCAGCTGCCACTTGTGTGTTATTTTATACTCTTCCCCCGGAAGGTGTTAATTGATGTTGACATTGAATCATTTGATGTGCTGGGAATTCCTGCTTTTAAAGTGTTCTGTTAGTTACAAGGGCAAGTGATGAGATAGGATACTATAGTTAGACATTTTTTTTCAGTAACCCCAAATAGCATCCTTTGGGCGTATCCAAAAGACTTCCCAAAACTAGATTCTAGAAATTGTGCCTACAACTCCCCCACTTATCTAATTGCACAGGCAGCAAAGATAGCAATTTGCAGGCCCCCACCCCCAAAGGAGAATCCATACAATTTCCTTTAGAATGCCAAATGTTATACTGAATGATAAATAACCTTTCTGTGTAACAATCAACCCTTTCTCCCCCACTGGAACATACTGTTCAACTCTATTTGAATAAAAAGCCCACACATATATCAAATTAAACAAAATCACATTGTTTCAAATACAGATCAGGCACTTTTCCCAGACTTGTATCAGTAAAATTTCATAGAACTCAAGCCCATTGTCTCACAGTTCTCTGTCTATCCCTCTCTATTTGTAAGTTTGGAATCTGGACTATAAACTCATTCCTTTCCAAGGAACATATGTAGGAACAGGTCATTGGATTGTAGGAGGAACTCAGTTTTGACACTGAACAAGATCAAATTCACAGTCTACAAAGCTGTAGACCTGTAATATTAGAATGATAAATTTAAATTGAAAGGAATATTAGAGGACATCTAATCTAATTGTTTTTAGAGTTGGAGAAAATGTGGGCAAGAGGGCTTAAGTAACTTGTCTATAGTTACATCATTAGTTGGGAGAAGCTTTTGGACTTGAGTTCGGGTTTTACTATGAATCCTGCTGTCCCTCTTTCTACTGCCAAAGCTAAGCACAAGAAATTATTGAGTTACTGAAGTTATACTTTCTCTGCTAGAGCCAATGGAGTGTTAGTAGAGTTCCTGCAGAAGTACATGACTAAGGAGACATATGTTTGCAAATGGTCTGGTAGAAAAGTTCCTGAGAATGGTCTTTCTCAAACTGGGGGTGCTGTGGAATGGAGGTTATCTAATAAGTGATATCAAATATGAGAATTTCCAATTTAGGCAGCAACCTCCTAGAGTCCCAGGGGGTAAGAATGTGGCCTTCTAGGTCCTTGGGGAGGCCTTTGGACTTGAGTCCAAGTTTTACAGAACAAATGCTTTTATTAAAGGAATTGTGCTCTATGTTTGGATTCAGTCAAAGGGTTGCACACTTGAGGTCCTAGAGGGTCGTATGTGGCCTCGAGATCACAGATTTCCCTCCCCTATCCTAGATGAAGATTCCCTTTCCTCTTTGAGACTAAAAGAATTTGCTAACAGACTCTACTAAGGCCCTGACTTACACGTGGGAAGTAAAGGAGCTGGAAGAGGCATGGAAATCCAGATCTTGACAAACCTCCCAATGATTGCCATGGGTTGCTTGAATAATTGAAAGGGCAAGTTGCTTATTCCACAGGCCTCCTCTTTTTACAATAGGGGAAAGTGAGGCAGACAGAGGTTAAGTGACTTGTTGAGGTCACAGTGTGAATAAATTTCTGAGGCTTGTTTTGGGGAGGGAGTCCAATGGATTATTTAAGTGCTTCATATTTCTGTATCTGTTCACAGATTCCTGTGGGTCCTTTTTTGTCTTAAGATATTTTCTGTGAGGTAGGGTGAAGATTGTCTCATATGCAATATTCTTTTAGTATATTGAGTGATTGTTTGGAAGAGAACTGGGGACTTGACACTCCACATTTGGGGAAATATCAACATGATCTTTATTTTGAGAATTTTGCTAGAGCAAAATTTGGGGGATTGGGAAAAAAAACCAAAAAAGAAAAATTGACCTTTGGGTATCCAATATGGGACCCCAGAGTCTTGGAAAGTAAGCAGAACATCAGTACTGTTCTCTTCAGCAGTGTCACTGAAATGGGAAACAGTAATCATAATTGCTAGAATTTATATATTTTTAAGGTTATCCTCACAACAACCCCAGGAGGTAAGCTATTAATATCCCTATTTGAAAAATGAGGTAACTGAGGCAGACAAGGTAAGTAACTTGCTCAGTATCACACAGCTTTTAAGTGTCTGTGGTCAAATTTGAACCCAGATCTTCCTGATTTCAGACCCAGAATTCTATCAATGCTAGTAATTAAGGGTAACTTTAACATCTCTTACAGAAGATGGGAAATGAAAGTTGGGCCATTGAATGCGGTAGCCAATTGGGAAATGTAGTCAGGGTTGACAACCAAACCTCTCAGCAACTTTTCTTAATTCCACAGGCATCCCACAGTACTGCTTAAGGAGTGGAAAGAGGAAGAAAGCTTCAGAAGGCCCAGAATTGAAATCCAAGTCAGTTCTGTAACCTCAGGAAATATTCTTGTGTCTCAAATAATAGTTAAAAATTATTGCATAAACAAACAAATTGTATTCTTGAATGCAATTATTAGTCTTTATTTTATGTTTACGGTTATTTATGTGTCTGTGAACTCCACTAATTCAGGGAGTAAGTCTTTTCCCAACTTTCTATTCCTGTAGATAGTATGTGCATAACGAATATTTGTAACAAGAAAAGTTGAGCTTCTTTTTAAAACTCCAGTCCTGGTGGCTGCATAATATGCCAAGAATCTTGGATTTTTCCTGGGAGAACATTCCATTCATTCACATGGACCACAACTCTTCTAAGATCTAATAGATAATCTTTGATTGTTAAGGTGGCTACATTGCCTCAGGTACGTTATTTTCAATATCATTTACATGAAGCATAGCATTTTTGCCTGTGTCCGAGTAAGTACCAAACAGAATTTGGCCCAATATATTGTAATGTTAATGTAAAGTTAATGGTAGGTGGGGGAAAGAGTTAAAGATCTTCCCAGTCCAATAACAGGCCCCAGATACCTTTTGTTAATTTCTAATGAGACACTGGGTCACAAAGATCATGCCCTCCAGCTCTAAAAAGTGAATATATACTCTGAGGTAAGGTTTTACTTCAGGCTTATTTTTTGGAAGAAGGTTCATGTGCCAGATGAGACTCTGGCAAGCTGCTAAGGAACTGGCTGGCTTTGAAAACCCAGAAGTTTGTGCTTCTCTCTCATAAGGATATAAGTACTATCTATGGTCAGGAGTGGTCTTTCTGTTTGAAATTTATATTTTCTCTGAAGTTCCAGGTGCTGACTCTTTCCTCTGAACTAAGTGAATGATACAAGTGCTTGATTAAAGTAGACTATGAACCCCTCAAAAGTTGCTTTCCTTTTAGAAAAGAAGATCTAAGAACCTTGTATACGCCAGGGTTTTTGATGTTTCACATATCTGGATTGTCCCATTTAGAAAATTTGCTGTACCAGGTTCTAATCATGGTTTTTGCTTTGACACACTTCCATTTATCAATTCAACAAACACTTAAAAAGTGATTCCAATGAGCCACTACACTAGATTATGAGGATAAAAGACCTCAAAGAATTTACATTCTAATAGTGTGATACACTATGGAGTTATCCTACCTTCCTTAGCAGATAGGTTCTTTGGAAGGTAGTAAGTGAACAAACTATCTAAATAGCATTTTCCATCAGTACTTAAATACTTTATCTCGACATAGAGAAGATAGAATATTGAAGTTGTAAAGAAAACTTTGTGATAATCTGGTCCAATCTTTTATTTTACAGAGGAAGAAACTGAGGCCAGAAAAGGTTAAGTGATTCTTCTAAAGCTAAAGAAGCAGGCTAGTGGCAGAGTTGGAACTAAAACATAAGGTTTCCCTCATTCCTGGCCTAGTGTTCTTCTTTAATACTGTGTCTACATTGACACTATTTTTGGTGCTGTTGTTGAAGCATTTTCAGTTGGGTCCAACTCTTTGTGACCCCATTTGGGATTTTCTTGACAGAGACTGGAGTGCTTTGTCATTTCCTTCTCAAGTTCATTTTACAGATGAGGAAACTGAGGCAAACAGGGTTACATGACTTGCCGAAAAAGCCAAAAAAGTTTTTATGCTATAAATGACAGTAATGAATAAACAGACTTTAACCAGTGCCCTATTTTATTATTGAGTAAATTCCTCTAAGGATGTCACATGATCACTTGCTATTCGGTTCTGTGCAGAGGGTAATCTCTCTGTCTTTAAATTGCAGAACTGTCAAATGTAGTATACCTTGAGGACCAAATCCCTTATGTCACAATATTAAACAATTATTTTTGGTTACACCATTGAATCTCAACTGCCTGAGGTGTCTCTTGTGTTCCAAATCAAGGCAAATTAAGAATGTGTACACTAGTAAATTGAAGAAACAGATAAGTAGAAGCAGGGAAAAAAAACCAATAGGAAGATTATCCCTGTAATGTTCCATTAAGCAACTTCCATTAGGAAAGGGGAAAAATCATTAATGGTAACCTATGATTGAACTTACAGCACAAAATTCAAACCGTTTCCCACAATGTGTTTTTACAAGTAACCTCTGCTTCTAATAGTCAGTTATCCAATGCCTGACAAGTATCATCTTGAATTTCATGTGAACTGATTCACAAAAGTCATTCAGTAAATTAATGTAGTTTTGGAAAATTAACAGCAAAGTCGGCAGGCCGCCAAATGTCTAATGACAAATTGAAGGGTTTGGAAATGCGTCTGTCTATTTGCAGGATTGCAACTGTTTTCAAAACAAAAACACATTGAAAACTGTATCTGGGTGACACAAAATGGAAAATTGTTGTGAAATTTTAATTGCCAAATAATTCTGCCTATATGTGAACCAGTGCAACTTGCTAGAAACTACCTTGCCACCCATCATATTCTGGTTGCCCCTCCTGCTCTCTTGCCCCCTATCCTTCCTGCTAATTCTGATGCGTTTGATCAAATGGATTTGGCAGCACAACAGTATCTCCTAAGTCAAAGATGGGACTGCCGTGAATTGGGGGGGTGGGAGGGCAGCGATTTGTCAAAGCAATGGAGACTGTCTGTAGCATTACCTATCATGCAGGTGCTAATCTCCTTCATTCATCTTCTTGCCTGGTTTTACAGATTAGAGATTATTCCTATTCTGGCAATAAGGTACCAATTCAGGGCTGTAAGGCTGGGTGTGTGTGTGTGTGTGTGTGTGTGTGTGTGTGTGTGTGGAGTTGGGGGGATAGAAAATTAGAAACCCTTATCGATCCCCATATAATTAATCTTCAGATGTTGCCTTTAAGCTGCAGCATAATGCCCTCTCTGTACAGCCTACTTTTATACAAGGAGCAGCTAAAAATGCAAAACGATCACACATAGGAACATGGCCTAGCTAAGGGCAGGTATTCCAATGGCAGTATTAACTATAAATACAATAGGGTATTGACATAATATAGTAAGGTTCCCTCACTATTAAAAGGCTTTGTTCTAAAGCGTATCTTTGTACACAATGGGATGATGAACACAGTGCATCTCATAGCTAAATTTAATATATGCAGGGGTATGATGTTTGCAATGCATGCATTTCAGCAGGTCCCATTAGTGTGCCTTTCCCCTCCAGTGAAAACAGAATGAACCACAGCCCCTTCTGGTTTGCATAAAGCAAACAAAATTAGATTTGCTTTGCTGAATTGAAACCCGCTTGGGATTGTGAGCCTCTCTCGGGGACAAATTACTTCAAACAATCCCTTTGTACCATAACAAAATCAAAAAATTCAGGCCAATCAACATGGCTCAAAACCCTTAACACAAGAATTAATAATACAACCTAGTCTATTTTTATTGCTTCTGTGCTGCAGCTCCTTGTTTTAATGTAATTACACTTATTTGCCGTCCACATGTTAAATAAGCTTGCATATGTTAACTAACGTGACATAAAACAACTTTCCTAATTTCACCATTGCTTCTAGCATTGTTCCCCCTGGAATAACATCCCATCTGAACATAGAGCAAGCTGAACACTAATGTTATTAAATTAAATCTATTTTTAGACTGTTGATAAATGAATATAGACAAAATGTCAAACATTTCTAAAGATAGGTGCCAAAACTGATTGGCAACCTGATTAAACTATTAAGGATATTGGTTTATGGAGTGTTATTTACTTGCTGTCCCTTAGCCTTTAAAAACTACTTTCTCTCTCTCTCTCTCCTCTCTCTCTCTCGTCTCTCTCTCTCTCTCTCTCTCTCTCTCTCTCTCTCTCTCTCGCTCTCTCTCTCTCTCGTCATTCTCCCTATTACACAAACATCAGATGGACAAGTGAGTCTCTACAAGACATCTTAAAGTAGGGATATGGACAATGGGCATTAATGTTTTCTGCATTTTGGTTAGTTTCAAGGTGAGGATATACTTGAGATCAACATAGATACAGTATGGAAACTGTCGCCTGAAACTCACCAACTTGATATTTTAAAGTCTGGAATGATTTCACATGTATGTGTGTATATGTATATATGTACACATGTGTGTGTATATACACGTGTATGTGTGTGTTTATATATGTATATATATACATATATATGTATATATACATATATATGTATATATGTATATATATATACATATATATATATGTATATATATATACATATATATATATCAGCCACAATGTATCTGAGGATATACTTGATCTTTTAAGATAAGATGATGATTTTAGAATTCCCTTGTCTGTCAGAAACATTCAGTCCATGTCTATAAGAAATTACTTCACTTCACTTTGTATACATTTTCTGCTTACTTCTCTGTGTATGTTTGTCTCTTCTCCCAACCCCTGGAAAAATGTAAACTCCTTGAAAGTTTCTGTCTTTGGGTCCCTAGCATTCAGTACAGTATCTTATATGTTGTAAGCTTGTAATTAATGCTTATTGAATTCAATAATAAGGGAGTAAACCTCAACCTTTAAAGATATACCAGTATTTTATTTAACTGCTGTGACTCCTATTGGATTTAAAGGATGGGTAAGATATATTTGACTTAGAACAATGCCATAATACTCCCCTGAGTTTATAGCTATCTTCACAACTGACTCAACAGATTTGACTGATCTGACCTATCATTTCGTCAAGCAACTGGTTCATTCAGTCAAAAAAGATGAGTCAATCTGGTTGTCACAAAAACCAGCAGTTTACTGGCAGCATTTTCAATTTCTATCCAGATGTGATATGGACATAAGCTGCCTTTACTATTTAAATTCATACTAGCATACACTGGTTAATATTAATAGTTCTCTGAAGATGCCATTTAAGGGAAACATTCTGAGGAGCAATTAGCTCCATAGGAATAATACTATAATTTGGCTATTTGTTAATTAATTTGGAGGTAGGTTGGGTTATATTATTTGTATAATATATAATAATATAAATTATGTTTAATTATATAATTATAATATATATTAATATATTATTTGTGTTATCATGAAACATTTTTTTAGTTGGGGAGATATTTTACAGGCCATGTATATACATATATTCCATACATACATGAATGTACATAGGATAATTGGCCAAATAACAAGCAAGTAATCTTTGAAAAGGATCCAAGAATCTTCAGGTTGGTAGGGACATAAGATGTTATTTGATTCTTCTATCCTTCCTTCCTTCTTTCTTTCTTTTTCTTTTATTCTCCTGTTTCCATGAAGCTGTGATTTTGCTTGTTTTCTCTCCAAGAATAATTTATATTCCAAGTAGTTTTAGCATCACATTAATGTGGCTAACCCCTTTATTGAAGCAGGCTATAGTTTACCTTATATCTATGCATTCTTTAGGACTCTTGTCTCCTCTTTCCATTGGGCTGCAATGTGCCATTGTTTGTAGCCATCTACTCACCCCGGAAGAATATTAGTATTACTAAGATGGATCTTGATTTGAGAGAGAAGTTTGGGATAATTAAAAGTACCATGAACTTTCCTAAAGGCAGGCTTCTTTTGTTCAAGTCTGAGCCTGGTTCATTATCCATTTGCAGTGCCTATCCAGATGAATACACTGATGGATAAAGTCCACATTTTGTCCATCCAATTGCATATTGACCTATCTATGAATCTTCCTTGAGACTACATTAGATTAAATAGAGAGGTAGGACAATGTGGTTGTAGAACTGTATTTGGAGATAAGAGAACTGAATTCTAGTTTTCTCCCTTGCAGTCACTATTGCCTAGTTATGTGACTCTGTCATTTAATCATTTTAATCAGATACACTTTAAAAATATGGTGGGTGATTGACCGTTCCAATGAATATTCAAGTTACATATGTAGACACAGGCAAAAATACCCCATGTACTTAGACCAAGACCCTATCCAAGAAGTTAAACCATTGAGACATCTCTACATCTATTAAAACATATATTAAAAGAATTTCCCCCCTTCTTCACTCAGGTAACCTAATGTTTGAATCTTGTCCATGATGCATTAGAAGAAAACAAAATTTTGCTCTTATGAGAGAATATTCTAACCTCAGACATTTCAACTTGTAATTTTCTTCTGGAATTGATTCCACAATTGTTACCAAAATTTTAGTAACCCCATTCTTGTAAACAAAATGGGATGATGTTATCTTTTTGTTTCAGTTCGTCACTACTATGCTTCTTCTTTTGAGGAGGGTTATTGCTGCTATTTTTACTTCCTATTATTTAAGGCTCATGCCACGATCAGTTCCCAAACTATTGTGATTCTAATTTGATTTGCATATCTTAATTCTTCTCAGATGTACTTTAAAATATTTGATAAAAGAAAATGAATTAGCTGTATGTTCATGCCAAAGCTCTCTTCCTCTTCTATTTTCAGTAGCTCTTTCCTGACCCATACATCCTTTCCTCTGTTATGATTGCTTTTCTTTTCATCCTTCATACATCATCACCTGCCACCTCCTCCTTTTCTCTCTATAATCTGCCTCCATTTGCCCAGTTATGGAATTGGTCTCTCCACTTTTCTGTTTCTTCTTATGGTTCCCACATTCTCTTCTGCCCACAACTAGATGGATGGGGCGGGGGAGGGAACTTTCCACAAAACTCTTCCCAAATGCCTAGCAAATACAGTAGATTTTCACAACTTCTTAGATAAGTTCTTTCTTGCCTCTCTTTTGTTGTCCCAACAACACTACACTATGTATTATCCATTATATTTTGAGTTCCTCAAGGGAAGAGACTCTCTTTTGCTTTTGTTATTTTGGTTGTTATCCCTAGAACTTAGCATGATTCCTGGCTCATAGTGGGTGTTCAAAAAATGCTTATGGACTGATTGATAAGCGTAGTTAGTCCCCTGCTGCTAATGCTGCAAGAGTTGGCCAATACATTAATCTTCAGATTTTCTGCCTTATAAAAGCAAAGAAGGTTCTTTGTTTAATTAACCCATGTATGCCATCCAGTCCAATCAAATCTAACTGAACGAGCATTTATCAGCATCTACAAACACAGGGGGCTATAGTAGACAAATAAAGACAAATAAAGAACAAACTTTCTTGAAATTAAGAATTTACATTTTTGGGAGGGTAATAGGTATCCAAGAGCTTTATACATCTAATATGTTTCTCTTAATATTGTGGGTGATCAATTATATTTTGTTTGTTTTTTAAAGATGCTGCTGTTGTTACTGCAGATGTAAGGGATAGGAACCAAATTGCTGATTTAAGGTAATACATAATCTGGCTTTCACATGGACTTTCGATTTTACACTATATTTGCATACTTTAGAAAATATTATTAAGTGATTCTGTTATGAGCAAAACAATTATGGAGAATACATATAAGCCTTTGACTTGTTTGGGATATATTCCCAGTCATAGTACAGGGAAGTAACAGAATATCGCTGTGTCATAAGAATTATCAATTTGAGGAAATTAGAGAATCATAGAAAGTTTTGTGTAAAATGATACAGGGTGAAAGACATAAAACCTGGAGAGCAATACACACAAATATTATGAGCTTGTAAACAAAATGTACACTAACAGGAAGCGATATACTAAGTAATTGTAGTGACTAAGCTGTTGTGGGACTACAGGGATGGAATGTTTTATACATTGCAAGACATAGTCACTATATTGGTTTAACTTAAAAATAAATAGGAAAAGGACCTAAAGGTATGAAATATCTATATTTGCATCCTTTTATTGATGACAAAGAACTGGAAATTAAAGGGATATTCATTATTTTGGGAATAGCTGAGCAAAGTATGTTACACAAATATAATAGAATGTTTTGGGACCATAAGAACTTATGAAAGGAATGGTTTCAGAAAAAGCTTGAAGGCTTTGTGAAATGATCCAGAGTTCAGTCAACAGGATCAGGAAAATAATTTATACAATAACAACAACATTGCAAAGATAAAGAACTTTGAAATACGTAAGTACCATTTACAAAGCAGTGGCCAAGAGGACCAATGATATGACATGACGCAGACCACTTGACAAGTTGCAGAATTAGACACATATTTTTCAGACATGACCAATACAGTGTTGATTGCATGAGTTTTTATTTCATTTTTACCATGAGGAGGATGGCAAGGAGAAAAAATAAATAATTATTTGATAACTAAATCAATTAAATAATTGATTTATAATTAAAATAATTGATAATTAAAAAATAAAATATATTTTGCAAAAAATTAAAATAAATTTTATGGCTTTGAGAAAACTGATTATCTGGGCTTCCATCTGGCTACCAAATGCAACCAGTAACCTATATTTTATGATTATAGTCATAAACAAGCAGATCATGTGGGTAAAAGGTTCTCTACAACTCTAGAAGAAAAATATTGTCTGTGCATGGTAGTATATACCTGTAGTTCCTGCGACTGGAGAGGCTAGAGCTGGTTGATCCTTTGAGCTTAGGGCTTCTTTGCACTAAGTCTAGAGTCAATATGGTAGGCCTAGGAAAGTGGGAGGTGGAAGTAGACCAGGCTGCCCAAGGAAGGAGGGGGTAAACCAGCTAAAGCTAGAAACAGAGCAAGCTTCCTCTCCAATCAGTGGTTGAGTCTAACTCTTACTAGCCACTGCACTTTCAGCTTGGCTGGAATAGGAGACTCAATTGCCAAAAAAAAAAAAATAAGGAAAGGAAAAGAAAAAAGTTATTAAGGAAGAAATAGCATTATCTTAGAGAGAAGTACAGTAATATTGCAAGGAGAGCACAGAAACGATCAACTCATAATGCCTAAGTTTTAGTCCAGGTTCTGTGGTTAACTACTTTTGTGTCTTGGTCCAAAGGCTTCACAAGTAAGTTTCATTTCATTCATAAAATGAGAAGATTCAACCAGATGATTTCTGATTTTTACATTTTATAATCTCAGATTGGGCAAAGAATAATAGATGCCAGGCAGAATCTCAGAATTGCTTTAGTTTGTATTTCTCTATCTACTAGAAATTTAGAAAATGTTTTCATATGGCTATAGATAACCAAGTATTTTTTACTTGACAACTAGCTGTTCATATTTTTAGACCATTTATCAATTGGGAAACATCTCTTATTCTTATAAATTTCTATCAGTTCCATACATGTGTGTATATATGTATACACACATACTCCATATATATGTATACATGGAAATTGGGAATATTTGTATATACATGTATGTGTACATGCATGTAAATGTGTGTATATATACACACATATATTAAATTCATGCATAGATGTACACATATACACACATACCATATGAGAACTTTACCAAAGAAATCTGATGCAAATATTTTCTTCATGTTTTTCACTTTATTGGATTTATTTTTATAAATTCCTTTTTATTTTATGTAACCAAAATTATTCATTTTATCTTTTGTGATCATCTCTATCTCTTGTTTGACCATTAATGTTTTTTCTTATTCACAGATCTCACAGGTAAATTTTTCTACTTTTTTCTAATCTGTTTATAGTATAAACTTTTATGTCTAGTTCACACATCCTTGTAGAATTTATCTTTGTATAAGATATGAGGTTCTTGTCTAAATCTAATTTTAATCATAGTACTTGTCCAGTTTTTCTCACACCCATTATATTGGCAAAAATGACAAAAAGGAAAATGATAAATGTTGGAGCACTTATGGAAAAATAGACACATTGGTGCAGTATTGATGGACTAGACCTTAGGATATGTATAACCACTCTGAAAAACAACTTGACATTACACACTAAAAAGTTACTGAACAGTATATGACCTTGGACCCAGCTATACCATTACAAGTACACAAAAGAAATCAGAGAAAGAGAAAAAAATGTCCTATAAATATAAAAAATATAATATCTTTTATTATGGTGAGGAAAAACTGGAAACTAAAATGATGAAATGTCTGAATAAATTGTATTATATGAATGTGATAGAATGCTATTGTGCTGTAAGAAATGAGAGAATAGAATACTTCAAAGTGATACAGAAATTTATATATGAAGTTATGCAGAGTGAAGTAAGCTGAACTAGAACAATTTATAGTATTCAATTTAATTAAGTAAACATTTATGAAGTGGCTACTATGTGCCAGACATTGTGCTAAACACTGGGGGTACAAATTTAAAAGAGACAGTCTCTGTCCTCAAGGAGCTTATAATTTAACTGGAGAAGACAAAACAAAATGAAGCCTCAGGAAAGGGAGGGTGGAGCCCTAGAGGATACCTGGAACAGAGAAGAGTCAAAGCAAGGCAGATGCATGGCTGGAAAATGAAGTTATGAGGGAGACTGTGAGCTCTCTATAAAGGATGGATTTTTGCAGCTTAGTGGTCTTACCTTCTGGCCCTCAATCAGAGGGAAGAGGA
>CM053770.1:375435253-375472679 GCA_028658325.1 Potorous gilbertii | reverse complement strand
ATTTTATTTCATTCTATAACATAAATTCTTGGCTGTTAGATTGGTTTAACAGTAAATCTGTAAATTAATTTAGTTCGCATGTCATCTTATAATGTTTTTGTAGGCTAACCAGAAAAAAATTCTCTTATTATCTTCAATCATTTCTATAAAAAATATTTTATACATGAATTTTTATATCCTTAGTGTTTCTTGATAGGTTTATTTACAGCTACATTATTATAGTCCTGATCATTTTAAAATTTAATTTCTCTTTCTATCATTAGACCTTGGCTTCTGTTAGTAATATTTAGAAATGATACTTATTTTTATGGATGGGTTTTGTATCCTAATATTTGCCTAAAGCTATTATTTCTCTATTTCTTCACTGTTTTTATGAAGTTTTCTTGGAAAATCATCTTGTCACCTGGAAAAGAGGATAGCCTTGAGTCCTCCTCATTCTTGTTTATGTTTTCAATATATTTATCTTGCTGGGTTGCTATAATTATAACTCCGTCTAATGGTAATGGTGAAAGAAGGCATCCTTGTTTTATTCTAGTACTTACTGTGAAGGTTTCTAATATTTCACCATTACAGATGATACTACTATCTCTCAGTATACATTGTATCTCTGTATGTATGTGTATAAATACACATAGATGTCTGTATGCACATATGTTTATATATGCACTTTAGATTGTATTAAGGATTTTTCATAACTGTGTCAAACAAGTTTTAAAGTTAATGATCAACTTTTATCACAAATTTGTAAAAACTACTGAAATAATCATGGTGTTTCTGTTACTTATGATTACACTATCTCAGATTTTTTCCTCTGATTATATCCCTATTACAAATCCAACTTGGTCACAAAGAAGACATTTTTGCTTATATTGCTATAGCCTATTAGTTAGAATTTTATTTACCATTTCATCAATATTTGTTAATAGTTTGTGTATATACTTATGCTTTATCTGGTTGCTGGATCAGAATCATGCTTATAAGATAATCTTTATAAATGACTTTTTTTTACTTAATTATTACTCACAGATGTTTTCAAAGGAGATATTAATTCCTTTTAAAACATTTCTTGAAATTTTCTCAGAAATCAGCCTGAACCAAGCCTTTCTTTGGTAGCTTTATTTAAAAAAAAATGTCAATACATTACTTTATCTGAACTGTGGTTGTACAATATCTCAATTTCTTTTTTATGAGTATTTTATATTTTAGATAATCATCCATTTTCTTTAAGATTTCATTTCTGCTGGCATATGATTACCCTTGGAAATTTGTGTATATGTGTGTATGTGTATATGTGAACATTCTTCATTTTAAATTCATTTTTTATTTCGGTAATTAGATTTTGATCACATTTTAAAAAAATGAGCTAGAAAATGGTTTATAAATTTTGTCTTAGTTTTATCATTTTGATCATTGTTTCGTATTTATTTGTATATATTACATATATATTCTTTTGTGCTATTTGAATGCTATATAATTTGTTGTGGTTCAGTTATTTCAGTCATGTTTAACTCATTTTGAGGTTTTCTTGATAAAGATCCTGAAGTGGTTTGCCATTTCCTTCTTGAGTTCATTTTGCAGATGAGGAATTGGGGCAAACAGGGTTAAGTGGCTTGCCAGGATCACACAGCTAAGTGACCGAAGCCAAGTTGGAACTCAGGAAGGTAAGTCTTCCTGACTTTAGTCTCAGCGCTCTATTCACTGGGTCATTTAGGCATCCTACAATAGAGGCAATTTACCCAATGATCATTTAATTTATTATCTTTAGTATTAATATTGTTGTTTATTCATTAGTTTGATATTTTTAAATTATGTTAGTTCATCAGTTCCATCTTATGTAAGATTCCTTAAAATGTGTAACATATGAGATGACCTTGTTAGACAATATTCTGATCACTAATATTGGTGGAGAAATAAAACATAGAGTTCTACTTCTTTATACTTGCCAAAGGTGTTGAATGTGTTGTAATGGAAGAGACCCAATATATAGCCAAAATTAAAGAGGGGCTACCTGCATACAATAGGATACTCTGAATTTTCTTGTTGGTAAAAGACATAGTGCTCACTGAAAAAAGCCTCACAATATTGGAGAGCCTGCTGCATTATATCCATAAAGGATTCACCCAAGAAAAAAACAAAACAAAACAAAAAGTGCTTTTAGAATATTTATCATCTAAATTATAAGTTACAGTTAAACTGACAACCTATGTCTCTCATATGTTTATATATTTTTCTTGAACAGAGAGTACAAATGGATGATGTGTTGGGACCAAAACTGAATAAGAAGAAAGTGGGTTGGTTGATCTATAGGAGATTGCAGAGTTCCTTTAATGATCCTCAAATTTCTCTTTTAAACAAAGACCCATCTTTTAAAAACACATATTCCACATACAAACATACATATATGCATACACACACATAGGTTCAGCTTTGCAAGTATATCATTCTGGGCTGCATCCCCGTGGCCATCACTTTCTGGGATATGGCATTGCATTATTTTGGTTTCTTCTAGATAAAGTACAGTCATGCACTATTCAATTCTATTTTCTTTGCTAGCTAACACAATTTCTCTTGTTTGCTTCAAATGTCTGTTTACTGAATTCTGAGGATATACTTCCACATCCTTTGGTGATTGTAGTTTGGAGTTTCTATGTCAGTGATCTATCCATTAACACTTCACTCTCTGTTTTAAATGATTCCAGGCAATGTTCCATGCTATTTCATGCAGCATTGTATCAAGGCTTTTTGCTTCACACCTTGTTTTTCTGAGAAACCTATGATTCTCAAATTACCTCTGCACAATCTCATTTTGAGGTCAATTGTTTTAACTTGTAGTGAATGGACATGATCTTCCAATGATGGTGTTATTTGTCTCTATATTGATTGCTCAAGATATCTCCAGATTTTACACGCATGCACACACACAACTTCCATGTACATGAAGACATATATGTGTGTGTACATATGCACATATATATGATTTTAATTCAATACCAACTATTCTGTTTTTTGAACCTCTACTTAAATATTCCATCATTTATTCTAAAATGCCTGCTTTCCCATATTTCAATGAGTTCTCTTTTTCAAGAGCTCTGATTTCTGCTTTAATTTCAGATTTAATTTCTATCCTTATTTCCTTTTAATTTTTCCCATTATTCTGTTGAACCATTCCAAAATTCTTGGTACATTATTTTTTAATTCTTTCTAGTCATTTTTCTATCATAGAAAAAATTTTACCATTAACTCTTCAGTCTCTCTGATCATTTTTCTACTTGTTAGATATGCTTAATATTTTTATTATTATTCTTTGGAAGCTTGGTTCCTGCTTGAGTTTTCTCAGTTCATCTCCTTAACTTGGTTAATACGGTAGCTGGCATTTATACTATTTGGCCCCTCCCTTGACCACTTTCTCTGCTCCATCTTCTGTCCAGACCGCCAAGACTGAATGGTTGTAGAGCCTTTCTTGAGCTGAGTGTAGTTCCCTGACACATGGAATCTTTATGGTGGATGTAGGTGCAGTGTCCTTCGTAAGGCCAGAAGGCTACAAAATGTTTGTTTTTTATTTTTATCCTTAAAAATGACCCCAGTTGTGGACACATTGTAAGTGCTTAATAAATGCTTGCTGAAATGATTTGTTAATATCCTGTCCCTCTCCTATTTCCTGAAGCAAAGTAGATCAGCTCTGTACTCCTACGTCTTCTTTCCTCATGAAGTGATTTCCTCCTTCTGATGAGGTGCGATAGGCTTCCCTCCCTTTTTAGGGGTACATGAGTAGAGCGAGATTAGGTTTCTTCCAACGGTGGAGTGGTAGAATTCACCTGACCCAAACCTTGAAATAGGGAACATTGGAGTCCATCACTCAGGGTGCCCGAAAGTCTGATGGCATTGATTCTTCAAAGAAATATCTGTTTTTATTTCAAAAGAAGCTTATGTTGTGTGGAGAGGTTCCCACTCTTCTCTTCTGATGTAATTTTAATTACAGCGTATCTTGTGCATTCCTTGTTGACTTGAGGTGAAGATATGACTATAGGAGTGAGGCTGAGAAGTAGCTCACAAAACCATTTTTTATCAGTTGGTTTATTTGGTTTCAAGTAAATGACCTTTGCTTTATGATCACATTGTGTGATTCATTCTGGCTTTGTAAAAGATTCCATAGTCACAGGAGTTTGTGAACTACAGATGCAGATAGATAATTAGTTCTTAAATACCATGGACTTTAGTACAGTCAACAGGGGGTCAAATTAGGGAGCCCAAGTGCTATAAGTTTAATAACTCAAGGCTTTTTTTCTTTTTCAGTTTTTGCTCCAATATTTTCTATCATGTTGCCAACACCTCAATCTATTACTCTGACCATATCACAAATATTTTACAAATGTGAAGTGTTTATCTACTCAACTATCATGCTGTTAATTAATATTTCTTAAAATATATATGCATTTATGTATATTTATGCTAGCTACAAATCTACCAATAGCATCACTTTTTTTTCTTTTTACATAACAACTTGGATGGTAATATTATTATAAATAGTAACTAAAATGAGATTTGGATGCAATACCAAAATGTTTTTGTGATACAACTCAAGATGACTGCAAATAGTAATTTCACAGTTTCCATATATGGAAATTCACAGTTCTAGATGCAATATTTCTGCATCTTGGGTTCAAACTAGTAGGCAGAACAATGTTAATTCACACAATTTTGAAAAAAAAATCTATGTGTTTAGTTAGGATAGTGTTTCTCAAATGTTAAATGGGAGTCATATCACTGAATATAAGCAATAGGAAATGTGTGATGTGTTCTGCGTTGGACAGCCCCAGAAATCAGCGAGATATTCATATAATCATCTATGGAATAAACGACTTTTTTGCATACACCCCCCCCCCAGCCAAACAGGAGAAAGAAAAGAGAATATGCTCATAGTGCAGCCCCATTGTGCATAATGTTCCAGTGGCCTGGATTCATAAAAATTTTAGTGTTTTAGGCTGGGAAAGTTACCTTATAGTTCCTCTATTCCAACCTTTAAAAGTAAGAATCCCTCCTAAAATACCCATGTTGCACAACATTTAACTGGATGTTCCAAAGGCATAGATCTTACTACCAAATAAGGCAGGCCATTTCATAATAGGGTGACTTGGTAGGAAATTTTTTTTTCTTACAGTGATGTTTATATTTTCACATCCAGTGGACCTACTTATGCCCTCTAGAACAAGGGTTTTAAATCTGGAGTCTAAACATTTTATACAGTTTTGTTAGCTGTATTTAAACATAATTAATTTCATTTGTATTTTCCTATGTATTTTATTTTGTGCATTTAAAAACAGTCCGAGAAAGTCTCCATAGATTTCACTAAGCTTCCAAAGGAGTCCATAACACAAAAGGTTATGAACATCTACTTTAAAACAAAGAGAATGAGTCTACTCTGATGATAATTCTTCAGATATAGCTATTATGCTCCTCTTTAAGGACTTTTTTTTCTTTTGGCTGAATATCTATGAAATGCTTTTCTAGCCTGCTCATGACCTTGGTTGCCCCTTTTTAATCCCCCCTCTGCTCTCTCTAGCCTCAAATATAGTACTCTATACTCTACAAGTCATGTAATTCTAATGATGATTTTCCTTCTAGTGTGTTAACTTTCTGGATTTATTTCCTTTTTGCTCTTACTTTCTCTTGTCACTTTCAAGAAAGATGCCACTATATGATGATTTATACATTTATCAAATTATGATTATTTTATATGGGTCATTAGAATGTTTCTGAAGACATTCTATCTGATTTATGTATTTACATGGCCCAGGTAAATTAGTGTATATTGATCATTAAAATGCTTAATATGGCATTAAATAATTATATATCTCATTTGGATATCTTTTTGGTCAATTTCCCAGTCAAAATTGTCTCTTTCTTTTCTCCCTTATTCTACTTCATTTTTCCAACAGTGGTCTCATGATTAGCTGTGACTAAGCCTAGCTAAATCACTAACTGCATGAACAATTGCTATGGGGAACAGGGCAATACTTTTGGTCTAAGGAAGATCTGTTTGAAACTTAATTCTTATCAACACAACTTAAGAGATGGTGTATCTATCTATCTACCTACCTACCTACCTACCTATCTATCTATCTATCTCTTTAGTTATACACTAATCACATACATTGTCATAGTACCAAGGCTAAATTTTACTATTCATATTTTCAAATGATATTTCATTTGGGGACATATTGGTGACATGGTGAACAATCACAATAACCCTAATAATGTGGTCAACATTTCAGACTTCTGAGACTGCCCTACTTATGCCTCTGACCATATCACAAATATTCCTGTTCTTCCATAATCCTTTACTTGAAAACTTGATGACCTTGACAAGTCCTTGGTTTATTCATTTTTGAGCTATTTTGTATCATAGATATTCATTGCATGTGTGGTCATCTTTCTGACTAGTCTAGATTATAATTTCTACAAGGGTCTTCCGTTTTTCAGTATTCTTGAGCATCTAAAACCGTGTTCTGTACATCTTTTCTAGGAGTGTAGCTGGATTTCTTTAATGTAGAGAATATGCAGCAAGGAATCTCCCTTTACCTAAACAGACCAGCAATTATTCTTCAATTTATAGTTTTAGATAATTACTTGAAAGTACTGAGAGGTTCAGTGACTTTCTTAGGGTTACAGAACCTGTTCTACTAAAATATTTGTGAGGTGGGCTATTTACTTACACCATGCTGACTCTCATCTTGAGCATAGTAGATGTTTAATTAATGTTATTTGAATGGAATTGAATATTTTTTGCATGAATGATCCTGATTGGCTGATTATCCACCACATAATGAATTGGCAGCCGTCTACTTAATTTGGTACTGTGACAACCTGGCCGTAGTTGAGCTCTTTTTTTCTCCCTGGTGGTATTTACAGTTATATAATGTAACCTCTTTGTAGGAAATGGTAAGCTAAAAAGAAATATAGTCTATGTTAAGCATCAGTTTTATGATCTATGAAACACTTCAGACAGGTAGTTGATTAAATGCCCTGGATGTCCACAGACAGTAAAATAGCGCTTGTATAGCCCTAGGACATACACTGAATGTCTTACCATTTCTGCCAATCTATTGAAAATAATGAACCTGCTCTAAAAGTCAGACCCCTGGGTACGCTGGAAGGCATGATTCTCAAGGGTTAAATTTTCAAATGAATGCTGGAATATATACAGACTCCAACAACAAGTCTATGAATTTACACCATATATGGATGCATTCTACTTTTCAAAAAGGTGAAACTGGGCTGATAGGATGTCAAACACTACTCTTTGAACAGGGCAGAAGGCAGAGACTCATCTTTTCAACTGTGTGCTGTAAGCCTGAAGGAAGCGCAGCTATGCCCTTGGAGCCTTCCAAGGATAGGAAAGCCAGACTGAATAATCAGTTTGTAGAAACTGAACACCCAACAACTTACCAGGCAAAGGTATGTGAATACTGGAGTTAACTGTGTGATGATGCAAATGAGGGGCAAAATGGTACAAATTCCTATTTCCCAGAAGGTGTAATTAGGAAAGGGAGGTAAAACACATACACACACACACACAATACTAGAAATGCAAAGCATATGCACACACAGATGTATATGACTATCCCAGGTAGAGGTTTAGCAGCTTAAAAGATGCTGGTAAATTTCTCCCATTTCCCTACATTCACTTAATTTAAAAGTTTGCCCAAGATTCTGTCAATAACAGCAACAATAAACTAGGAAACAGACACCACACAATACTGATGCAGACATCATAAACTCACGCACCCCAGGCACTTAAAGTATCAGAGACAAAATTAATCTGAGCCAAATATAAGGAGTAGATATAATAATCAGTCTCCTATAATGAACACAAATCCTCCAACTAATTCAAATGAACTATTTGATGTCCCATTCATTAGGGACACTGGTCTTTTCTAAATGATATGTTTCAGTAATATGAATATATTATTCTCTAATTCCATATGTTGTTCTAGTGTTGTGTGTTTAGTCAATATATTACTTATGAACGTGCAAATAAATAGAAATGTGTTTGGGAGCAACTAGAATAATAATGCTGACATTTATAGCTTACAAAGCACTTTACGTACGCACACTCTGTCATTTGGACTTCAGAACAGCCCTGTGAGGTCGATTGTGAAAATATTGTTTATCCCCATTTTACAGACAAACTGAATCTTAGAGAGATCTGGTGATTTGCTATCATTTGGATCTCACAACAGACCCGTGAGCTTAGTAGTGCAAGTACCGTGACTCTCATTTTTCAGATTAGGACACTGAGTCTGAGAGGTATATGATGACTTGCTGTAGGGTGGAAATATCAAATGCCAGAGCCTACTCCCACATTAAGGTGTTCTGACCTAAATCAATTGTTCCTTTTGGTTTTTTTCCCCATGATACAATCTTTGCCCTATATAATATTATTATATTTATTAACATGCCTGGAAGTTGGTTAACTTTTTATAATGTTTGTAGAGAACTGGCCTTGCCTTTTTCTTTGTAGAGATACAAGCCTAACAGTCTTCTAAATAGTTTTCTCATCCACAGAAAGCTGAAGACATTTGGGCTATTTTATGAGTCTGCATTAGCCCATAAAACTCTTAATTTCATGTGGTGTATTGGTGATGGACTTATCTTTCCTTAGTCCTGGTTAAGTTGCCTCCTGTTTGCTTCATGCTGGATGATGGTTTTCCTATTTATATGCTTTGCTAATTAAAATAACAAATCTTCATAGCCGTCTTCTTGGGATTTCTCCTTATCATTCTAAACTAATTAAATTGGAAGGAAAAAAAATGCACAACAACCCAATAGCAAATCTTCAAGCATCAACTATATTTAGTATCCTTTATAATATAAATATATTTTCCTTCTCTTTTCTTCATAGTTAATCTACTGCTTCCTAAGGCATTCAGTCCTTTTCCTTTTTTATTATATAATAAAAGAAACTCATGTTTTGTTTTTTTTCCTAGAAGACAACAGCAACAATGCAAAAATAGAAAAGTCCCATCGAAATTTATCAACCCCAAATCTGATATCAGATTGGCTTACTAAGTCTAGGAGCTCATCAATTGTAAGACAGTGTAATAACAACTCTTCTACTCAGCCAACTACTTCCATGGCTTACCACTAATTGTTTAAAAATCATCATGCTTGGAAATAAGGTTCTTTGGATTTAACTAAGTTAGGAGGGTTTATAAAAATTTCTCTTCAAATAGGCCAAGTGCAACTGCAGCCTATGATTTTCAGAGATTGTTGAGAGCTTCTAGTAGGAGAGTAAACATTTTGTCTGATAAAGGCAGGGGCTATGTTATATTTAATTCCTTGTATTAATCAAAACACAGGAAATATACACATGTTAAATGCTCACTAGTTTTGAGATGAATTAAATGAGGCAAAGAGCCTTCACTTGGTAAAGAGGAGGAATTTCTTCCATTGCGAGTCTTGGATCACTAGCTATCTCATCTTTCTAACTTAGTTTGTGTGGTTTGGAATGCATTCTAAATTCCTGCTTATGCTCTAATCCTTTGAAATTTCAGAAGCCTACAGGCTTCATCACAAAAATATTCACCTTATAAATTATATATATATGTGTATATATACATATATATACATACACATATATACACATATATGTGTATATACATATTCATGTGTGTATGTATGTATATATGTGTGTGTGTATATGATTCCAAGAGAAAATTATGAGGTTAATTCTAGCATCTGATGTTTTATTAAAAAGAATATCTATATACTTGAATTTATATACTACGCTTGAACTGTTTCTTAATTTATAATATATTCTCTTATATAATTGTGCTTTATGAATATTCTAATTTAACTAGATTGAGTTACCATTTTCTTCAGCTTTATTACTGAACCATTTAAGATAAAATATATCAAATAAGGAAAAAAAAACCCTAAGTGAATAATTTGAGGTTAAGCAGATGCATTGCAAAATTTTAAATTAAATGAACAACTAATTTTTAAAAATGATACAATTTGTTTTATGAAGCACTTTAGGGAGGAATCCATAAAGGAATTAATTTTCATGCTAAGAGTATCCATGTTATATACCTTAAAAGATTCATTGATTTGGGTGCTTCTTCCACCAACAAATGAGTGAGTAAATGAAATAGGATTTATAAGAACTCCATTAACCAACCCAGATGACAACTCTTCCATTGAGTAGGCTGACTCTATGACTTACAATCTGTTTATGGATTTTGTTTTAATCATCAGGTTTAAAATGGAGTTTTTTGGATTTAGCAAAACTGGTCTTCAGTTTACAGAAACATGGGCTATTTGTCATTAAGTTGTGAACTCCAAGTCCTTCTAGTTCAGTGAGAGCTTTTAAAGTTTTCATTCAGTGGAAAACCTTAGAGAATTAAAGGCACTTCCATGTCAGAATAAGATAATAAGGCAGAATAAAGGAGAATGGAGAGGTTACATGATCAGAATGTGGCATATCAGTATGAATGATCGAAGATTTTAACAATATTAACAAGCAGGGCTTGTGAAAAATAACCGAAAAATGGCATGGTTGTTTTCATTTATGTATTTAGTCAAGGACAACAGAATAAAGGCCAGTCTGGGGTCATTGTTGGTTTTAGTCTACTATAATCCCACACTGACTCTTGTTTGAGCCAGGCCTTTCAAAAATAGATCTTCAGTAGCAGTCTTTCCTCTCTTAAGGAATTCTTATTCTCCTGAGGTAGAATGGAGGAAAAGGTATGAGGTAGTTAGAGAAAAATAACAATTTAGTTCATGCTCCTTTAAGATAATCCATTCTGGAGTGGATTTGGCACTCATTAGGAAAGGATTTCTTAATCATTCTGTATGTCATGGACCCCTTTGGTAAAGTTGTAAAGCTACGTCTCAGGATAGTGTTATAAAATGTATAAAATAAAATGCATAGTAAATATAGGAAACCAATTTTATTGACATAGGGATACCAACATTTTCATGGACTGCAGGTTGAGCGTGTCTGTATAAGAGGGCTTCTTGACTGGACCCATTCACTAGTTCACAAAGGCCTTTGGGAGATTTGGAATATATGCCAAATAGTAGTACTAAGCAAGGACAAGATCTCTCAGCCTTTGGTGTTAGGGTTAACTGGCATGCACTTGAATGGCAATGAGTTCCAGCTTTAAATGAGGAGCACTGAAATGTTATAGTGCAGGATAACTTAGCAGATATGTCACTGACCTTCACTAGCTAACATTCAACCCATGAAAAAAAACCTGAAATCAAATGTACTCTTGAAACAAATAGCCTATGCTAGTCTCTTTTCCTACTTCATTTTAAATGCAGCAGATTAAATTAAACACATTTATTAAGGAATACTAGTCTCTAAAAGCACTGACATTGAAGCTTACCTCAAGAGAAATATAAAGGTGCATGGTGGATATAAACTACCTATGACACATTGCAAAGAAATAATTACACAAGAGAATTAATGTAAAGAATATATACCATTAAACAAACACATGACTGGAGGAAAGATGACCAAGGAAAGTCCACATATGCCACTGTTATCAACAGTAGATAAAGAAAATGAGAAGTAGGTTGCCAGAAGACAGGGTGAATGCTCTATGGCAGATTTATTAGAGAATATAGATAAAACTCTCACAGGATGGGTAGTCATGGATGAGACTGGGAACTTCTTCACTGGATGGAATGCCCTTGTCTATGATATCATGGCTATGGAAGTACTGAACTGTGTTATTTACAGGGTAAGGCACCATCCACCACAACACTACTGGAAATAAAAGCACTAAATCATGGTCCAGCTTTGAATTGATGGAGGCACAAATATTCTTTTTACCATTCAACAATATTTAATTTTTTTCAAATACATGCAAAGATAGTTTTCAACATTCACTTTTATAAGATTTTGATTTCTAATCTTTCTTCCCTCCCCCCTTCCCAGAAATCTGATGTAAGCTATACATGTTCAATGATATTAAAATCATATTAAGCATATTTCCACATTAGCCATGTGGAAAGAAGAATCAGAAAAAAAGGGAAAAACAGAGAAAGAAAAAAATAAAAAAATGAAAATGGTATGCTTTGATCTGCATTCAGACTCCACAGTTCTTTCTTTGGATGTGGAACAGAATTTTCTATTTTGAGTCTTTTGGAATTGTTTTTGATCAATAGATTTCTGAGAAGAGCTAGGTCCATCAAAGCTGATCATCATACAGTGTTGCTGTTATCAGAGACACAAATATTCTTATCTTATGGAAATTGATTCTGTGAGGAAGACCTATAGATTCTTAGACAAAATGATCATAACTTTCTCAAGCACTAACTCCCATCCTCCCCCAACAAGTATTTGTTGAATGAGTGAAAAAGAATTTGTCTATGAGTTAGCTCAAGTTTTCCTGAATGAAGGGGCCATGATCACCTCTGGGGTTTGTGATTTTATTTCTACTTGTCTTTCTCTATTCCATATATTTTCTTTAGAATTTCAGGTTTGTCTCATAGACCTGCATTTAAGTGTTCATCCTTTATTTGGACTTGATTTTGATGTGCTATAAGCAATTATCTTCCCCAGAACCCAATATTTCTTCATAATTATAGGTACTGTACTATATTGTTGATTTAATAGTATGTTTCTCAAGAACTACTGTCATCTTTTCAGAATTAGCAATTCTACTTCAGCAATGGCCCACTGGGCCCATTTCTTGTCTCACTCAGTGCCTGAAGGAGATAGCTGAGCAAAGATGAGGACCGTGAGGTGAGAAACAGTCCCATTGAGATTTGCTTCATTATATGAAAGGTTTTTCAATTTGGCATTCAACAGACAAATCCTAAGTGCTATAGGACCAGCCAAGTGTGAGAAATATCTAAGAGCAGGTCCTTCATTGATTGAAAAAAAAGGCATGCAAGTAGGTTTACTTAGCCAAGGAAATGAAGTGGCACTTCTTTGTTTTTAGGTTTAAAATCTAAATTTGTAGTGATTCTTTTAACCCTCATAAATTAAGCAAGATTGTACTGGTACTTGGAACCAACAGTCAGGTGTCACAGGAAACAGAAATAGCAAAGAAACAGTTTTCCAAAATAATTTAAGGTTTAATATTCAGATGTGTCCTCTGCCCTTACTTCCCACTCAATAAGACTTAGAGCTAGAAGGGAATTTAAAGATCATTTCCTTTACAAGGGATACTTTCCTGGTACAATTGATAAAGCAATGGATTTTATGTTAGAGTAGCCATGGTCAAATCCTGGTTCTACTCTTTGTTATCTGAGTGACACTGAGCAGATCACTTTGCTGGGCCTCTTTTTCCAATTTATCAGTGTGCACATGTGTATGTGTGTGTGTGTGTGCACGCTCACATGTGTATGTATGTGTGTATTGTTTGTTCATAGTTATTTGAATGTTGAACCATTAGATTGTGAAGTTCTTGAGTTCAAGTATTTTGGAGACCTTTTCTGTACCCCTTTCACTTAGCACAGTATTTGGCATACAATCCTATCATCTTATTTTACAAATGAAGAAACAGACCTAGAAAGAATAGGTGACTTGCCCAAGGTTTCACAGTATCAGAGCAGGAGTTTGAACATAGCCCTTATGACTCCATATACAGTATTCCATTTTCCCTTTCACAACCAAATTCAGAGGCGGGGGTGGGAGGGAGGGAGGAAGGAAGGAAGGAAGGAAGGAAGGAAGGAGAGAGGGAGGGAGGAAGGGAGGAAAGGAGGGAGGGAGGGATGACGAAAAAAAGAAAAATCATTTATTTTACTCATCAGTCTCCTTCAATCTGGCTTCTAGCTATTCCACTTGACTGAAATCACTCTCTACAAGACTCCCAATGATGTCTTAATCACTAAATTTCATATTATTCAAATATTTCTCAGTTCTGATACTTCCTAATTTCCCTAAGTTATTGATAATGTTGATCCCCCTTCCTCATGGATTTTCTTTCTTTTGTTTCCATGAAATTGTTTCCTCTTAGTTCTCTTACTTGCCTGACATCTCCTTCGCAGTATTCTTTGGTGGGGCATCATCCATATCTTTTTATTAACCATAGATTAATCTCAAGGTTCAAGTCATCACTTTAGTTCAGGCCCTCACCACTTCTTGCGCTAACTTTTGAATTAACCTTCTAATTGGATTTCCTTTTAGCCTTTCCCCTGTTTGCACACACTTTTCCCATATTCTGCTTATCTTTCAGAATAATCTTGAATTTTCAATAAGGATATCTTTGGTAAGCCAAAGGATCATGGATTTGGACCTGGAAGTGTTCTTATCCACCCTACCATCCAACCCTCTCTTCTCAGACTTAGAAGACTGAAGTCCACAAGGGTCTGATGATTTGACTGAGATAGTAACTGTAAGTATTTGTATCCAGGTCCTCTGCTGCCACAACCACTGCCCTTCCTTCCATACTGTGCTGCCTCCCTAAATCAGTACTCATTATCTGATGATATACATTTCATGCATCCAGGATATCCTCGAGGACACCATGAGCCACTGAGAGATAGCTATAGTGTCAAGAGTAGCTGAGTCCTATCAATAAATAAATTTTTTTCCTGCCAGGTACTGAAAATTTTTCTAAGGGATCTTAAATACTAAAGGATGCTGAGAGGCTCAAATAAGATCATATATCTAAAGTACAATACACTATATAAATGTTAGTTACTGTCAAACTGAAACTCAGAGAGATCCAATGATTTGCCCAAGATCACAGAGCTTTACAGACAGAATTCAATTCCAGGTACTCTGACTCCAAATTCAGACCCCTTTTCCTTTACAAAGTGTTACTCTCACAGCCGGGAGAGAGAACAGGTGTTTCTTCTTCCATTTCCAAATGAAACAAAAAATAAAAACAAAACAAAAACCCAGAACTGATTCTTGAGGAATTGTTAAATCATGGGTCCATGGGTCACATGACTGGTAAGTGATAAACATGTAAATCTAACCCAGGAATCCTAGTTCCAGGTTCAATGAGTTTTCTGTTATTTTGGCCTTGCCTGTCTTACCTGTGATGAGCATTTACACTAGTTTTGTTAGGCCCTGGAGAGTAAAACCAGGAGTAATGAATGGGAGTATAGAGGAAAATTTAGGTTCTATGCCAAGAAAATCTTCTCTCCAAGTGTAGTAGTTCAAATGTGGAATGACTTCCCTTCAGGACATGATGGAGTCCCCATTTTGGAGTCTTCAAGCAAAGGCTGAACAAATCCCTTATAGGGTAGGCTATATTGCATATACCTTTTGTGTCAGGACTAGCCTAGATGACCAGGGAGGTCCCTTCCAACTCTCAAATTCTGTGATTCTCTGGTGAGAGCAGAATAGCCAAAATGTTGCTCCTTTGATTGGAGAGGACAGAGGCCAAGGCAAAACTGACCCCCACTTCATCCTCAGTTACAAGATTGGCCCACTAGAAAGCCAAGACATCAGAAGTCTCACTGGCATGCATGGGGAGGCAGAGATGGGGTGGCTGTTCATCAACAAAGGCATCATTCAGCAGGCAAGACAAAGAAATCAAGGCAGAAACAGAGCTAAGCCCTGCAACAAAGAGCTCTGGCTGTTCACCAAGGGGCAAGCCACATATATTCTCAGCTGTCTCTTTCTTTCTTTTCTTTCTCTTTTCTTTCTTTCTTTCTTTCTTTCTTTCTTTCCTTCTTTCTTTCTTTCTTCCTTCTCTCTCTCTCTCTCTCTCTCTCTCTCTCTCTCTCTCTCTCTTTCTGTCTGTCTCTGTCTCTCTTTCTTTTAAAAATCAAGACCACATTACACAGGTTCAGCAGTCTTGCTTGAAACGCACCGATTACCAACCCCCACAGCAGAGTCTCCTTTGATTATGAAGAGCAGTGTACATGAACAAATCTCTGAAAGAACTAACCTGAAATTAGGCCTGTTGGCAGGTCTTAACCCAGGAGGGGATCCACTTCAAAAAGTGGGTGAAGGGATGCTTCTCCACTCATACCTAGGGAAAAAGTGCTTTTGAACAGATTCGGAGACAAGTGTTGGTGAGTGGCTCTGGGATATGGAAATGAAAGGTGATATGGAAATTCAATGTTACCATCATTAGATGCCCCTTTTATGAGCCATTCTCCACCTAAACTTTAAATAGGTTGTAAATTTTTTTATCTTTGTATTCTATATATGACAAGACCTGAAAGGCTGGGTTTCTTGATTCCAAAGACTGTCTACAGTCTTTGAGTTGACTTTCTTCCAAATAAATCATGACCAAGTTCCCCTCAGCTTTAAATACTCCCTTGACTCACATGTCATCTTAAATCTTGTTTTATATCCCTTGTTTCTAATTTGGTAGATAACCTTTTGGGGGGGGTGAGAGACTATGTTTTGGTATCTGTAGCTCAGTTTTTGTTTAACAAAAATATCAGACTTATCTTTCCAACTTGTATCACAATTGTTCACTGGTTAATAGATTATATAATTATTGCCTTGTAATAACTTTAAAAATTTTAGAGAGCCCAGGTCAATTCAGTATCAGCTTTTTTTAAATTACTCCTAGGTGCAGAACCCTACTAAGTCCTCCATTAGATCATAAAGTCCTTGAGGGCAGGGACTGTCTTTTTCTTCCTTTTGTATCCCTGGCACTTACCACAGTGTCTGGCACATAGCAGACACTGAATAAATGTTTGTTGATTGATTGAAGGAGATATAAAATACAGATTAGATATGGCTCTCACTCTCATAGAGATAAAGGATTTAGTTATTTTTAAATGAAACCTAGGACTTCATTGATATAGGAATGTCTCCATGAGGAAATTTCTCCATCAACTACATCCCAAGAGTTTTATAGGAGATAACTATTATCTCTTGAGACATGAAGCATTTAAACAGGTACAAAAAGTAGATATAATTTGATGAGAGGGATAATTATTAACTTTTCCTATTAGATCTACCCTTAAACTCCATGAAGGTTAAGGACTGTGTCTTAATGATGTTAATTAGAGGTGATATGGCTTAATGGATAGGCACTCCTTGGAGGTAGGAAGAAGACTGGTTCAAGTTCTGCCTCTGACATGTGCTATTTGAATGGCTATGGACAAACCACTTAATGCCTCAGTGTCTTACACAGCTTTCTAAGGACCAAAAATTATCAATAGCCTGTTGATTTGCATTGGTGAAGGGATTTTCCGCAAGCTCCCTAAAATGTTTTAATCATAGGTTCCCCCCAAACCCTAGGGAACTAGCATTTCTGTGGCACTTTCACAAAGCCCTTCATATAAAATATTTCTGTTCACCTTCACAAAAATCTAGCACATAACTGGTCCTATAAACTATAGAAGAGAAAACTATGGTTCAAAGGAGTTAAGTGATTTACTCATATGACCCCAAATATTAAGGATCAAAGGCAGAATTTGAACACGTCTTCCTGACTCCATGTCTAGCATTTTCCCCTTTAAATTAGCTAATATAAATCACATATAATTAAAAACAATAATGAATAACATGATAAATGCTAATTAGAGAATGTGTGATATGAGGTCTGAGGGTAGAAGTGATGGATGTAATTTCTGTCACATCACTGTCAGTGATCTCTGGAAAATCTTGGAGGATGGCAAGAGTCTTACAAGAATGAAGTTGGGCAAACATCTTAGTTTTCAAAAAGCCTATTTTAATGGGTTCTTCAAAATATAAACCAGTAGTTTGTCCAAAGTTAAGTAAAAAAGCATTTATAAAGCACCTGTGTTGGCTGCTGTGCCAAAAACTGGGGATATCAGGAAAGGCAAAACCAAAACAAAACAACATTAAGGCCCTACTCTCTAGAAGCTAATTGAGGAGATATAAAACAACAACACTAAGTCCCTGCTCTCAAGGAGTTAATTGAGGAGACTATTTGTAAACAACTATGTGCAAATAAGATTTCTATAGGACACATAGATTTCAGGGGGAGGTACTAAAATTAAGGTGGATCAGAAAGGGCTTAATTAAAGGGGTAATATTTCTGCCAAGACTAGAATGCAACCAGGGAAGCCAAGAAACAGTGATGAGGAGGGTTAAAATTCCAGATATAGGTGACAGGCAGTGAACATTCAGGAGATGGAGAGTCTTCTCCTGAGAAATGGCAAGAAGATCAGCATCACTGGATTGGAGATTACAAAGAAGAAATAAGGTGTAAGAAGACTGGAAAGGTAAGGGGTGTGTGTGTGTGTGTGTGTGTGTGTGTGTGTGTGTGTGTGTGTGTGTGTGTGTGTGTGTGTGTGTGTGTTTGGGGGTGGGGGGATAGATTGTGAAGAGCTTAAAGAAACCAAAGAGAAGATTTTTATTTTTGATTCTAAATGAGCTATAGGGAACTACTAGATTTCATTGAATAAGCATGTCAGATGGTTAGAACCACCCTTTATGGAGACATTTTGACAGAGGAGTAGAAGGGTTGGAGCAGGAAGAGATGTGAGGCAAGGAGGTGGAACTCAAAGTTTTAGGAACAACTGTTGAGTATTGTTCTTGCTACTAGGAAATCAGAAATACAGGTCATGGGGAATAGAAAGTTATCTGGCCCTACAGGACAAAAGGGAAGATGGGGTAAGGGAAGGGAGGGATGATAGAAGAGAGGGCAGATTGGTGATAGGGGAAATTAGAATGTTTGTTGTATTGGGGTGGGGGGAGGAGACAAATGGGGAGAAATTTGGAACCCAAAATTTTGTGAAAATGAATGTAAAAAGTTAAATTAATTAAAAAAAAGAAACCCCCCCCCAAAAAATGAATAAAAGGTCTAACATGCTATATGGTGTTCTGTGCCCATGGTGCCCCATTTCTTCAAAGAACTGAGAAATTTCTTCTCATATCTCTTCTTTGGGAATAAACTTGTTTATTATAATTTAGAAGCATTTAATTTCATTTGTTTTATTGTTGATGTTCTTTTCATTTATGTGTTGTACTCATTGTGTACATTGCTTTCCTAGTTTTGTTTACTTCATTTGGAATCAGTTTATATAAATGTCTCCATGCTCCTCAGTACTCATAAATTAAGAACTAATTTTTAAGACATTTCAGAGGGGAAGAACTTAAATTCCCCCTGCTCCCAGCGCATCCCTTTTTCTCTTCCTTCTAACTATCCTAAGAATCATAAAAGTTATTAGAAATTACACGTATCTTTTTCCTATATAGGAATGTAATTAGTTTAACTTTATTGAGTCCCTTATGATAACTCTTTCATGTTTAACTGCTTAAGCTTCTCTTGAGTTTTCTGTTGGTCAAATTGTCTATTCAGTTCCTGTCTTTTTACTAAGAATACTTGGAAGTCTTCTATTTCATTAAGTTTCCATTCTCCTCACCCCCACCACCCCGATGTGTTATATTCAGTTTTATCAGGTATGTTCTTCTTGGTTTTAATTCTATGATCCTTTGTCTTCCAGAATGTCATCTTCTAAGTCATCTGTCCCTTTAATGTGGACATAGCTAAATCTTGTGTGATCCTGATTGTGTCTCCATGATATCTGGATTGTTTCTTTATGACTGCACGCAATATTTTCTCCTTGACCTGGGAACTCTGGATTTTGGCTATAATATTCTGAGGACTTTTCATTTTGGGATTTTTTTCAGGAGATCAACAGATTTTACCTTCAATATCTAAGTTATTGGGAGCAGTTTTTGATGTCAAAGCTCTTTCTTTCGTCATGACTTTCAGGTAGTTCAATAATTTTAAAATGATCTCTCCTTGATCTATTTCCAAGTGAGTTGTTTTTCTGATATTTCAATTTTTTTCTTATTTTTTCACTCTTTTCACTGTATGTTATTATTTCTTGTTGTCTCATGGAGTCATTGATCCTCACAGCAACCCTAGAAGGTAGTTACTATTTTTATCCTTAGTTTACATGAGGAAACTGAGGCAAATAGAGATTAACTGACTTCCCTCAGGTCATATAAAGTGTCTGGAGTCAGGTTGAAATCAAGTCTTGTTTGGTTGGGGTAGGCTCAGTGCTCTATCCACTGTTTCACCTAGCTGCTACCAGTAACGAGAGGCCTTAATTTTGATTACTTTAAAACATCAGTTTACATTGAAAGCAGGGATTATTTCATTTTATGTGTACCTTGCATAATATGTGGCATATAGTAGACTCAATAAATATTTGCATATTTGTTGATTAACTGATAAAGTAATCTAGATCTACAAGTATTTATTTTTTTTTACCTCACCTTGGGTATCACCAAGGATATCTTTAAATGTATTCTTTCTATCTATATCTACAACTACATATCTATAAATTGGGCAGGTAGGTGGTGTAGGAGATAATCTGAGTGACTTTGAATAATAAAGACATGAGTTCAGATCCTGCTTCAGACACTTAAAAAGTGAATGACCATGAATCATTCCTACTTTCAACCTCTTTCATCCAGTTTCCTTACCTGGAAAATGGGAATAATAATAGAATTTAAACCACAGTGCAGTTATGAAGATAAAATGGGAAAAATATGTGAAGCACTTTTCTTTTTGTCTTATTTTATTTGTTTTCAGTGTTCTACAATCACTTCCATATATCTTAGATTTTTTCCTTCCCTCTCCCCCTTCCCCCTACCTCCATCCTCCCTCCCTGAGACAGCATACAGTTTTATATAGGTTCTACACATACATTTCTATTAAATACATTTTCACCTTAGTCATGTTGCATAGAAGAATTAAAATGAATGGGAGAAATCATAAAACAAACCAAAACATAATACAAAAGAAAATGATCTGCTTCATTCTGCGATCGAATTTCACAATCCTTTCTCTGGATTTGGAAGGCATTTTGCCTTAAGAGACCATTGGGGATTATTTAAGGCCTTGCATTGCAATGAAGTACTAAGTCTACCAGAAAAATTCCTCACACACTGCGGTTGTTGCCATATACAAAATTCTCCTGGTTCTGCTCCTTTCACTCAGCATCAGTTCATATAAGTCTTTCTAGGCTTCTCTGAAGTCTTTCTGTTCATCATTTCTTATAGCAAAATAGTATTACATTACATTTATACACCACAATTTATTCAGCCATTCCCCAATTGAGGGGCAATCCCTTGATTTCCAGTTTTTCACCACCACAAAGAGAGCTGCTATAAATATTTTTTTTTACATGTGGGATCCTTTTCCATTTTTATGATCTCTTGGGGATGCAGTCCTAGAAGCAGTGTTGCTGGATCAAAGGGTATGAACATTTTTGTAGCCCTTTGAGTATAGTTCCAAATTGTTCTCCAGAATGGTTGGATCAGCTCACAGCTCCACCAACAATGAATGAGTATTTCAACTCTCTCATATCTTCTCCAACATATATCATCTTCCTGTTTTGTCTTCTTAGCCAATCTGATAGGTGTGATGTGGTATCTCAGAGCTGTTTTGATTTGCAACTCTCTAATCAATAGTGACTTAGAGTATTTTTCCATATGACTAATTGCCTGCTCATGTCCTTTGACCATTTATCAATTGGGGAATGACTTGTATTTTTGTACATTTGACTCAGTTCTCTATATATTTTAGAAATGAGGCCTTTATCACAGACACTAGTTGCCAAAATTCTGACCCAGTTTTTTGCTTCCCTCCTAATCTTGGTTGCATTGGGTTTGGTTGTGCAAAAACTTTTCAGTTTAATATAATCAAAATTATCCATTTTGTATTTCATAATGCTTTCTCTCTCTTCTTTAGTCAAAAATTCTTCTCTCCTCCATAAATCTGAAATACTCTATTCCTTGCTCTACTAATTTATTTATATTATCAATCTTTATGCACCCTTTTCAACTTTATTCTTGTGTATGATGTCAGGCCTTGGTCTATGCCCAGCTTCCACCACACTGTTATCCAGTTTTCCCAGCACTGTCTAACAGTGAGTTCTTTTCCCAGAAGCTGGGATCCTTGGGTTTATCAAACAGTAGGTTGCTGTATTCATTGACTAATGTGTCCTGAGTACCTAACATATTTCACTCATCTGCCCTCCTGTTTCTCAGCCAGTAAGTACCAAGTGGTTTTGATAATTGCTGCTTCATAACACAATCTGAGATCTGGTAGAGAGCTAGGTCACCTTCCCTAGCATTTCTTTTCATTAGTTCCTTTGATATTCTGGACCTTTTGTTCTTTCAGATGAATATTGATATTATTTTTTCTAGCCCCAGAAAATAATTATCTGATAGTTTTATTGGTATGGCACTGAAAAATTAATTTCGGTAAAATTGTCATTTTTATTATATTGCCTCAGTCTATCCACAAGCAAATGATGTTTTCCACTTACTTAGCTTCGATTTTATTTGTGCAAAAACTGTTTTGTAATTGTGTTTACATAGTCCCTGGATTTGTTTTGGCAGGTAGCCCCCGAAATATTTTATAGTGTCTACCCTAGCTTTAAATAGGATTTCTCTTTCTGTCTTTTGCTGTTGGGCTTTGTTAGCAATATGTAGAAATGCAGAAGATTTGTGTGGGTGTATTTTGTAACCTGCAACTTTGCCAAAGTTGTTTAGTATTTCAAGTAGCTTTTTCCTTCAATCTCTGGGATTCTCTAAGTATATCACCATATCATCTGCAAAGAGTGATAACTTAGTGTCTTCTTTGCCTGTTCTAGTTCCTTCAATTTCTTTTTGTTCTCTTATTGCTACAGTCAACATGTCTAGTATCATATTGAATAATATTGGTGATAATGGATATCTTTGTTTCATCCCTGATCTTACTGGAAATGCATCTACCTTATCTCCATTGCATATAATGTTTGCTGAAGGTTTTAGGTAGACACTGCTTATTATTTTATAGAAAGTTCCATTTATTACTATGCTCTCCAGTGTTTTCAATAGGAATGAGTGTTGTATTTTGTCAAATTTTTTTCTGCATCTATTGAGATAATCATGTGGTTTCTGTTAGTTTTGTTGTTATGATCAATAATGCTAAGTTTTCTTAATATTGAACTGGTTATTCCTGGTATAAATCCTACCTGATTACAATGTATCATTCTCATGATAATTTGGTGTATTCTTTTTGCTGAAATCTTATTTAAAATTATTGTATCTATATTCATTAGGGAAATTGGTCTATAATTTTCTTTCTCTGTTTTGGCTCTTCCTAGTTTAGGTATCAAAACCATACTGGTATCATAAAAAGAATTTGGGAGCACTCCTCCCCCAATTTTCCCAAATAGTCTATATAGTATTGGAATTAACTGTTTGTCTCATAGAATTCACTTGTAGATCCAGCCAGCCTTGGAGATTTTTTCCTAGGGAGTTCATTGATGGCTTGCTGAATTTCTTTTTTCTGAGATAGGGTTATTTAAGTATTCAATTTCCTCTTTACTTAACCTGAGCAATTTATATTTTTTAAAATAATCATCTATCTCATTTAGACTGTTGAATTTATGGGCTTACAGTTGGGCAAAGTAATTTCTAAGTGTTGCTTTAATTTCCTCCTCAGTGAAGCTAAGTTCACCTCTTTCATTTTTGATATTGATAATTTGGTTTTCTTTCTTTTTTTAATCAAATTGACCAAAGGTTTATCAATTTTATTGGTTTTTTCATAAAACTAACTCTTACCTTTATTTATTAGTTCAATAGTTTTCTTAATTTCAATTTTATTAATCTCTCCTTTGGTTTTCAATATTTATAATTTGGTATTTACATGTGGATTTTCAATTTGTCCTTTTTCTAGGTTTTTCAGCTGCATGCCCAATTCATCGATCTCCCCTTTCTCTGTTTTATTCATGTAGGCATTCAAAGATTCAAGCTTCCCCTAAGAACTGCTTTAGCGGTATCCCATAAGATTTTGTAGGTTGTCTCACTATTTTCATTTTCTTGAATGAAGCTGTTGATTGTTTCTATGATTTGTTGTTTAACCCACTCCTTCTTTAGGATTAGACTATTTAGCTTCCAATTCATTTTTGATGCATCTTTACATGGCCTTTTACAATACATAATTTTTATTGCATTATTATCCAAGAAGGATGTGTTGATCTTTGCCTTTCTGCACTGTGAGGTTTTCATGCCCTAGTACATGATCAGTTTTTGTATATATGCCATGTATCACTGAGAAAAAAGGCATATTTCTCTCTATCCCTATTCAATTTTCTCCAGAGATGTACCATATCTACCTTATCCAGAGTTTTATTCACCTCCTTAACTTCTTTTTTGTTTATTTTGTGGTTCCATTTATCAAGTTCAGAGAGGGGGAGTTTGAGGTCCTTGACTAGTATGGTTTTGCTGTTTATTTCATCCTGTAACTTCCTTAACTTCTCCTCTAAGAATCTGAATGCTATACCATTTGGAGCATATAAGTTTAGTAATGATATTGCTTCATTGTCTATGGTGCCTTTTAGCAGGATATAGTTTCCTTCCTTATTTCTTTTGATTAGATCTATTTTTACTTTCGCTTTGTCTGAGATTAGGATTGCTACTCCTGCTTTTTGTTACAACAGATGAAGCAAAATATATTCTGCTCCCTGTGTGTATCTTCTCATTTCATATGTGTTTCTTGTGAACAACATATTATTGGATCATGGTTTTTAATTCATTCTGCTATCTGTCTCCATTTTATGAGAGAGTTCATTCCATTCACATTTTCAGTTATGATTTCTATCCGTGTCTTTCCCTCCAACCTTTTCTCCACTGTTTGTGCTTTTAGTTCTGCCTTCTTGCTTCCCTTCCACAAGAGTTTTAATTTTTGACTATCACCTCCTGACGTTTTCCCTTCCTTCTTTCAGTCCTACTCCCTTTTACTCTCCTTTACCCTTACTACTTCTTCCCTCCCTTTTAGCCTCCCCTCTACTTTCTTTCCCCCTTCCCTTCCTATTGCCTATAGAATTAGTTAGATTTATATACTTAATTACATTTGTTGTTCCCTCCTTGAACCAAATCAGATGAGAGCACCTCTCAAACAATGCTCATCTCCCTCTCCTCTTTCCCTCTAATGCAATATAATTTTGTGCCTCTTCCTGTGATGTAATTTACCATTTTCTGCCTCCTCCTTTTCACATCTCCTGTTACAGTACCTTTGCACCCTTAAATCATATTTTTATCATCACATCATTCACTTTATACCTGCTCCCTCTATCCATGTATATCCCTTTTATATTTCATAAAAATATATAATTCTTAAGATTAACAAGCATCATCTTCCCTTACAGGGATGTAAACAGTTTGCCCATATTGAGTAACAAGATTTTTTCCCCCATTTACCTTTTTATGCCTCTCTTGAGACTTGTATTTGAAGATCGAATTTTCTATCGAGTTCTGACCTTTTTATCGACAAGGTCTGGAAATCCCTTATTTCACCGAATGTCCATCTCGTTGCTTGAAATATATTGCTCAACTTTGATGGGTAATTGATCCTTAGTTGTACTCTCAGCTCCTTTACCTTACCGAGGATCATATTCCAATTCCTTCAGTTTTTTAATGTAGAAGCTGTAAGGTCTTGTGTGATGCTGACTGTATTTCCTTGATATATGAATGGTTTTTTTCTGGCCTATAGTATTTTCTCCTTCACTTTATAGTTCTGGAATTTGGCAACTATATTCCTTGGTGTTTTTAGTTTGAGATCCCTTTCAGGAGGTGCATGGTGGATTCTTTCAATGACTATTTTGCCCTTTGGATCTAGGATTTCTGGGCAGTTTTTCTTGATGATTTCTTGGCAGATATTGTCTAAGCTCTTTTTTTTTTCATCATGGCTTTCTGGTAGGCCAATAATTCTTAGATTTTTCTCTCCTGGATCCATTTTTCTGGTCAGTTGCTTTTCCAGTTAGATATTTTACATTTTCTTCTATCTTTTAATTCTTTTGACTTTGACTAATTCTTGTTGTCTCATAGAATCATTAGTTTCTACTTGCTCAATTCTAATTATTATCAAATTGTTTTCTTCAGTTAACTTTTGCATCTTGTTTTCCATCTGTTCAATTATTCCTGTTAAGGAATTATTTTCTCCAGTTAGTTTTTGTGCTTCCCTTTTCCTTTTGAACAATTTTCCCAGTTAGATTTTCTGCTTCCTTTTCCATTTGTCCAGTTTTTTCCCAGTTAGGTTTTGTGCTTCCTTTTCCATTTGTCCAATTTTCCTTTTTAAGGAGCTGTTCTCTTTAGTGAACTCTTTTTTCACACTTTTAAAATCATTGGCAAGTTTTCTTCTATTTCTCTAATTTGGCTTTTAAAACCCTTCTTCAGCTCTTCCAAAAGTGCTTTTTTTGCTTGTGACCAGATCATAGACCCTTCTGAAGTTTCAGATGGGAGTATAGTCTCAATGCTGACCACTTTGGTATTCATGATTTGGTCCTTGTCCCCATAGAAAAATTCTATGTTCTTTCCTTTCCTGTTTTGCTTCTTACTCATGCTGATGAGGTTTTGTGTGTTGTGGCCTCTGGTTCTTTCAGCCAGAAGCTAAAGAACCTGGTGCTGAGCTGGCTGGTGTGAGAAAGCAGAGGCCAGGTGAAGTCTATTTCTGATTCCCTGGATTTGCCCAGGAGTTAGCTTGTTAAGTGTGGGGGATGGGTGATCTGGCCACAGGAGGTCTTCTCAGCTGAGCTAGAGCAAAGGCAGTCTCAGCAGTTTGTGATCCTAGCTGCCCTAGTGTCTTCCTGTTTTCCCTGTGCTGCTGAGGCACACCTAGGGTCCTGGTATTGGTGGTTGGGAAGCTCCGCTCCACTAGGGCTCCAGATCTCCTCTCAGTTCATTGAAGTGGGGCTATCTGGGACAGTTTCAGTCCTGCACTGGTCCCTTTCCACCACAGCCAGAGGGATCCTCCCTTAGCAATTTTTCTAGCCTCACATGCTATGAGACTCTTTGCCCCTTCTCTTTATTCCACTGATTCAGAATTTTTCTGGGAAAATATTTTATGGTTCTTTCAAGGTCAACAAAGGGAAGGGGAGAAAGCATTTACCAATCACTCTGCCCCTTTGACTCCTTTGACTACTCAAGTAGGTGACTTACATTTTAATCTGTGGGCTGACAGTCTCAGGAGCAGCTGCTACATATATACCTGGGGCTCTGTGACTCTCACTCATTCAGTTCCACTGGACTCCTGCCTTGGGCTGATATGCCTGAGATTCTGCAGTGCAGCCACTTCCTCAGAGCACCTGGGGCTTCTTGCTCAACCCTGCCATGGCAGGGATGCACCGTGCTGTGCACTGTTCACTCTTCCACGCCCACAGAATAGACCTTCCCTTTGACCTTCCCGTCTGTCCTGGGCTGTGAATCTGCCACAGTCTGTCTCCTATTGGATTCTGCCCCTCCAAAACTTGATCGAATTCTCTTTTTAGAGGTATCTGAAAGGGTTTCTCTAAGAGTGTGGGTGAGCAGATGATCTTGGCTCCATCTTGTAAAGCACTTTTCAAACCTTAAAACACGTTATAAATGCTATCATTATCATTAGTATAGGTATAATACATGTACATACATACATACATATACATATATGTATGCACGCACATCTATCCCCATCTCAGTATCCATATCAGTATCTCTGTTTCTCTATATGAATACAAATACACACATATATGTACATAGCTATACTTACATTCATGCATATGTAGATGGTACACTGTCTATATCCACATGTGTATGTATTAGACACATATATAAACACACATATATACATACACACAAACACACATTGTATATGTTACCAATGGGACTGCTTTGATGTTTTGACCTATCTCCTTACAGCTAACAGTAAATGGTGAGCAACAAATAAAGATACATTATAGGAGAGTCCAAACATGATTGTTTCTTTAATTTATGACCTTGACAAATGCCCTGCTTCAGCTAAAAAAAAGGTGTATAGTATTTCCCTTATACTAAATTTTGTGGTGAAATATCTTTAGTAATTAAAACTGACTATAATTTCCTCCTTTTGCCTGTTCTATTTCAAGATCTCATAAATCCCTTGTATTGATTAGTTTTACACAGAATACTGTAAAGTTCCAAAAACAAGAATTTGTATGGAATGACAAGTGAATTTTGTCTTTCAGCGAGGCAAAAGGGACTACTAAGGGATAGTTGACTTGGTGAAAATTTTATTTAAAAAAAAAGTTTTGCTAATACGTGTGCAATTTTGGGCCATTTATTTTTACTCCAAAGTTAGGACAGGAGATAACTAATAAATTGAACAAATGAGGCATTTTTATTCTGTTTAAAATATATATATAGTGTAACATCCAAATATATGTTTCAAAATCACACACACACACACATACACACACACATATATATACAGTAACTCAGCAAGAAAAAACAATGGAAAATTGAATATAGCTGTAAAACTAGTCTCAGAATTATTTGTTAATGCTATCTCTCTTTATTAAGGAATTGGAATTTATTTACACTGCCATTATCTAGAATAATACTTCTCTAACAACTAAACGTGGGCATTCCCCAAGGCTCTATCCTCAACTTTGCCTTTTCCTCTATTCATTCTCAAATATTTCACTGACGGGTCTCAATAATTCCCATGGGTTCAATGAACAATTCTGTGTAGATGATTCTCAGTTCTATATTTCCAGCTCTATTCTCTCTCCTGAGCTAGTCATACATATCCAATAACTTCTTTGGATGTCTCATAGACATCTCAAACTCAACATGTCTAAAATGGAACTTGTTATTTTTTCCCTTAATCTCCCTTCCTAATTTTCTATTATTATGGAAGAAAACACTTTCTCAATCACCCAGACCAACAACCATGGAGTTTTACTCAAGTCTTCATTCTTACTCACCCCAAATATCCAATTAGTTGACAAATCTTGTTTCTAGTTTCCTAATACCTCTGGATTTCTTCAAGACTCAGCTCCAAGCCTACCTTCAGCAGAATGCCTTTCTTCGTCTCCCCATTCTAGCAAATGCCTCTCCTTTCAGCTAACCCTCCCTCTACTCTGTATGTATCTTGAACATATCTAGTTATTTACGTTTTCATCTTCATTAGAATGGAAACTTTTGGAGAGCAGGGAACAGTTTCCCTTTCTTTGTATCCCCAGCACTCTTCTTGGCACATAGTAATCACATTATAAATCCTTTCTGACTGAGTCTATTCACAGATTTAGGCACTTAGGAAGAAAAAAAATCCAAGACCTTATTTGTAGTGTTAATCAAAAATGTGGCCAGCCTTCATGCCAAGGATTGATGATTATAAAATATGTATGTGATAATTCAGAACTGGACCTCAGACATCCCATAATCTAACTTTCTCATTTTATAAATGGGACCTAGGAAGGGTAAGCAAGTTGCACAAGGTGTCACAGCCCAAATTCAAATCCAAGTTAGCCTTCTAACTCTAATTCCTGTGCTCTTTTAACACATAATACTTGGCTTCATTCACTTGGGCACTCCATATAGTTTTTGATATCCAGTTATTTTTTCTTTTCTTTCTTACAGTTAATTTTTTTCAATTACATGTAAACAAAATTTTTTAACATTTGAATTGCAAATTCTATTTTTCCCTCCTTTCCCTTCCCCCTTGTTGTCAGGAGTGAGAATTTAACAAAGGGTAAGCTGAGTCAACTCTGAGTGAGATATCATTTATTAGCAGGAACATGCAGCCTCCATTTATGCCAAATGCCCTGGAGTAAGAATTGATGTGCTTTTGGCCTTCAGATATGGATGATCACAAATTTCTCTGATACTGAAGTAATGTCAGTTGCTCCTTGGGTGACAGTTGCCTCCAGTAAGTTTGACTCAGTGTGGTTCCCCCTAGTTTTGACTTCCCCATTTGAGAAAATATTGCTCCAAATCTTGATTAGAAAGCAAGGACAGGAGACTTGCCCCTGGAGAGAGCTTAGGTAGTTCAAGTCAGTTCTCTGTCTAAAGGGAGAACAGAAGTGATGGACCACTTAGAAGGGTCCAGTCAAAAGCTGATGAACCAGAAGATGTCTTGTGGGCTGAGCACCATCCCATTCCTCAACTCTACCTTAGTTCAGTCAGGGAGAGGTCTCCTTTTGAGCTAGGCTAAGAGATGGAGGTTTGACAAAAAATATATAACACAGATTAAGATTAATTTTCCTCAACCTCCTTGAGAAGGCAAGAAATTTGATATAGATTATACACGTGCAGTCATGCAAAACATTTCCATATTAGTGATGTGGCGAAAGAAAATGTAGACCAAGAATCAAAAATAATAAATTTTAAAAAGTATGCTTCAATCTGCATTCAGACTCCATTAATTATTTTCTCTGAAGGTAGAAAACATTTTTCACTTTAAGTCCTTTAGAACATTGTATTACTGAGAATAGCTAAATCATTCATAGTTGATCATTGTACCATATTTCTGTTACCATGTCCAAAGTTCTTCTAGTTGTGCTCATCTCACTTAGCATCAGTTCATATAAGCCCAGGTTTTTCCAAAATCATCCCGCTGATCATTTCACAACAGTGTTCTCTCACAATTTTATACCACAACATGTTCAGCCATTCCCCAATTAATGGATATTCCTTCCATTTTCAACTTTTTCTGCCACCACAAAAAAGAGCTGCTATAAATACTTTTGTCTTTGATCTCTTAGAGATACAGACATAGCAGTGGTATTGTTGGGTCAAAGAGTATGTACTGTTTATAGCTCTTTTGATGTAGTTCCAAATTGTTCTCTGGAATGGTTAGATCAGTTCACTACTCTGCCATCTGTACATTAGCATCCCTATTTTTCCACATCCCCAAACACATTTATTATTTTCTTTTTCTGTTATATCAATCAATCTGAGGGGTTACTTCAGAGGTTTTTTTAATTTCCATTTTTCTAATCAGTAGGGATTTAGAAAATTTTTCATATGATTGTAGATAGCTTTGATTTCTTTTCCCCAAAACTGCCTGTTCATATCCTTTGACCATTTATTAACTGGGGAACGAATCATATTCTTATAAATTTGATTTAGTTTTTTTATATTTGAGAAATAAGACCTTTGGAGAGAAATGTTAGAAAAATTCTACTCCCTGTCTAGTTTCCTTATAATTTTGACTGAGTTGGTTTTGTTTGCCCAAAATCTTTTTAGTTTGATATAATCCAAATTATCCATTTTACATACTCTAACTCTATCTCTTATTTGGTCATTAATTCTTCTCATCCATAAATGTGACAAGTAAAATATTCCATGCTTTCCTAACTTGCTTATATTACTATTAATGTCTAAATCATGTACTTATTTTGACTTTTTCTTGGTATATAGAATGACATATTGGCCAATACCTATTCTCCATCAAATTACTTTCCAGTTATCTCCACAATTTTTACTGAATAGTGATTTCTAGCCTCAAAATATAGGATCTTTAGTTTTGCCAAACTCTAAATTACTATAGTCATTTACTACAATGCACTGCTCAGCTAATCTCTCCCAATGATTCAATTTATTGGATTTATCAGCCAGTACCACAGTGATAATTACTGCTTTGTAACACAGTTTGAGATCTGGTACTACTAAGCCACCTTCAAATTTTTGTCATTATTTTTTCTAGTCTCATAAAGTAATTTTTAGTAGTTTGATTGGCATGGCAATGAATAAGTGAAGTAAATTAATTAGAATTATAATTTTTATTATATTGGCTCAGCCTTCTCATGGCCAATTAATATTTCTGATTGTTTAGATCTGAGTTTACTGGTACAAATGGTATTTTATAATGGTTTTCATATAGTTACTGGTTTCCTTTGGCAGGTAGACGCCCAAGAATTTCAAACTGTTTGTAATTATATTAAATGAATCTTTTTTATCTCTTTCTGCTGTATTTTGTTGGTGATATATGGCAATGCTGATGCTTTATGTGGATTCTTTATATCTTCAAACTTTGTTGGATGTTAATTATTTCAATAGTTTATTAATTGATTATCATATCAACAGTAAGGAGTGATAGTTTCATTCCTTCATTGACCGTTTTCATTCGTTCAATTTTTTTCCTTGTCTCAATGCTATAGCTAACATTTCTAGAACAATTTTGAATAACAGTCACGATAACGGGCATCTTTACTTCATCCCAATCTTATTGAAAAGGCATCAAGCTTATGCCCATTACTGATAATACTTACTGATGATTTTAGATAGATACTACTTATCATTTTAAGGAAAGCTCCACTTATTCCTATGTTTTCCAGTATTTTTAATAGGAATAGTTCTTGTATTTTGTGAAAAGCTAAATGCTCTCCCCCTCCCCTTGTAGACCTTGAAAAACTCATAAAATATTTACCCAGGAAAAATCCTGGAACAGTGGAATAAGCAGAAGGGGTAAATATTCTTGATCCATGAGGCTAGAAAAATCACCAAGTGGGGGTTCCTGTTGCTGTGGATGAAGGGTACCAATGCAATAGCCCTATTCAGCTAACCTAGAGGAGATCCTGAGCCCCAGGGGGGTGGAGCCCGCAGCTTCCAACACCAGGACCCCAGGAGTCCCTCTGAACCACAGGGGAATTGGGAAGACACTAGCGCAGATGGATTCACCAACCCCTGAACTTGCCTATGCTCTAGCTCAGCAGAGGAGACCTCCTGTGGCCAGACCACCTCTCCCCCACACTTAACTCAGATAGCTACAAGAAAACTCAAGGGAAACCCAGAAAGACTTCACCTGGTCTCTGCTTTCAAAGATCAGCCAGCTCAACACCAGGTAAGCTGCAACATTTTAGCTTCTAACTGAAAGAACTAGAGGCCACAACACACAAAGTTTCAATTTTTAGGCACAAGAACTATGGGACAGAGTCCCCTATGTCCCACAAGCAGAGATCTATTTTAAAGGTCAAGAAAAGGGTGATTAGCAAGAGTAAGAAGCAAACTAGAAAAGAAAAGATCATCTTTCTATTGGGACAAGAACCAAAACATGAATGTCAGAGGTAAGCACTGAGATGATACTCTCATCTGAAAATTCAGAAGGGAATATGAACTGGTCTCAAGCCCAAAAAGCACTCTTGGAAGAGGTCAAAAAGCATTTTAAAAATCAAATTAGAGAAATAGAAGAAAAACTAGGCAATGATTTTTAAAATACAGAAAAAGGAATTCACTGAAGAAAATAGCTCCTTAAAAAGGAAAAGTGGACAAATGGAAAAGGAAGGACTAACCCTAACTGGTAAAAATGGACAAATGGAAAAGGAAGCACAAAAATTAACTAGAGAGATAACTCCTTAAAAGAAACAATTGAACAGATGGAAAAGGAGATGAAAAAGTTAACTGAAGAAAAGAATTTGATAAAAAATTAGAATTGGGCAAGTAGAAGCTAATGACTCAATGAGATACAAAGAACTAGTCAAACAGAATCTAAAGAATGAAAAGGTAGAAGAAAATGCAAACTATATAATTTGAAAAACAACTGACCTGGAAAATAGATCCAAAAGAGAAAATCTAAGAATTATTGGCCTACCAGAAAGCCATGATGAAAAAAAAATGAGACTGGACAATATTTTCCAAGGATTCATCAAGAAAACTGCCCAGAAGTCCTAGATCCAAAGGGCAAAATAGCCATTGAAACATCTCACCATTCATCTGCTGAAAGGGATCCTAAACTAAAAACATCAAGGAATATCACTGTCAAATTCCAGAACTATCAAGTGAAGGAGAAAATACTGCAACATAAAGAAACAATTCAAATACCAAGTAGCTACAGTAAGGATCCCACAGGACCTGTCAGTTTCTATATGAAAAGACTGAAGGAATTGGAATATGATATTCAGTAAAGCAAAGGAACTGGGACTACAACCAAGGAACAATTACCTGGCTAAGGTGAGCAAAGTATTTCAGGCAAGGAGATGGATATTCAATGAAATAAGAGATTTACAGGTCTTCCTGATGAAATGGCCAGAGGTCAATGGAAAATTCGATCTTCAAACACAAGTCCCATGAGAGACATTAAAAGGGAAACAGAGGCAAAAATCTTGTTATTCAACATGGGCAAACTGTTTACATCCCTATAAGTGAAGATGATATTTGTTAATCTTGAGAGGTGTAGGAGAGGAAGGGAGAAAGAAAATGGAGGGGAGGCTAAAAGGGAGAGAAGTAGTAATAGGAAAGGGGAGTAAAAGGGAGGGGGCCTGAAAGAAGTGAGGGAAGACTGCAAGAAGTGGTGGTCAAAAATTAAAACTCTATTGTGGAGGGGAAGGTAGAAGTAAAAGCACAAACAAGGGAAAGAGGATGAAGGGAAAGACACAGACAGCAGTTACTACTATGAATGTGAATGAGATGAACTCTCCCATAAAACAGGGGCAGATAGCAGAATGGATTAAAAACCATAATCCAACAATATGTCGTTTACAAGAAACACATTTGCAAACAGGGTAACACAAACAGGGTAAGGGCAAAAGAGTGGAGCAGATTATGTTGTGCTTTAGCTCATGTAAAAAAAGAGGGGTAGCAATCCTAATTTCAAACAAAGCAAAAGCAGAAAGAGATCTAATCAAAAGAGAAAAGCAAGGCAACTATATCCTGCTAAAAGGCACCATAGAAAGCAAAGTAATATCATCACTAAACATATATGTTCCAAGTGGTGTAGCATCCAGATTCTTAGAGAAGTTAAGGCAAGTACAGGAAGAGATAGCAAAACTATACCTGTGGGTGATAGAAATATACCTTTTTCTCAGTAGTACATGGCACGTATACAAAAATTGACCATGTACTAACTACATTTCCCTCCATCCTATCCTGCCTCCCATTTCTTCTATTCTCTTTTTTGACCTTGTCTCTCCCCAAAATTGTTTACTTCTGATTACTCCCTTCTCCCATCTGCTCTCCCTTCTATCATCACTCTCAGCACACTTGTTCGCTTCTCCCCTACCTTTCTGTAGTGCAATATATACTTTCATACCAAACTGAATGAGCATGTCATTCCCTCCTTAAGCATAATGTGAAGAGAGTAGGCTTCCCTTTTTCCCTCTCACCTCCTCCCTTTTTGTTTCAAAGGAAAATCTTCTTGTTTCCTTTATGAATGACAATTTACCCCATTCCATTTCTCCCTTTCTCCTCCCATTATATTCCTCTCTCACACCTCAATTTTACTTATTTTTTAGGTATCATCCCTTCTTTCTCAACTCACCCTGTGCTCTCTGCCTGTGTGTGTGCGTGTGCGTGTGTGTGTGTGTGTGTGTGTGTGTGTGTGTGTGTGTGTGTGTGTAATCCCTACGCCGACCTATATACTGAGAAAAATCCCAAGAGTTACAAATATTATCTTTCCATGTAGGAAAGTAAAGAGTTCAACTTCAGAAAGTCCTCTATGATTTCTCTTTCCTGTTTACCTTTTCATGCTTCTCTTGATTCTTCTGTTTGAAGGTTAAATTTTCTATTCAGTCCTGGTGTTTTCATTAAGAATGCTTGAAAGTCCTCTATTCTAGTGAATAAACATTTACTGCTCTGAAGTATTATACTCAGTTTTGCTGGGTAGGTGATTCTTGGTATTAATCCTAGTTCCTTTGACTTGCAGAATATCATATTCCAAGCCCTTCACTCCCTTAATGTAGAAGCTGCCAGATCCTGTGTTATCCTGATTGTATTCCCACAATACTCAAATTATTTCTACCTGCTTATAATATTTTCTCCTTGACCTGGGAACTCTGCAATTTGGCTACAATACTCCTAGGAGTTTCCCTTTTTGCATCTCTTTCAATAGGCAATCTGTGGATTCTTTCAATGTTTATTTTGCCACTGGTTCTTGAATATCAGGGCAGTCTTCCTTGATAATTTCATCAATGATGATGTCTAGGCTCTTTTTTTGATCATATTTTTCAGGTAGTCCTATAAATTTTAAATTGTTTCTCCTGGATTCATTTTCCATGTCAGTTGTTATTTTCAATTTTTTCATTCTTTTGTTTTTTTTAATAATTTCTTGGTTCTTATAAAGTCATTGGCTTCCATCTTTTCCATTGTGATTTTTAAGGAACCATTTTCTTCAGTAAGCTTTTGAACCTCCTTTTCCATTTTGCTAATTCTGCTTTTTAAAACATTCTTCTCCTCTTTAGCTTTTTAGACCTCTTTTGTTAATTGAGTTAGCCTGTTTTTAAAGGTGTTATTTTCTTCAACATTTTCTTGGGTCCCTTTAGCAAGCCATTGATCCACTTTTCATGATTTTCTTTCATCACCCTCATTTCTTTCCCAATTTTTCTTCTGCCTCTCTGACTTGATTTTCAAAATCCTTTTTGAGCTCTTCCATGGCCTGAGACCATTGCATATTTATTTTGCAGGTTTTGGACATGGAAGTCTTGATTTCCTCTGATATTATGCTTTGTTCTCCCTCATCCAAAAGGATGGGAGAAAATATCTGTTTGTGAAAAAAGTAACCTTCTATAATCTTATTTTTCTCCCTTTTTTGGGCATTTTTCCAGTCAGTTACTTGACTTTCGAGTCCTTTGTCAAGAGGAGAGTATCCTCTGGAGACCTGTAAGTTCTCAGTTCCTCTAAGGTGGCATAATCAAGGGATAGGGTTTTACTCTTCTCCTGGCCTGCACACTGGTCTAGGAGGTACCAAAAATTTTTCTACCTAGAATCTGCAATTGGAATTTCCTCACCACAACTTCCTGGAGCTCCACCATGCCTACTCTTCTTCACCCCTGGGTCCAGCTTAGGATTGAAAAGTGGATCAGTGACTCAATTCCCCAAGGGGCTTTAGGTGAAAGTCTCCCAGGGCTGCCCTTCAGGGCTGAGATTCAGATCAACTGCTCAATTCCCCCAGCTGCAGTGCCTGCAGCCTGGAGGTCCAGACCACACTCTCCTCAACTAGGTGAAGAACCCTCCCACTAACCTTTGACGCTGCCTGTGGTGTTTGTGGGTTTAGCAATCTTGGAACTGCTGTAGATGACACCCTGAAGTCTGTTCCAAGTCCTGTCCCTGCTTCACTGTGCTGGTCTGTGCACCACGTTGGTCTGTGTGCCATACTGTTGTGTGTGCCTCATGCTGGGTGTTGCACACTGGGCCGATCTGCACACCACATGCTGAATTGGTCTGTACACCACACACTAGGCTGCAAATGGAGAAATTGTTGACTAAACAAGAGATAGGGAACATTATGAAGTACAAAATGATTAATTTTGATTACATTAAATTGAAAAGTTTTGCACAAACAAACCCAATGCAAGCAAGATGAGAAGGGAAGCAGACAACTGGGAAAGAATTTTTGCAACTAGTGTCTGATTAAAGGCCTCATTTCTAAAATATATAGAGAACTGAATGACATGTACAAGAATACAAGTCATTCTTCAATTGATAAATGGTCAAAGGATATGAAGGCAGTTTTCAGAGGAAGAAATGAAAGTTATCTATAGTCATATGAAGAAATGCTCTAAATCACTATTGATGAGAGAGTTGCAAATCAAAACAACTCTGAGGTACCACATCACACCTATCAGATTGACTAACATGACCAAACAGGATGAGGATAAATTTTGGAGAAAATGTGGGAGAGGAAGAACACTCATTCATTGTTGGTGGAGCTGTGAGCTGAGCGAGCCATTCTGGAGAGCAATTTGGAACTATGCCCAAAAGGCTAAAAAATGTGCATACCCTTTGACCCAGCAATACTGTTTCTAGCACTGTATCCCAAAGAGATCATAAAAATGGGAAAGGGTCCCA
>CM053770.1:375416100-375434753 GCA_028658325.1 Potorous gilbertii | reverse complement strand
AGTGCTTGGGGTCTGAGATTCAAATGCTCCCAGCCAGTTACTTGACTTCTGAGAGTCTTGTCCACCCCTGGCCTAGGTTTGCCCAGCTAGTGCTTGGGGTATGAGATTCAAATGCTGCTCCCCAGCCTCAGGGCTTTTGGCGGCAGGCCTGACTGCTATTCAATGGGAGCTTATCTGCTGGTGCTCAGGTGGGGGCAGGGCCGCCTCTCAGGCTCAGTTCCCTCAGGGGGTTTATGCAGAGATCTTTTGTAATGGAGCTGCTGCAGAGTTCATGCCTGCTCTGGGAGCCTCTGGCCGCAGCTGCCTCTGCCTCTGCTGCGTTGGCTGCCTCCTGAGGGGGTCCGAGTCCTGGAGATACCCCACTCCCCTCTCAGCCCATCTCTCTCACTGCCCTGTGGGTCTGTGGGTGGAGGGACCTTTGCGGCCGCTGGAGATTCTGGTCCCTGAAGCCTGCTTGGATCTGCTCACTCCTCTCAGTACCGTGTGGCTGGGGCAGGGCAAGGGAGGGCTCTGCTCCCATACGGCGCTCGATGGACCCCTGGGGTCAGCTTTTCAGGGCTCTCTGCAATGGAAATCCCCTTCACTGTGTTTCTGCGTGGCTTCCACTGTTCCATAATTTGTCAGGAGTTCTTTTTAGAGGAAATCCATGGGCTGTGGGTTCGGAGCTAGCAAATGTGAGTCTTTCTACTCCGCCATCTTGGCTCCGCCCCCCAATTTCCTTTTCTAAGACAGGGTTATTTACGTATTCTAACTCCTGATAATCTGAGCAATTTATATTTTTATAAATAGTCCATTTTACTTAGATTGTTATATTGGCATATAATTGGGCAAAATAGCTCTTCTATTTAATTTTCTCTTCATTGATGGTGAATTCTCCCTTTTCATTTTTTGATAATGGTATTTGTTATTCCCCCTCTCCCAGCATCCATGGAATGAAAACTCCAGAAGCTGCTGCTGCCAATGCAATAGCCTCCAAGATCCATAGTTACAAGCTAGACTACCATGTCATGAGGCAATCCTTTCTAGTCCTCTAAGCTGTCTTGGGCTGGGAAACTGTTTTTACCCTTTCCTTTTGTTAGTTCTGCTGCTCCAAAATTAAATTTCTGGCATTATTTCAAAACTGTTTGGAGTACAATTTAGGAAAGTTCAGTTGAGTGCTTCTCTACTCCATCATATTCCCAATTGATTCCCTATGTCTCTAATTACACCTGAGTAGTATGAGAGAAAAACACTGGCTCTGGAATCAAAATAACTAGATTCCAATACTAATTCTGATACATACAACTGATGCTGGACAAATAATTTAGTCTCACTGATCTCAGCTCATCTGCAAATAATGAAATCGAATTGCTAAGCCTTTGCTGTACCTTACAATTTTAGAACTTTGATCAATATCTGTAAGATCATTGGGAAAGCATGAGAGCATTTTCCTTTATCTAGAGTCCATGCCAGCATAACATCATATAACTCATTTACAATACTGAAGAACTTCTCTAGGCAATGAAATATCACCATGATTTTTCACAAGCCTTAATGATGGACAGTACCACAGGCCTTAGTCAGGTTGATGAACATTGCATGCAGAATCCTGTTCTGTTCCTGACATTTCTTCTGGGGTTGTCAGACAACAAATATCATTGTGGCAAGTCCTCAGTCCTCTCTGAAGTCACGCTGGCTGTCCAACAGATGACCATCTTCCAGATGAAGGACCAGCCTATTAAGGAGGATTCTGGCAAGAATCTTGCCAGCATCAGTAAGAAAGAGAACCCACTGTGATTCTCATAGGACAGTCTGTTTCCTTTATAGAGATGGACAATGGAGGTATCCTTGTTCTCCTGGGGGATAACCTCCTCTTGCTATATAATGCAGAAGATTTCAGTCAGTTTCTATATGAGCCGCAGATCCCCTGCCTTGTGGATTTTTGTTGGAATGTAATAAGCACCAGGTGCTTTGCCACATGAGTGGAGCCTAATGTATCTCTTATTCAGTTGGAAGTTTGACTTGAAAGGGATAGACTCCAACCTGAGGTAAACAGTCAATAAATTCAGCATTGGTTGATTATGGTCTATTGAGAAAACCATGGAAGTGTTAAGTCCAATTCTCCAAGATTAGGTTCACAGAGTCAAGCATGGTTATATTCTTGTTTCCAAGGTTTTTTAGCATGATGTTTTCTATAGTGTTTTTAGACTTCCTCAACAAGGATGAGAAAAGCATCAAGTTCAGCTACCATACTGAAGGTAAACTATTTAACTTGAAAATGCTACAGGTCAGTGTAATGGTAATTTAAATGGTAAGATCTTTCCCATTCACTAATAGACCCATGTAACCTTTCTGAGTCACATAGAATTTTGACTCACATGGAGCCTATGGTGAGAGGAGTATGCTAAATGGGTAGAACAGGAAGGGTAGAATAGAAAGAAGATGATCTAGAGCAGAGCTGAGGAAAAATTAGTGAGAGAGCAGTCGGAACTGAAGGACTCAGGCAAGTGAACAGCCGACTGTGAAGGAGAGAAGGGCATTTTGTTTAAGAGAAGCTGTTCGAGATTTGTTTAAGGGAATTGGTCTGTAAGAAGTCTAGCAGAGGGAAGTGTTGCTCTCTGCATTGTTATTGTGTATTGATTTTTGTTACTATGATAGATAGGGCTTTCTGGTTTCTGAATAAATATTTTGGTTTCATCTTTCATGTGGAGAGTCTGTTGTATTCCATGATTCAGAATTGTGCAGGGATATCTGTGGTCACCATAGGCACTGTGAATATCCTGCTGATGCTACAAATGGCGATGAGCATGGGATTGCAAAATATCAGTCCTCTATTTAGAAGCAGGAAGGCTTTGGAAGAAGTAATGGATGTCACTGGGTGGGAAGATTTGCCTTATTCCTGCCTAGTAAGAGAATGGGCTAAAGATACAGTGCTTTGTGAAAACTGGGAACCAAGGCTATGGAAGAGAGAACTCAGACAATTAAAAAGATGTTTGCAGGGAATACTAATAGAACCAGGGAAACACATGGCAGGGATGTGCAGGAAAGGCTTGGCCTTGCTAACAAGCTATCAAATTATATGTAAAAGCAGAGACAAGCTGTTAGAGGAGAAAGCTCAGATGTAAAAGGAATTAGTTGATTTGCAAGAGAATCTGAACTCTCCTTTAGAACAGCAAGCTAAAAAGTATCAGGAAGAAAAAGCTGTTGTTTGGTTCACAGAAGAAGGCAAAAAGTTAACAATAGGAAGGTGAATGCAGCCCTTGCACAGATCAGGCCTGATTGGGGCCCAGTTGGGGCCAGGAGGATGTGTGGGAGGAGAATGAAACACTATGAAGGAAGCAGGAGAATCAGGGAGTCCCCACAGTGTTTGGGGAGGTGATTGAGGATTATACTCAGCAGGACGTCACAGATATTTTGAGTCAATTCACTCAAAGGAAAGGAGAATCGTTGTTTCATTGGATGATGAGAATCAGTGAAAAAGATACATTTTCTTGACAGAGAAGAGTCAATAGCCAGTAGAACAAAGTCAGAATAGATTGACAAGGAAAGAATTGTTTACTACTCTATTGAGAGCAGGGATAGATTTTGGAAGAATAGTTGGCATTCCAACTAATGAACTATATAAAATGTATTGAGGAAAGAGGCTTAATATTAGACTAAGCAGGGAAGTGTGAACTGCCCCTACAGATCCTCTTGAAACATTATGCCCAAGTTCATCACACTTGCAGGGACAACCAGGAATTCGCCGGGTCCCAGCTTAGATTAAAGAAAGTACGCCTGTATTCAGAACGATGACCCTAAAACTGCAAATCAGAAAATAGTAAACAGCAGTGAATGAGGCTATGATAGTTCATTCATGGACTCCAGAAACATGGCTAATCCTATATCTACCCTGTTTCTGGTTACTGGCTCCTTGTTTCTTTTTTGTTTTTTGTCCGTTTTGTTTGTCAGGTTTGTGTTCTGTAGGCTTAGTATCCTCCACCTGCAGATGCCTGAACGCTTAAGCCAGATGTCACCCCCATCCACGACTGTGATATGTGAGTAACCCCTGGACCTAGAAGTCAACCAAATTCTAGATGCCAGCTAAAGAACTGACTCCTGGAATGGGAATCTCTTGGGGCAGGGACACCTCTACATCCAATTTCAACAGGAAGTAGTTATGGAGGAGTAGGCCTTTATCACTTACTCCAAGATTTTGGGCCCCATATTTTCAAGGGGGAAGTGATGCGATGCTTATGCTCAAGCCCCACCCTAAGTTATTGTTTTATGTACTTATTTTGTGTGAGCCCTATTATATTGTTGTAAAGTTTTATTGACACCAGTTAACTAAGATCTTGTTTTATATGCTTATTTTCTGTTATACCTATTATAGTTCTATTGACACCAATTGCCTCACCAACCTATGTAATGAATACAGAAGATCTTGGGGTCACACGTAATGATAATTTAAATGGGTAGATCTTTCCCATTCATTAATAGACCCATGCATCCTGCCTGGGTCACATGGAAGTTTAAGTCACACGGAGCCTGTGGTGGGAGGAGTTTTGTGAATGGATGGAACAGGAAGGGTGAAACAGGAAGAGGCTGAACTAGAGAAGACCTGAAGGGAAATCAGTGAGAAAGCAGTCAGAACTAAAGGACACAGGCAAGCCTGCAGCTGGCTGTGAGAGAAGGGCATTTTGTTTAAGGGAACCAGTTTGTGATATGTTTAAGGGAGCCTGTTTGTGATTTGTTTAAGGGAGCTGGTTTATGGGAAAGCCTAGTAGGGGGAGCTTGGGGATGGTGTTGTTCACTGCATTGTTATTGGGTGTAGATTTTTGTTACTATGATGGATTTGGCTTTCTGGTGTCTGAATAAATGTTTTGGTTCTGTCTTCCATGCGGAGAGTCTGTTGTATTTTGTGATTCAGAATTGCACTGGGATATTCATGACTGCAATAGGCATTTGAATATTGCACTGGTGCTACAGCCAGGACTAACGTGGAAGGAAAGTTAGTGCATGATGTTTTGTTCACAGCTGACTGTGCACTCAATGAAGCCTCTGAGGCTGAGATATAATAGATTATATGGAATGATTCTCTGCTAATTATGATAATTTTTACCTGAAAACACCAAGAAAACAAGGGTTGCCTACCAATGAAGAAAGCATCATCCATCTGTGGAATCATTTACAACTGCAAATAAAGAAATTCTTAATGCTATGGATAAGTTATTTAACTTATCCAGTGTCATCCACATAGATGCTGTACCCATTGCCTGAGGGTACCTCAGTGTTTGTGAGGTTCTAAAAGAAAGTGTGGGAGAGAAGAGATAGTAGGTTCCATACCAAACTGAAGGTCCATAGAGCTGTTGAGCTGACTTCACTATTGTGTACCTATGAAACCTGGACAGTCTACCAGCATCATGCCAGAAAATTCAACCACTTCCATTTGAATTGTTTTAGGAAGATTCTGAGGATCACCTGGCAAGATAAGTTACTGGACACTGAGGTTCTCTCTTGAGTTGAAGTGTTAAACATTCATACTCTACTGCAAAATGTGTAATTCTGATGTGCTAGGCACAGAGCCCAACCACCAAAGGTACTTTTGCCCAAAAGAGTGTTTTACAGAGAATTCACACAAAGGAGGTGTTCAGAGGTAGGTCAGAAGGAAAGGTACAAGGCCACTCTCAAGGTCTCTCTGAAAAATGTGAGTATCCATTTTAGACATGAGAGGTCCTAGCAGAAGACTGCCCAGAATGGCATGCCCACATCAAAGAAGATATTGTGCTCTTTGAACAAAGCAGAATCACAAACAAAAAAAAAATCCATGAGATTTACAAATCCAGGAACATCTCTATCAAAAATGTTCAAATGGACTATTTGTACCTGACATGTGGTATAGCCTTCCAAGCTAATTTTGGACTTATCAACCATAGGCAGATACATTGTACTTTGGCCCCAACATTGTGATGTCATCGGTCCTTTCAGTTGTTTTTGATTAAGAAGGATGAACAAGAGTAGGATATACTAAACATTTTATCTGAAATTTCATGAACTGCTCAAATCTCAATATATCTTCCCTACCCTTGGTAAAAAAGAAATTATGAAATAAATTTTAAAGAAAAAAGACATACAATGCTTTCCTGTAGTAGTTCTGTAGATAACAGATCTTAGGAAAGATGTTAAATATTGAACATTTTAAAGATATTACCTGTGCTACTACTGAAGCTAAGGCTGGAAAGACAGTTGAGATATTCTGTCCCTTGAGAATTTTTCACTGGTTAGTACCTCTAGAGAAGATCCATAAAGATTTTACTTAATGTTTTTAATATGATTAATTACTATTGAACACATGAGATAATGCATGAAAATGTACTGTGAAAAAATCTAGTGTTACATAAATGTACGATATAATTACTATTATTGATATAAACATATGACAAGAAATTTTCTAATTAATTTGTCAATGTTCCTCAATGTATACATTATTTATATTTGTAACGTTCCTTCTTTGGTTACTTTAAATGAGGGGGGTGTGAGACTGAGGAGGGGAGATTAATTTACTGTCCATATGGAGTGACTGAATTATGTTACCTCAAAAGAGGCTTGCCTATTTTTGTATTGTTGATCACAGTTTCTAGTTAGGCATTTAGGACAAAAAGGTCCATTCAGAAACCAAGAAAGCAGTGCTCTAAATCTACTACAAAAGTCTTTTTTCCTTTTCTGAGATAGTCTTGAAAAAGTCAGCCTGTAATTTGGAAGATCGAAATATATAGTAGAGACCTGCGTCAGACAGGATCTCATAAACTCTGATGTGACTTTTGCATCATGGGATATTCATGACTGCAATAGGCTAAAAGAAGAGGCTAAAAAAAAAAAGATTAGCCTGTTGAGTAAAGAAGATAATTTCTATTTATTTTGTTTATATTATATGGATCATATATATAATCGGCAGAAAGTGAGTAACATAAATAAAACCACAATACCATTGGATTATACAATATATCGTTCAGTGGAAATAAAAAAATCACATCTGTAAGACCTTAGTGGTTAATCCCTGTTTACTCCTTAGTAGATTCTTATTTGGATCACTGTTATCTTTGCTGCAACTCCACTCCTCCAGTACAGTTGATACAGAGGTAATTTCTTGATAAACCAGTAAGCTGTGGGCTCCCTTTATAGAAAGATGATTAACAAAAAGCTGGAAATAACTTTCCCTTCTATTGCATTCATGCTTCATTAGAGCATGGTCACTTAGATTCACCAAAAGTTACAGTCCTCCTAGTTCTTTCTGGCATTAAATGTGTAGACATAGCTTGCATTTTCACATAAATTTCATTTCAGGGAAAAAAATCACATTTATTTAAGACTGGATAAATTGTGAATACTAGCAGTTGACCTGGAAACAACAAATTTCCAGCTGACATCGAGGGCTGCTCTAAAAGGGAATGGATGACCTTAGGAGGTTGCAAGTTCCCTCACTATCACTGGAAAAGTTTAAATAAAGGCTGGGAAACTCTTTTCTACAGTATTGCAGTATTATTCATGCTATGGGCAGGGGGATGGACTAGAATCAGGGTGGGGAACCTGTGGCCTTGAAGCCACATATGGTCTTCTAGCTCGTTAAGTTGCACATGAATGCAGCTTTTAAAGAATGTTTGGATTCAGTCAAAAACTGTACTTAAGGATCTAGAAGGCCACATGTGGCCACAAGGTCACAGGTTCCCCAGCCCTGGACTAGATGAAGGAGATCCTCTTAATAGTGAGATACAGAGATTTCTTTTATTGTTTTCATAGACATGATAACATGGAAGGGATCTGTGATTTCTTTGTTACAGGAAATTCTTGCAAATGAAACTCTCTCTACCAATTTAGGCCAGCAACTTCTGAGTAATTTATTCCCAGTGTTGCTTATAGCATGGAGAGGATAAGTACTTACTTGATCAGGGACTTACAAGTCAATATGTTTCAGAAGCCAGCACTTGAACCCAGGTTTTTTCTGGTTCTGAGGCCAGTTTTCTAGCCACTCTGTCAGTCTTCCACATAAAATTTAAAAAATAAAAAAGGTTTCATGTTAGATAGACCTTATCCACAGAGCTGCATATATTTAGAAGCAAAAAAAAAATTTGCAGCATTTCGCAAAGGATTATTTTATAGCAGAACGTCAATGCTGGGGGAAAAAAATCAACCTAACCCTCCTGCTGACTGTGATTGAAAAATATGTATTCACTTCACACTAACCCAGGCACTAATCAGAAAGGGAAAGCAACAAGCACTGGCAGAAAGTATACAAAGATAAAATACCAAATGTTATGAATATTAAAATCATAAATACAATAAAACAAGATAATGAGTGTCCTCAATTATAATACTGGTAAAGCCCAATTAAAACATAATCATTGACTTATTATTCCAAAGTTTTTTTAGTTATCATATTTAGCTGATTTGCGACACTCATTTCCCTTTAAAAGATTTCATCATTCTCTTTCTGCATATCCTCTTGTAGAAGATTCATTTATTCGTCTAATTGAATAATTAGACTTTCTTGATTAATTGTTTTAAATAGTTTCATGTCATGGGTATCTTCTCACTGAAATGGTTTTATATTATCTTCTGTGCCCTGGTGTTTCTCTTCTAAATTACACACCATATTATGTCTTCACCTTTCTCTCTGGCCCTTTTGTAAGGAGTAGGCTTAGAGTTCCCTTCTACTCATCCTGACCATCCAGCACTTTGCTTCCCTGTTCTCCCTTCTGCCAACACTGCTAACCTTCTTCCTACGTGATCGTTTTCAACAACGAGGCTACAGAGGAATGGTGGCCTTCTACCTTCTTATGTTCATCCCTGTCATCTCGTACACCATTCACAGCTTCAAAGGTTTCCCCAGGGGTCCTAGCACAGTAGAAAATCCTGATTATAAGTGACATGTGAGTGGATTTTTAGAATTAGTATATTCACAATTATACCCAACCTAAGGCTCTTTATTAATAGTATCAAGACCGTAGTCCAGTATGGGGCTCAACGTTGCTATGTTATCTTTGCATAAAAATGATTTCCAACCTGTGCATTGATCTTAAAAATGATCTTGAGGTAAAAGCAGAGGGTGGTATCTTCCTTCTAAGAGAGCAAAATAGCAGAGTATGAAATGATAGAAGCCATGCACCATAGCATCACTTGAGACAACCACCTTCCTTTTCCCTCAGGAATAGGCATTTCCATTTGAGAAATTAGCCAGGCAAGGCTGTCTGCTAGGGCTTGGCTGCTGCCACAGATCTTCTGCAAACCTCTACAAATCTAATGCCATCCCTACAAAGAGAGTACTGAACGAAGTCTTCCTGCTGCTGGAATACAAACGAGGGCATGCAGCTCATGCTAAAAATGATTTAATTGGCTCATAACCATCTATACTCTTCTTTGAATGTTGGTATTTCACCAACAGACTGATGCATTTATAATTGCTTTTGAAATATCAACAATTCTTTCCTGACAATTTTATAGGTGTGGAATGAAGTATGCCATGCCAGCAATGTAGACCAGTAACCTCAATGTCCCATATCTGTGTGTGGCTAGGTGAGGGAGCTCTAATGGGACCTGTCTGATTTACAGGGGCAAAAAAATATGCCTGTGTCAGAGATGAAATACAGCCAGGTGAGCCCTTTTAGGAATCTGGATTAGAACATCTAACTTTAGATTAAATCTAAATGGAATTGAGCTATTAACACTCCAGGGGGAAAAAAGCAGCCCTCTTTTCCAGTGTTTTAGCAGTAATCATGCCATCAGTGTTTAACAGGGAACAAATGGGGGAGTCGTGTGATTATTAAAAGCATCTGTGATTACAGAGCACAATTATGGCCATTTCATATATTGATTAACCTGTTTAAAAAAAAACACATATAATAACTAGCTTAACATTTGCTTTCCAAGAAGGATGCACATTTGCTTTTCATGGCCTATAGTGGTAACGATTAGGGACCAGTCAAGTATCGGGACAAGGTGATTACTTAACATCTGTGACCAAGTGAAAGGCTAAAGGAGAAAATCAACCAACATCTGCACTGTCAGTGAAATACTTGGGGGAAAAAAACACAAGTGAAGTGTGATTAATCACCATGGATGTATGATTGAGTCAATTGACTGTTACTTTTTCATGATGATTAATCAGCTACAAAAATTATAATTGTCCCACTTCTAGTGGCTGCATGCTGTGCCCGATGACATCAGCTGGGGCTAGAGATCCTCAATGTGGGGCTTTCAAAAGAATATGCAGATGAGACCTAGCAAGGAGGGGTGGGGCTTCAGTTCCATTGTGAAGAACACCACCCTTCCAGGCTGGGTTGGAGGTGTCTTAGCAGCTTCCTGAGTGAGCAGAGTCTAGGCTATTATTACTGTTTCAGAACCTCATCACCACCACAAGTGAAAAATTAGACACCGATTTTGGCAAATTGGCCTTTGTGATCCTGCCTGGGATACGATCAACACTGTAGTCATTTATTTCCTCCTCCTTCAGTGATTTCCTTCGCGATTAATATGAAAAGGAGGCATAAATACATTCAGTAAAAAATGCTGGCTTTTAATTGTGTATGCCTGAGGCTGGGGCAAGTTGGCTTCTTTGTCACTTTCAATCACATGTATTTGGTATTTTTGGGACATCCATGCAGCCAGCTAAAGAAACTATAATAACCTATTACTGTGATTTCATTGGTATAAGGAACTCTTAGATGAAACTCCTTCAACAAATATAGGTAAGAACTCTCTCTGCAATTTAGAGTCATAGAGAGTTGCCCAGAATCACAGTCAGCTTTTGTCACCATTGGAACTTGAACCCAAGTCTTCCTGACTCCAGGGTCAGCTCTTTATCCACTTTACCAAACTGCTTCTTAAAAAACAAACAAGCAAAACCATTTATCACTAAATATAAAAGAATAATTAGGTATCAACTTGTCCCATGACTATTTCTATCTAAGCTCTACTGAATACAAAGACAAGAAAGCAGACTAACAGTAATCCTAAAGCATATATTTATGTAGCACTTTTTGATTTACAAAGTCTTCTACATAAATTTGCTTCTCACCACCTTTTGCAGCAAGTACTACAGATATTTTTACCTCCATTTAAAGGATTAGGAAATGGAACCTCTGAGAAGTTCTGATTTGTCTATGGATCATATAGATCAGAGATTTAGAGGCAGAAGGGACACTGGAGACATGTAGTTCAACTGCTTAATTTAATTTAAGCAAGGAAATTGAGTTGCATGGAGCCTAAGTGACTTGCCCATGATCACACCGGTAATAAAAGGCCGTGCTAGGAGGCAAATCCTCTGAATCAAAATGCATTCATTTTTTCTCTAGTCATAAATGCTAATGGTGAAACATTTTACATATATATATCACATAAACTTATAAATTTTATATCTTTATATTATATGAGAATATAATATATAAAAATATTATATGACAATATATTATATGTTAATATATGTGAATGTATATGTATACACATATATACATGTGTATATGTATAGATAGATGGACGGACGGATGGATGGATGGATAGATGGCCAATAGTCAGGAAAACCTGTGTTCTATTTCTTCTTCTGACACAATGGCTGCATGATCCTGAGCAAGTCGTTTATCGGTGCTCTAACCACCTCTAAAAACATAAGTTTTAGAGAAAGTGCCACACTGCATCATAGAGGGAGTTTCCTCTAACAATGGAATCATAAGATTAGTCCCCATATATTAACTTCCTGATTCCATGTCCAGGATTCAATACACTGGCAGAACACATGGTGGCTATCACAGCATGTTACTAAGGATTCATTCCCTTTGTTGTGACTGAATTTAATGAAGGATAGAAAAAAATAAATGCTCTCCCATCAGAACAGTAGGCTATACCACTATAGGTGTGAAAAATGATTTTAAATGATTATTAAGTATTCATTATAAATGATTATTATTTAATATAACAATAAACCTTTGCCCCATGTCCTTCTGGTGCCTTTCAGTGATCATGGTCTATAATGGCACAAACTCAAGTACATATTATAAGTTTCATAGCCAACCTTTGTGTGTTGGGTAATCCTGTGACTGTCATCATGCTGCTGAATGTATAAAGTATGTTATTTTATAGACACAATCCCCCAGGCTCTTTGGAAAAGATTGTTACCTTAAATTCACGGTTAATCTGCCAGGCTTGATATACTAAGATCTGACACAATACCCTAAATGATGAATTATTCCATGAAATTTTGCCCCATCAGGCAAAATTTAAATATGCTGTTGGGCTGTCTAGAAGGTGAGTCACTGCATCTGAAAAACCTCCCATCTCCTCCTCACTCACTGTTTTAATTTTAACATTTTGTGTGCCTTAAAACCTCAACTACTTTGTAAAGATGAGATCCCACTTGAAATTTAAAGTTTGCAGTTTTATTTAGAATTTTTAAAAGGCAAATTTCAGAGGAAAAAAATCCTTAGAGATAACATCTTTAGAAGAGAATCATCTTTTATATTCATTAAAGAAAAAAAAAAGGATTTCAAATTTCTTCCCAGAGAGTTCTGAGGCAGCCTTACCTCTCTGAGTTTTCTGCTCTACATAAAGTCCCACTAATGATCTGTAATGAAGAGTTTCTTTGTGCACAGCAAGCATTTTTAGCTCTAAAGTTCAAGAAATAGCACAATTTTGCCAACAATCTTCCCCTTTTAGCACATTGACTTTACTTCTGAACCGAAGCACTAACATGATTTGAAAAAAAATACCAGGCGAACACTTTAGCTGCTTTTGTGGGTCTTAATAGATGGAGGCTTAAATATAACTACTAATATCTACTTATATGCTATCATTTTAATATACAGGTATGTAGATATGTACATGAATGCATGACACAGATGGATTCATTGATACATATCATTTGATTTCTTTTACTTTTGTGCCAGAAATATTTATCTCACTTCCACAATATACTAAGATCCATGAACCCATAGGGGCCTTAGATTTTTCCATTTAATATGAGACACCAGAGACCTTCTAGCTTCCTAAATTTAGATTAAAAAAAAAAGAAACATAAGAGCTCTAATCTCCTGAGCTTTTTCCTAGGTACCTACTAATTGTTAATTATTAGAGACTAACTAAGTCACTGAAGTGAGTCGTTTGGCTGGTGTCTCAAATGCTGTCATTTACTACTACACAAATCAGCCTGGTGATAGAGTGTCTTTAAATTAGGTTACAACCATGCAGTTATTGGACAGGGAGTAATTGATAAAACCATTAGTAACACTTGTAGAGATAACAGCTAGCAAAATCATGCAACCATAATTATTCCTAATGGATACATGCTATAAATTGTGGCAAGAAAAAATCTTGCATTATCTTTCAATCAAATCTGACAGTCCTGGAAGATTACTGTAGACTAAATGCTTGGGTGTGAAAAAAAATGACCTATCAGACTCTCATTGCTATTTCCTTTCCCTCCTTCCCCATCAAATTATGGGTTTTTCTTTTGTAATTTCTTTCTGTGATAGCTTTTGAGGAAAGGAAAAAGTAGTCCTCTTTATTAGTTGTCTGTCTTGTGGGTTGTTTTTTCTATATTTTCACGCATGCAGAAGATATGTCAAGACTTTTTGAAATGTGACATGAATAGAGTTATTGGTTTGAAGGTAAAAATGTTGAATTATATTGTATTTTTTCAATAGGTAAATGTTACCTGCTGATACACATATGTATGTATTTACACAGCATCTCAAGCTTTGTAAACACTTTATATGTTACATCTTTTAATCCTCATAACAATTCTGTGAGGTGGATACTGGTATTAACCACATTTTAAAGATCTGAAAATTGAGCCTGAGAGGTCAAGTAAAGTTCCCCAGGGTTATGTAGCTCATAAGTGTCTGAGCTCACACCTAAATCCATGTTTTCCTGACTCCAACACGAGTACTGTATGTGCACTGCTTATGTTAACATCGGCGTCAAAAAACAAAGTTCTCTGAAGTTCCTAATCATGATCCCCTACAGTTTTTCTGACCCTGCCCCTCCTTTTTCTCCTATTGTGAAAACATTATAAAGTCCAGACATTGTCCCGTCTATGGAGAATACACAAAACTACATCCAAACTTCCAACATAGCTTCTTTCCCTATTAACATCCCTTTTGATTTGATACTTCTAAGTTGTCCTTCAATTGCTTAGGTAAGTCTGTGATGTGGCTAGAGTAAGAAAAAAACTTCTTAGGAACATGGGTGTATGTGTGTGCGTGTGTGTGTGTATGTGTGTATAGATTGTTGGCATCGTTAACCTTTTAAAATTTTTAAATACCTAATTTACTGGATATATCATCCTGATAAGCTAACTTTGGTTCCTGCTCTGGCAATACTCCTGTAACTGGGGCATGGTGGAAAATAGTTTGTCCTAGTTCCCTAAGAGGAGGTAGTAGGATACTTCTTCCAAGCAGTGAAAAAGGTGGGTTCTAGTAGGTTAAAGTACATTTATAATCCAGATGCCTGGGGCATAAGGATCAGGCCACCTTCTATCACAATAACACTGCATATAGGATAAAACTATCTCTTTTTTAGAGTCAATTTAAGCATAGGTGTCTGTGCTACATATACACATTAAACTAAATATTGTGTCTTATAATCTTATTTCCTTCCTTCTTTCCTTCTGGCCTCTTTTCCTTGCTTCCTCCTGTCCTCATTCCCTTCTCTCTTTCCTTCCCTTTTGTCCCTATTTTCCCTTCCTCCTTCTTTTCTTCATCTTTTTCCTTCTTAAAGAAAAGATTTTCTACTTGTCCATATTTGGTCCAGGGTCACTAATAATCGGCAATTAAAGTGACAGCTGCACTCTGGATTCTCTCAGAGTATCCACTAGGCCTGGTTCTTTATCATTTTCCCTGTCCTTAAGAAGAAGAGGAAGAGGAAGAATTTAGTCACCTAAACTCACTAGACTTCATTTATGCCATTTGTAAAATGAATGGGGTGGGATAGATGATCTTTAAGGTGCTTGCTACCTCCAAATCATAACATGATACAAAGTACTGGAAATTATACCTATGATTAAAATGGGAAATATAACTGGTATCTAAAGCCCTAATGGTGCCTTATGTTAACAGCTTAATCATACAACTAAGTCATAACTAATAGGAATAAAAATGAACTTTTTTCTAATTTTTTGGAGAGGAATCTGTCAAAATTCACTCCCCCCACAATAAAAATAGACACCAGATTTTAAATAATTGTCACTTGCAGGACAACTCATAAAGTCATACTCAACATTTTAGTTTCCATGATAATACATTGAATGTCATTTCTGTTTTTATTAAATGCAATATAATAATGCACACATATATACTCAAGCTACATATATATACATACATGTGAACATTCTAATGGGGAAGATAAAAGATACAGAGGAATGTTGTTTAAGAAAGGGTGTTTTGGCTTGGGAAGAAAACAAAATGTCAGAAATGATGAGTTGAACAATTAGTCCATTGAAATTTCATTATCTGTAATGTGTTTTAAAGCAATAATTACTAAATATTTAATACTAATTAAAATGGAAAAGGAGATCAGTGGAAATTATCATATGATAAGGAAGCCGAAATAGAGTTCAATTACCCATTTTTTAAAAATTTGACTATATTAATTGGAAAAATAGTTTCCTATTTAATAAGAACTGATGGGAATACTGGAAATCAGTTTGGCAGAAATTAGGTTTAGACCAACATGTCACACCACAATAATTTCAAAACAGATATATGACCTGAATAGTAAAAGTCACAATGTTTTAAAAAAATGACAAAACAACGTAGCAGTTATTTTTAGAGTTGGTATGAAGAAGTTAAAGGGGATAGTCCTTAATTAGAAAAAGGTAATAGCTGATGAAAAAAGATTAAAAAATTCTTTAATTAGAAGACATTGAAAAGCTTCTGTGTAGAAATCATTAAGATAAGAAGAAAAGCAGTTGGTTGGGAAAAATGCCTTCAATTAAATATATCTGATATCCAAGATATATTGGAAATTATCATAAACATGTAAGACCTAGAACCATTTTCCACTGGATAAGTAGTCGAAGGATAAAAAAAGTAAAGTTTTCAAAAGAGGATCTACCAACTATTATTAATCACATGAAAAATCATTACAAATCATGAGTAAGGAATGAAAACAAAACAATTTTTAGGTTTTACCTCACATAGAAAACTTGCAAACATGATGAAAATAGTGAAACTGAAGGGTCTACAAGGAGACTAATACACTAATACACTAGTGGTAGAGGTTTCAACTCATCCAATCATGCTGGAACCTAAATTGGTATTATCATGCAGTTTGGAATTTCACTAAAAAGGAAACTAACATCTCTATCTCCCTAGACCCAGGATTCTTCCAAGAATGAAACTCAAAGGAGGTTAAAGACAGAAAGAAAGGTCCTACATACACTGAAATATTCGTAGTATCACATTTTATGGCAGTGAAAAACTAGAAACATACCTATGGGGAAAGCTGAAATTCTGAAAGGTTAAGTCATTTGCCAAGATTCCAATGGAAAATCCTTGTCCAAGGGAGGATTCAAACCCAGATTTTCCCTGTTCCAAATCCAGGAATGTATATATACATACATACATACATATATAAAAACATATATGTATATACATATGTGTATATATAGGTGTGTGTATGTATGTGTGTATATATATGTGTATATATACATATATACATATATATATATATATTTGGGGTGGATATCTCAAATTTAAGCATCCTATGTTTACTTTGTGCCGCCTCAATTCAGCCATGCTGGGCAGTCCTATGCCAATGTCTCCCATGTTGCACAGTCAAATCCAAAGTTCTTGAGAGAGACCTTGAGAGTGTCCTTTTATCGTTTCTTCTGGTCACTATGTGATCACCTGTCTCACTCAAGTTTTCCATAAAATAGTCGTTTCGGCAAGTGTACATTTTGCATTCGAACAACATGGTCAGCCTATTGGAGTTTCATTCTCTGAAGTATAGTTTGAATACTTGGCAGCTCTGCTTGAGCAAGGACTTCAGTGTCTGGTACCCTATCCTGACAGGTGATCTTCAGAATCTTCCTAAGACAGTTCAAATGGAAGCGATTCAGTTTCCTGGCATGGCACTACTGGATTGTCCATGTTTCACAGTCATATAACAATGAGGTCAGGACAACAGCTCTGTAGATCTTCAGTTTGGTAGTCAGTCTAATACTTCTTCTCTCCTAAATTTTTCTTCGAAGCCTCATAAACACTGAGCTAGCTCTGGCAATACGTGTATCAACCTCCTTGTCAATGTGTACATCCCTGGAAAGTACACTACCAAGGTAAGTGAATTTATTCACAGCATTCAAAACTTCTCCATTTGTTGTAACTGATGGTTCCATGTATGGATGGTGTGATGGTGGCTAATGGAGAACCTGTGTTTTCTTGGTGTTAATCATTAGGCTAGAATTAGCACAGTAAGAAGATAATTGATCCATACTTTGTTGCGTCTCAGCTTCAGAGGCTGCATTGAGTACACAATCATCTGCAAACAGAAAACCATGAACCAACACTCCCTCCACTTTGGTCTTGCCTTGTAGCCTTTCCAAATTGAAGAACTTGCCATCAGTATGGTAGTTCACCTTGATGCTATGTTCATCCTCTCTGAAAGTATTTGTGAAGCCAAGATGGTGGAGTAGAAAGACACACTTATGCTAGCTCCAAAACCACAGCCTATAAAACATCTGTAAAGAAGAAATCCTAACAAATTCTCGAGTGGTGGAAGCCACAGAACAACAGAATGGAGGAGATTTCTGTTCCAGAAAGACCTGAAAAACTCTCACCAAAGGTCCGTTGCACATGGGACCAGAATGGAACCCAGCCCTACCTTGGCCGCACAGCCCTGGGAGGAGCAGATATGAGCAGGCTTCAGGGTTGTAATCTCTGGTGGCAACAGGGTCCCTCCACCTACAGACGCAAAGGTCAATGAGAGACACTTCTGGACTGGCTGAGAGGGGAGCAGGATGTCTCCATAACTTAGGCCCCCTCGGGAGGCAGAGGGTAGACAGAGGCTCACAAAGCAGGCAGGAGCTCAGCTGGAGCTCCATTACAGAAGGTCTCTGCATAAACCCCCTGAGGGAACTGAGCCTGGGAGGCAGCCCTGCCCCAACCTGAGAACCTGAATTTAATCTTACCCTGAATAGTAGCCGAGCCCATCCAAGAAGGCCCTGAGGCTGGGGAGCAGCATTTGAATCTCAGACCCCAAGCACTAGCTGGACAGATCTAGGCAGGAGTGGAGAGGTATCTCAGAAGTCAAGTAACTGGCTGGGAAAATGCCCCAAAAAGGGAAAAAAAATAAGACCATAAAAAGTTACTTTCTCGATGACCAGATGTTAGCTCCTTTCCTTTCTGATGAGGAGGAACAATGCTTACCATCAGGTAAAGACATAGGAGTCAAGGCCTCTGTAGCCCAAACATCTGAAATAGATATCCAATGGGCTGAGGTCACGGAAGAGCTCAAAAAGGATTTTGAAAAATCAAGTTAGACAGGTGAAGGAAAAACTGGGAAGAGAAATGAGAGAGATGCAAGAAAAGCATGAAAAACAGGTCAATACCTTGCTAAAGGAGACCCAAAAAATGCTGAAGAAAATAACACCTTGAAAAATAGGCTAACTCAATTGGCAAAAGAGGTTCAAAAAGCCAATGAGGAGAAGAATA
>CM053770.1:375364037-375415600 GCA_028658325.1 Potorous gilbertii | reverse complement strand
CATTTTGGTATGAAAACCTATCTTACAATACAGGAAAGTGGGGGAGATGGGGATAAGCAGGGTGGGGGCAATGATGGAAGGGAGGGTAATGGGAAGAGGGAGCAATTTGAAGTCAACACTCTTGGGGAGGGACAGGATCAAAAGAGAGTATAGAAGCAATGGGGGGGCAGGATAGGATGGAGGGAAATATAGTCAATCTTAGACAACACGACTATCATGGAAGTCATTTGCAAAACTACACAGCTATGGCCTATATTGAATTGCCTGCCTTCCCAAAGGGAATGTATGGGGAGGGAGGAATGGGTAGAAGCTGGAACTCAAAGTTTAAGGAACAACCATTGAGTATTGTTCTTGCTACTAGGAAATAAGAAATACAGGTAATGGGGAATAGAAAGTTATCTGGCCCTACAGGACAAAAGAGAAGATGGGGACAAGAGAAGGGAGGGATGATAGAAGAGAGGGCAGATTGGTGATATGGGTAATTAGGTTGCTCAGTGTATTGGGAGGGGGGAGGGGACAAATGGGGAGAAAATTTGGAACCCAAAATTTTGTGAAAATGAATGTAAAAAGTTAAATAAATTTATTTAATAAAAAAAGAAAGTATTTGTCAATATGGCTGAAAACATCATGTTGCAAAGCATGGGAGGAAGCACAAAGTCCTATTCCACTACATTGGTATTTCTAAATTTAGGATCCTGATACATGGCTCTTATTTCTCTATGCTATTTAATCTGTTCTTCATATTTTCATTTATCCATATTGAATTTACACTTCTAGAGTAAGAACATTAATGGACTAAAGAGTGACTCCATTAGAATCTTTGATGCCCAGGTATAAAGGGAATGGGATCTTCCTCTCATACTATAGGATAGAAGGGATAAATCATGCTCCATTTCTTTGAAAGAGCAGTCGGTATATGGAATTAAGAGTACAACTGAAATGAACCATAGTAACAGGGAAAAAGAGATCCCCAATCCACTTGTATGAGTTACTGAGGTTGAGCATTACCTGAAAGGTCAGCTTTTGTGGGGGCTACAGTGACATTTCAATTACTCATTTTTAATCTTGTGCATCAATATGTATATCTGAGACAAACAATACAGATGAACAGTGAATTGGGTCCAGAACTAAACATGAGGAGTAAAACCCTTTGGATTGTCTTTGGGAAACTGCCAATACCTACATTCTACTGCTCAACAGCAATAAAAAGTATTTATCAATCACTTACTACATACTAGGCATTATGCTAAACACTTGTAATAAAATACAAGTAGTTAGAAAAATAGCCCTTACCCTCAAGGAACTTAAATTTTAAAACAACACATAAAATGAAGTAGAGTGCTGCTTGGAGAGAAATGAAAAATGAGTGCCCAACTTAAATGGAGGTTCTGGGAAAAGTCATACAATGAGAAGGTGAGAGTACAAGGAGGGAAGAATATTTCCAATGTGTTAATCTCAGGACTGGAATGAACTTTCAAGATGAAGATTTATCTGGGTCATGCTAAAGACAGTCCTGAATGCAGCTTGGAGATTTGCACTGCAAAGAAAAGGGGAAGTAAGGGTTACATTTTTAAGGTGGATGATTTTTAAAATAACAATTTTCTCTTGGTGTTGCTGTGGGGCTATGACACATGACACACTACAGTCTTTAAAGAATTAAAAATAATTATTATACAGAGGACAATGAAGTTAATGTGAAACATCTGCAACATATACTTTTGAAGAAAAAGTAGGATAAAAAATGTAAAAAAATAGGCTGCTCAAATAGGGTGGACCCCAACATACTTAGAGAAGGACATGGGTGAGAAGCTCTTTGGATAGATAATTATGGATGAACTGCCATCCACATTACATAAAAGAACCTCCAGATCAATGAGATTAGGGATCTAATTGACTATGTGAATATATGCATATGTCATTAAATTAAGATTTAATATGTTGGTAATAATTGTTAGCTGTATGAATTCTATCTGTACTAGGCAGAGCTCAATATCTTACTATATGAAATTGTGTTTTTACCTTACAAATTTCTTACTTTTTCTTATATTTACATGATTAATTCTTAATAATTTCTCTCAATAACATTTAACAAAAATTTTCACATGTGTTATTAATGAAGTTGCAATAAAAAGGCAGTATGATGTTGCAGAAACTATCTTGGGTTTGTGATCGGTAGAGACAAAGGACAGAATTCCATTTGTGATTATGACTATGGCTGAATCATTGAATTTCTCTGAGTCCTAGGTTTCTTATCAGTAAAATACAGCAAGTAATAGCAACAGTAGTGACTTCAAGAAGTGATTGTGGGGATCAAATTATTTATTATCCAATAAAAGTTCTTTGCAGACCTTAAAGTGCTTTAAAACAAATGACAGTTTTTTCTTGTTGAAAAATAATTTGGATGCAAGCAAACTGACACACCTCACTTGCTTAAGCCTTCAATGAGATGATTTACGTGTGATCTCTAGTATTGGAGTGATAGGAAAAGATCACACAGAAGGAAATGGAAAGAACATATAAGTGAAGGTGGTGTAAAAACAAGATAGAAATTTTGATTTAAGAGAAGACATAAAAATTATAACTTATCTCTGATACTCTTTGTAGAAACATTTTGTGATATATTTCTTGTATTATCTTGATGAAAATTATTAGAACTGAATGGTAGGCTGAGCATAACCAGATTCAATTTAAAAGAGCTATATACTTGTGTTCAAAAAACAGAATTTAAAAGTGTGGAAATGTGAGTCAGATGCAGAACCTGAGGTCCTAGTAGACTAACATCCCCACCTACCTTAGCACTGTTATATCTGGAGAAAGGCAATAAGAATCCTAAGTGTAGCTCAGAACGATGACACATGAGGAATGTTTGAATAAAATGAAAATATTTAACCTGGAAAAGAGAAGACTCAAGAGAAAGATGAGGATTGTCTTTTGTTGTCTTTGAACATCTGAAGAATTATGAGGTAGAAAGGGGATTAGACTTTATTTCTGCCTGACCTTAAATCGCAGAATTAGGAACAATGGGAAAAAATTGCAGAAATGAAGGAAAATTTTAGCTCAAGAAAAGGAAAAAAACCCTACTTTCTAATAATGAGACTAGTTTCACAAAAAAGAAAATTAACTTCCTTATGGGATATCAAGGCAGCTAGATGGCATAGGGCATAGAGTGCTAGGCTTAGAGTCAGTGAGACCTGAGTTCAAAATTAGATTCAGGCACTAACTATGTGACCCTACACAAGTTTGACCAGTTTCCTCAACTGTAAAATGAAAATAATAACAGCACCTACCTTTCAGGTTGTTGTGAAGATATAATAAGAAAATATTTATAAAATACTTAGCACAGAATCTGCCATATAGTTTTTGTGCTTGTGTTTTTCCTTCATTTGTGAAGAGGACCATGACATCAGTGAAATGATGACATGACTTGCAGTTGATTTGAGTGAGGGATGGTTATGCAAAGTCACCAGCTTCACCAGAGCCATCTGGATCCAGTAATCAGATATTCAACAGGATGACTGCAGATGACCCAGGATGCAATGGGACACCCAGGCCCTTTTAGGTTAAGGCCTTTTCAGGTACTCACTTAGAGTGAAGTAATGCCCATTCAGTGAATAGATCTCTTTAAGAAGTAGTCAAGGGATGCCCCCTTTAATCAGAAAAATAAAAATATCAAGCGGAGAGGGCAAGACCATCAGGGTTGCTGTTCCAAAGAGAAACAATTACCACTGATAGGCACTCTAAGTTGGGAGGGCCCAAAAGATAGCCATTAAGTGGAGCTTGGGCAGAAACCTATTGTGTTCCAATCTATAGGCTTCGGAGTGAATTGAATATAGTAGACAATTCATGAATGAGGAAGGGGAGAAAGAGGACAGCAAGAGAGAGGAGAGGGAGAGCAAGAGGAGGAGAGAGAAAGGGGAGGAGAGGAAGAGGGAGGAGATAGAGAGAGGAGAGGGAAAGTAAGAGAGAGGAGAGGGAGAGAAAGGAGAGGAAGAGAGAGAGAGGAGACAATTCCTCCCTTCCTTTTCACTTGGGGTAATCAAGGAGAAACTTCAAGATCAGTTTTCAGTGACTTCTTCTTTGGTAGGATTTGGACAATAAGACCTTGGAAGTCCTCTCCAAGTCCAGCATTCATACCAAAAGAACAAGAGTTCTCTTTATATATTAGATATATCATGGAGTCATAGAACATCAGAGTTAGACAAGACTTTACATGTGTCATCTAATTCTACCTCTTCTTCTCACTCTCCTCTGGTCAAGAGCAACAAGTTATCCTGAAAACGTGTGGAAAACTGAATTGCAGTAGATATGACAAATGTACAAAAAAAAAGTAGAAAAATAGAGAATCTCTGACATAAAGGAGTATACAAGTCAGTTAGAAGACAAAAATACCTTTGCTGAAATGATGTAAGAGTAACTTTAAAAACAACAGATGAAAACAATAATAAATTTTCAGTAGAGCAAATAGAGCATGAATATTAAAAAATTATAAAAGACTGGGTACCTTTTGTGCTGGGCACTAAAGACATTTTTTTAAAGAGCAACTAAGACCTTGAAACTCAAGTATTGTTTATTGGGAGAATGACTGAACAAATTATGATGAAGATAATAATTTTCAATAATACTGAATATGAGGAATTTACAGAAATAGGAAACTTGTGCCAACTGATGAGGAGTGAAGTAAGAATGAAGAGTACAATATGTAAAACAACTAAAATAGGGGTGGAGCCAAGATGGCAGAGTAGAAAGATGGACCTGCAAAAGCTTTCCCCTATAGCCCATACACCTGTAAAAAATGACTCTAAACAAATTCTAGAGCAGCAGAAGCCACAAACAACAGAGTGAAAGAGATTTCCAGCCCAAGGAAGCCTGGAAGGCTGACAGGAAAGGTCTATCACACTACATGCAGAGCAGAGCACAGCCCAACGTGGGCCATGTGACCCAGCAGGGACAGGACCCAGAACAGGCTTCAAGAAGCCATGGGGCACAGCAGTTCCCAAATTGCTCAACCACAAATGCCAAAGACAGCTTCATAGGTCAGTGAGAAAGCTCTTTCATCCAGGAAAAGGAAACGTGATCTGGACCACCAGCAGCAGGCACTGCAGTGTCAGTATCCATTTTTGGAACCCTCCACTTAAAGCCCATGCAGGAATTGAGCAGTTGATCTGGATCTCAGCACTGAGTGGTGGCCCTAGGTTGAGGAGGAGTGCTGGTGTGGTAGAGGTGGAGGCAGTTGTGAAGAGGGAATTCTACTTGTAGATTCTTTGCAGAAAAGTTTTTGGTACCTCTCAGACCAGTGCACAGGCTAGGAGAGGAGTAAACTCCTCTCCCATGACTGTGCCACCTTGGTGGAACTGAGAACTTACAGGTCCCCAGAGTATACCCTCCTATTGACAAAGGACTCAAAAGTCAAGTAACTGGCTGGAAATATTCTGCAAAAGGGAAAAATATAAGATCATTGAAGGCTACTTTCCTGGTGAACAAGTATTTTCTTTCATTGTTTCAGATGAGGAATAACAAAGCATAACATCAGAGAAAGTCAAAGCTTCTGCATCCAAAACCTCCAAAATAAATATGCAATGGTCTCAGGCCATGGAAGAGCTCAAAAAGAATTTTGAAAATCAAGTAAGAGAGGTGGAGGAAAAATTGGGAAGAGAAAGGAGAACAATGCAAAAAAAATCATGAAATTCAAGTGAACAGCTTGCTAAAGGAGACCCAAAAAATGCAGAAGAAAATAGCACCTTTAAAAATAACTCAACTGGCAAAAGAGGTCCAAAAATCCAAAGAGGAGAAGAATGTTTTAAGATGCAGAATTAGCCAAATGGAAAAGGAGGTTGAAAAGTTCACTGAATAAAATAGCTCTTTAAAAACTAGAATGGAACAGATGGAAATCTAATGACTTTATGAGAAACCAAGAAATTACAAAACAAAACCAAAAGAATGAAAAAAATAGAAGAAAATATGAAATATCTCATTGGAAAAAAGAACTGACCTGGAAAATAGAACCAGGAGAGACAATTTAAAAATTATGGGACTACCTGAAGGCCATGATCAAAAAATAGCCTAGACATCATCTTTCATGAAATTATCAAGGAAAACTGCCCTGATATTCTAGAACCAGAGGGCAAAATAAATATTGAAAGAATCCACAGATCACCTCCTGAAAGAGATCCAAAAAGAGAATATTGTAGTCAAATTCCAGAGTTCCCAGGTCCAGGAGAAAATACTGCAAGCAGGTAGAAAGAAATAATTTGAGCATTGTGGAAATACAATCAGGAGAACACAAGATCTAGCAACTTCTACATTAAGGGATCAAAGGACTTGGAATGTGATATTCCAGAAGTCAAAAGAACTAGAATTAAATCCAAGAATCACTTACCCAGCAAAACTGACTATAATACTTCAGGGGAAAAAATGGTCATTCAATGAAATATAAGACTTTCAAGAATTCTTGATGAAAGACCAGAGCTGAGTAGAAAACCTGACTTGAAAACACAACAATCAAGAAAAGGTAAACAGGAAAGAGAAATCATAAGGGACTTGCTAAAATTGAACTGCTTACATTCCTACATAGAAAGATACTATTTGTAACTCCTAAAATTTATCTCAGTATTTGGGTAGTTGGAGGGATTACACACATACACAGAGCACAGGGTGAGTTGAATAGGAAGGGATGACATCTAAAAAATAAAAGTAAAGCGTGAGAGAGGAATGTATTGGGAGGAGAAAGGGAGAAGTGGAATGGGACAAATTATCTCTCATGAAAGAGGCAGGAAAAATGTTTTTCAATGGAGGAGAAAAGGAGGGAGATGAAAGGGAAAAAGTGAAGCTTACTCTCATCACATTTGGCTTAAGGAAGGAATAACATGTTCACTCAATTTGGTATGAAAATCTATCTAACACTATAGGAATATTGGGAAGAAGGGGAGAAGTAGAGTAGTGGGGATGATAGAAGGGAGGGCAAATGGCAAGAAGGAGTAATTAGAAGTAAACACTTTTGGAGAGGGAGGTCAAAAGAGAGAATAGAATAAATGGGAGGCAAGATAGGATGGAGGGAAATATAATTACTCTTACAAAACATGACTATTATGGAAATCTTTTGCAAAACTACACATATATAGCCTACATTGAATTGCTTGCTATTGAGAATTGTTTTTGCATACAATTGAGAAATAAGAAATACAGGTAATGGGGTATAGAAATCTATCTTGCCCTACAAGAAAAGAGAGAAGATGGGGATAAGGGAAGGGTGGGGTGTGATAGAAAGGAGGGCAGATTGGGGGAAACAGTAATCAGAATGCACAGTGTTTTCAGATGGGGGAGGGAAGAGGTGGAGAGAAAATTTGGAACTCAAAATTTTGGGGAAATGAATGTTCAAAACTAAAAATAAATGAACAAACATTAAAAAAACAACTAAAATAACATAACTAAAAACATTAAAAGTCATTTGGACTAAGATTTTATTATAAAGATGAATCATTCTTAGAGTGGTCAAAAAGATGTCTTTCACCTTGCAATGGAAAGGTGAAGGATTATGGATGCAGTGTCATATACTGTTAGAATTAACTACTGTGTTGGTTAAATGTACTGGACTATCAGTCTTTGTTAGAAGGGATGACTCAGTGGACTAGGAGGTTATATTTGAACATGACTACAATGTAAAAATAAGAGGCAGTAATCTCTCTGTCTGTCTCTGTCCCTCTCTCCATGTATATACACACACATACATACATACATACACACATACACACATTTAAAGAAGAGATGCCAATCAGGGAAAGCAAGCATTAGGGTGTACGTGTGGGGGGGGGGTTGGTCAGTGGTAAATTTTTACAAGGTTAAGGACATAAGATGGTAGAATAAAAATATAAAAATATTTCAAATCCCAATTTTTAAATCAGTTCACTCAAGGTGCACAGAAATTCACACACAGTATAATATGAATTACGAAACAAGGTTGCAGTCTATTTATCCTTACATTTTCTTATATGATAAATCCCATGGCAGTAAATTTTTTTGAAGAAATCAAGAGTAGATCAAAAATGTTTCCACAAGGTAATGACCTTAGCATATTGCCTTTCAGGTGACCAGCTCAAATGGCTTTATGACCATTAACTTATTAATTCTTACAATACCCCCATGAGATAGATAAGAGATGAGTATTACTACCCCTATTTTATTAGCTTGGAAAAAGTGAATTAAAAAGAGTTGAAATGCCTCAGCCAAGGTCACACACTGGACTAATGGCACAGACATGAAAAGAACCATGTTTGAACTCCTCAGCCATAGACAACATCAACTAGCATCCAAATATCAGTCACTGGGGGGACAATGATGTGTTAGATAAAATGTTAATGTTTGAAAAACCTCTTAGCTTAGAATATAAACTAGTGCTTGGATAGCACAAATGAAATCGGTTAAATTAGTTCCAGTGAAACCTTTTGTCCTTTAAATGAAAAATTAACTAACTTGGTACATAGATCAGAGCTGGACTAACTTTAATATACTCAAATTCATATAAACCTCACACACTTCCCTGGAGAAAGTTGAGTATCTAAAGATTTAATTCAAGTTCCAAGGTCAAGCTAAATAGATCTGAATTTCTTCTTAAAATGAGAATTTCATTCCAATAAGTATCTGACTTCAATTTACTGTTCTTTCCCAAATTGTGACAGCATGGCCCAGGTCAGCCTAGGAAGATCAAATCACATAGCTTGGGCACAATGCCCAAGATAGGACTCTTCTGCAACTGGTTGGGTAGCCAGAATAGAGACTTGGGAAATAGATTGAGCTGAGCACCGAAATCCAGAGGACAGGTTTTGTCTGAGGTGTTTGGAGAGCTGCTTCAGCCTGTGGCTTTTCTTTGTCAGTGGACATCAGAGCAAAAGGGTCTTAGGTATCCCATCCTGAGGTTTTCTATGCCTATATTTTATTGTATTTTCTGGACAAGTAAGTTCATCTGAACAAAAGGAATTAGTCATAAAGATCACAATAACCTTACTTTTGTTATTTGCCATTTTAAACAACAGCTGCATTAAGATGGAAAGCCAGATATCTAAAATGAATAGCAGATATTTAAGAAACTCTATGACTCCTAAATAGCCATTAACTATATTTTAACAGATGAAGCAAATCTGCTTGATTTCTTTGGGGGGAAGGGATCATTTTTTTAAAACAATTATGATAGACTTTCTATATTTTTTTAGTAATTTATTGACTTTTTAAAAGTCAGCCCCACTTATTTCATTGCCTCACTCTGTCCCCCCTAATTCTGAATATTAGAAATGTCAGGAATTTTTAAAAATGTTCTTGAAGAAAAAGAGCTATTCCATTTAATATTGTTTTGCTCATCATTTAGCAAAAAGTAATATATATATAAATAATCACATTCAGTGATAAGTATGAGGATATGTTCAGGTGGCATGAAAGGTACTAGTTTGGGGGTCAGATTCAAATTCTACTTTTACCATTTACTATGCGACCTTGACAACTCATATAATCTTTCTAAGTCTTAAATTTCCTCATTGGTTACATGAGGTTATTTGTGGCCTCTAAGATCCATTCCAGCTCTGAATCTCTGTTTTTATCTCAGATCCTATGATCTAGAGGGTGGAAAGAGCAGTTAAATGGGAGTAAGAGGATATAGGTTTCAATCCTTTCTTGCTAAATATTCCTTGTGTGACCTGAGTTACACCATTTAAATAGCTGTCCTTCAATTTCCTCATCTCTAAAATGAAGGTGCTAGACCAGTTGATCTCTAAGCTTTCTTCTGGTTTTAAAACTTATCATTCAATGTATGCCGAAAGAGAACACTATCTTTGAGAAATGTCACCACTTTTAATAATACAGAAATAACCTAGAATGGGGCATCATTAAATCAGGGGGAAGTAATTAGTAATGAAATAATTAGCAGGATAAATTCAAAAACACTCCAGCTTTTCATAGGAATGCTTGAAAATGTAACTTTTAAAGAGCAAAGACTCCACTTTAAGTTACTGAGAATCTCAAAAGTACAGAACACCTTTAAATGATTTGCACAACTTTGCTAATGCAGGGTGACTTTTACAGAGACCTTTAAAAAGTGATTCCAAAGACAAACATTCCAAGGATAATTAAAAAGAGTATGAGTTGAAGTGCATGTCTAAGAAAGTTAGACCCAGACTAGACAGTGTTCTTTCAAGACCACATTCAAGCACACTTTCAATATATTTTACAGATATGATACTGCTGAACTTGAAAAGGTGGCAAGGTTGAAAGCATGAGCTATGAGACCAAACTAGAACACCTAAATCTAGGAAATCTAAACGAAATCACTTAAAGAGTAGATTTAATTGAAGTATTTTAAATTTTAAATGGAACAGATAATGTCAACAGGAACTGCTATTTTCAGAGCAGAACAAGAAGGCAGGACATGAGGAACATAAATGAGAATTAAAGGAGAACAAATTCAGAGCAGACATAAGTACTCATTCATGCTGGGAATAATCAATGTGCAGAAAATGGTCTCATACAAAGGGTATTGAGAAAAAAGCACAGGAGTCATTGGAGAAAATTTCACTTCTACAAATTAGAGTGATAAAGAAGGGACATATTCCAAAGTACAAAATATTAGTTTTCCATATACCATCATCTCATGATGCTAAGACAATGTGTTGTACTTCTTTTGTAAGTTTCAAAACATTTTTGCATAGTGCTAAGCATATAGTAGGAAGAGAGGAGGAAGAGAGGGAGGGAGAAAAGAGTGAAAGGAGGGAGAGAAAAAGGAAGGAAGAAGGAAATGAGGAAGATGGAAGCAAGGAAATAAGGAAGGAAAGACAACAGATAAAGAGTGAGAAAGGGATGGATTGTGAGAGAAAAAAAGGCAAGAAAAGAGGAAAGAAGAAAGGTAAGAAAAAGGAAGGAAACAAGTGGTTATTAAGTACTTTTTATAGGCCAGGCACTTTACAGGTATTTTTCTCATCTGATCTTCACAACAATCCTGGGATGAAAGTGTTATTCATATTTTCATTTAAGGAAACTAAAGCAAACTGAAGTTAAGTGACTTGCCTAGGGGTACACAACCTGTGTGAGACAAGAGTAGCACAGAACTGGCCACAGAAAACCAGGAGCAGGCTTTGGGGGGCTGACTGAAATCAGTGGCAGCAATGTCAATTTACAGACTTCTCAGCCAAGAGATGATAAGGGGATTTGACAACTGATCAGAAAGAGATTTACATAGGTCCCTTTGCTGGTACCAAGGGAAGGACTCTATTGCATTGGCTGTACTTGGATCTGGGTCACAGTCTTGTGTCTTAGTCCCAGTGAGAGGAAGAATGCTATCACAGCAGAGCTCATGGCCATAGCAGAGCAGAGACTGTGGTCACAGTTCCAGGGTTGAAAAGAGTTCTTGTGATCACTCACAAACCAGTTCACAGTATTAGAAAATAGTAGACATACCTCTCTATATATCATACTGCCTGAGAAGAGGCAGAAACTTACAGGTCTCCAGAATTATCTCTGAAAAGAGATATACAAAAAAATGAAGCATGGAACACAGTGCCCCCTACACTTGGGAAGCAGAATTCCATTTCAGCATAAAATTGAAAGTTAAGAAATAACCTGGAAAATGATCAAAGAACAGAAAAAAAAATTCTGACTATAAAAAGTTACTATGGTGACAAGGAAGATCAAAATACACACTCAAAAGAAAAGGTCAAAATTCCTACATCCAAAGTCTCAAAGAAAAATATGAATTTGTCTCAGGCCATGGAAGAACTTAAAAAGAATTTCAAAAAATGCAAGAAGGTAGAGGAAAAATTGGGAAGAGAAATGAGAGTGATGCAAGAAAACCATGAAAAAAGAGTCAACAGCTTAGTAAAGGAAATGCAAAAAATACTGAAGAAAACAACACCTTAAAAAGCAGAGTAAAACAAGTGGTAAAAAAGGCACAAAAATTCAATGAAGAGAAGATGCCTTGAAAAGATGAATTGGCCAAATAGAAATATATATATATATAAAAAAAAGATTCCCTGAAGAGAAGAATGCCTTAAACATAGAACTGACCAAATGGAAAAGGAAGCTTACTGAAGAAAATAATTCCTTAAAAGTTAAAATTAGGAAGATGGAGACTGAGAGCATGTATTCATCTGAGCCTTATCACAAAGTCCCTTCTAAAAATAGAATCTGAAAAATTTTTGAGTGGTGGAATCCACTAGGAGACAAGAATGTGGTAGATTTCTAGACCAGGACAGTTCAGAAAGTTGAGGGTCGATGGGAAGGATCTGTTATACAAGGCTGGGAGAATGCAGGGTACACAGGCTGCACCAGCATAGATTTCCACTTATCAGGGCAGAGTAGGAACCACCAGGGTAGATTGAAGCAGAAGCAGCAGTATGGTTTCTCAAGCATGTCAGCACAGTACAGGAGTCCAGCAGAACTGAGTGAGAGAGAAGCACAAGGCCCCCTGTAAGAGCAACGGCCATTTCTGAACTAAATGTGTGAAAGTCACCTACTTGAACTTCTGGAAGCCAAGATGGGAGAGTAAACCATAAGTGCTCTCCCCCTGCCCTTTTTGAACTTGAAAAACCCAAGGAATATTTCCCCAGGAAAAATCATGGGATAGTGGGATCAGTAGAAGGGGCACTGAAGTCCCTCAGCTCAGGAGGCTAGGGAGATTGACAGGAAGAGTAGCTCTTGCTGTGGCTGGAGGGGATCAGGGCAGGACCTGAGGCACCCCAGCAAACCTCAAGTCAGAAGACCAGAAGGAGATCCTGAGCCCCAGGGAAGTAGACCTGGTAAGTGCCAAAACCAGGACACCAGGCATGCCTTGAGAGAGCCAGGGGAAATGAGAAAACATCAGTGCAAATCAGTCACTAAGCCTGCCTGTGCTCTAGCACACACCAAGGAGAGGAGAACCCCTGTGCCCAAACAACCCCCTACCCCATATCTGATGCAGCGAGCTTCAGTGTAAGCCCAGGGAAACTCAGAAAGACTTCACCTGCCCTCGGCCTTAGCACATACCAGGTAAGCTGCAGCAGTCTAGCTTCTAGCTGAAAGAACCAGAGACCACAACACACAAAACCTCAAGTTCTCAGCATAAGAAATGTGGGACAGAGCCCCCTGTGACCCAGAAGCAGAGAGTCACTTGAAAAGCCAGAAAAAGGCAATCACCATGAGCAAGAAGCAAATCATAAAAGCAAAGACCATAGAATATTACTATGGAGACAGAGAAGATCAAAATGCGAAATCCGAAGTGGACACCATTGACACTGTACTCACATCTGAAACCTCAAAAGGGAATATGAACTGATTTCAAGCGCAAAGAGCTCTTTCAAGAGTTCAAGAAGGATTTTAAAAGTCAAATCAGAGAGGTAGAAGAAAAATTTGCCAATGATTTTTGAAATATGAATAAAGAATTCACTGAAGAGAAGAGTTACTTAAAAAGGAAAATTGGGCAAATGGATATGGAGATACAAAACCTAACTGGAGAAAATGACTCCTTAAAAGAAACAAGCAGATAAATGAAAAAGAAGGAACAAAAGTTAACTGAAGAAAATGTATTAAAAATTAGAATTGGGCAAGTAAAACTAAAAACTCTATGAGACATCAAGAATCAGTAAAACAAAATAGAATGAAAAAAAATAGAAGAAAATGTAAAACATCTCATTGGAAAAACAAGGGACCTGAAAAATAGATCTAGGAGAGAAAATCTAAGTATTATTGGTCTACTAGAAAGCCATGATGAAAAAAAAAGAGCCTGGACAATATCTTCCAAGAAATAATCAAGGAAAACTGCCCTGAGGTCCTAGATTCATGGACAAAATAGTTATTGAAAGACTTCACCCAATCACCTCCTGAAAGAGATCCCAAATTGAAAATGATGAGGAATATTGTTGCCAATTTCCAGAACTATCAAGTTAAGGAGAAAATACTGCAAGCAGCCACAAAGAAACAATTCAAGTATCAAGGAACTATAGTCAGGATGACATAGGACCTTGAAGCTTCTACATTAAAAGATCAGAGGGGTTGGAATGCAATATTCCATAAAGCAAAGGAGATGGGACTTCAATCAAGGATCAGTTACCCAGCAAAATTAAGCATAATATTTCGGGCAAGGAGATGGACATTCAATGAAATAAGGGATTTCCAGACCTTTCTGATGAAAAATTCAGAGCTCAACAGAAAATTTGATCTTCAAATACAAGACTCAGGAGAGGCATAAAAAGATAAACAGGGGGAAAAAACCTTGTTATTCAATACACACAAACTGTTTTAATCCCTATATGGGAGGATGATATTTGTTAATCTTGAGAATTACATATTTATTATGACACTTAAAAGGGATATACATAGATAGAGGGAGTGGGTATAAATTAGCTGATGTGATGATAAAAATCCTAATTAAAGGATGTGAAAGGATTATAATGGGAAAAGAAAAAAGGGGAGGTAGCAAAAGGTAAAGTACATCACAAGAAGAGGCACAAAAACATAGTAGAGGGAAAGTGGGGAGGGAGATGTTTGAGCTTTACCCTCATCTGATCAGGTTCAAGGAGGGAAGAACATATTCAGTTAAGTATAGAAATCTAACTTGACCTATAGGCAATAGGAGGAGGAAGGGGAAAGAAAAGGATGGGGAGTTAAAAGGGAGGGAAGAAGTAGCAACAGAAAAGGGAAAGAAAAGAGAGGAAGCTTGTTAGAAGGGAGGAAAGAGGGAGGCAGTGGTCAAAAGTAAATCTCTATTGAGGAAAGGAAGGGAGAAGAGAGAAATAAAAGCATGGGGAGGGGAATCAGATGGATAAAAAGATGCAGATGGTAATAAATGTGAATGTGAATGGAATGAAGTCTCCCATGGTTGTGTTTGTCCTTCATTGCCAAAGAGGACCACGCCATTAGAGAAATGATGACATGACTTGCACTTGATTTTGTTTTGAGTGAGGGAGGGCTGTGCAAGATCACCAGCCTCACTTCTCCTCCACACCCATCTGAATCCAGTGACCAGATATTCATCAGAATGACTGGAGATGACCCAGGAGGTGCTGGGAGACTTAGCCACTTTATACCAAGGTCTATTCAGATACCCACTTAGGGTGATATAAAGTCCACTGATTGAATAAGCCTTAAGTAGGGCATGATCCCTTTAATGAGGGTAAGAAAAATAAAGACATCAGGCTGGGAGGGAAGCAGTAACAGTTACTACTGATAATCACTCTTAAGCTAGGAGGGTCCAGAAGAGAGTCCTTAGGCAGGGGCTTATTGTTGTCCAATATATGAGCTTGAGAGTGCAATAGGTTTAACTTTCCCATAAAACAGAGGGGGACAGCAGAATGGATATAAAACCATAACCCCACAATATGTCGTTTACAAGAAACACATTTGAAACAAGGTGATACACACAAGGTAAAAGTAAAAAGGTTGGAGAAAAATATATTATGCTTCAACTAATGTAAAAAAAAGCAGGGGTAGCAATCCTAATCTCAGACAAAACAAAAGCAAAAATAGATCTAATCAAAAGAGATAAAGAAGGAAATTATATCCTGCTACAAGGGATCATAGACAATGAAGTAATATCATTATTAAATATATATGCACCAAGTGGTATAGCATGCAAATCTTGGAGGAGAAGTTAAGGGAGTTACAGAAAGAAATAGACAGCATTACTATATATATATATATATATATGGACAGACAACTATACTAGTGGGAGACCTCAACCTGCCCCTCTCTGAACTTGATAAATCTAACCTCAAAATAAAGAAGACAGAAGTTAAGGAGGTGAATATAATTCTGGACAGGGTAGATATGATGGACCTCTGGAGAAAATTCAATGAGGATAGAAAGGAATATACCTTTTTCTCAGTGATATGTGTTGCATAAAAAAAACAAAACAAAACAAAAACTGACCACTTACTAGGGCATAAAAACCTCACAATTCAGCGCAGAAAGGCAGAGATACTCAATGCATCCTTTTCAGATCATGAAGCAATAAAAATTATATGTAATAAAGGGTCATGGAAGGATAGACCAAAAATTAATGGAAACTAAATAATCTAATCCTAAAGAATGAATGCGTTAAACAACAAATCATAGAAACAACAACAACTTCATTCAAGAAAATGGCAATAATGAGACAATCTACCAAAACTTATGGGATGCTATGAAACCAGTTCTTGGGGAAGTTTTATATCATTTATTGTTTACATGAATAAAATAGAGAAAGAGGAGATCAATGAGTTAGGCATAAAAAGGCTAAAAAAGGAACAAATTGAAAATCCCCAAGTAAATACCAAATTAGAAATACTGAAAACCAAAGGAAAAATTAATACAATTGAAATTAAGAAAACTATTAATGTAATAAATAAAATTAAGTTTGTTTTATGAAAAAATATGAATAAACCTTTGATCAATTTGATAAAAAAGAGAAAGAAGAAAACCAAGTTAACAGTATCAAAAAAGAAACTCACCTCCAATGAGGAAATTAAATGTAGAAGTTAAATTTACAAATTACTTTGCCCAGTTGTATGCCCATAAATTTGATAACCTAAGTGAAATGGATGAATATTTAAAAATATAAATTGCTTAGATTAACAGAAGAGGAAATAAAATACTTAAATAACCCCATATAAGAAAAAGAAATTCAACAAGCTATCAATCAAGCCTAGGAAAAAATCTCCAGGGTCAGATGAATTTACAAGTGATTTCTATCAAACATTTAAAGAACAGTTAATTCTAATATTGTACAGATTATTAGGAAAAATTGGCAAAGAAAAAGTACTATGAAATTCTTTTAATGATACAAATATTGTTCTGATTCCTAAACCAGGAAGAGTCAAAACAGAGAAAGAAACTCATAGACCAATTTTCCTAATGAAAAGACATGCAAAAATTTTAAATAAGAAAATAGCAAAAGGATTATAGCAACTTATTACAAGAAATATATTATGGTCAGATAGGATTTATAGCAGGAATGTAGGGCTGGTTCAATATTAGGAAAATTATCAGCATTATTGATCATAGCAACAACCAAACTAACAGAAACCATAAGACTATTTGAAAAGATGCAGAAAAAACTTTTGACAAAATGCAATAGCCATTTCTATTGAAAACACTGGAGAATGTAAGAATAAATGGAGCCTTCCTTAAAATAATAAGTACTATCTGACTTTAATCATCACCAAGTATTATACATAACAGGGACAAGCTAGATGCATTTTCAGTAAGATAGGAAGTGAAAAAAGGATGTCCATTATCACCACTGTTATTGAATATGATATTGGAAATGTTAGCTTTAGCTATGTTAGAGAAGAAAAAGAAATTGAAGGAATTAGAATAGGAAGGAAGAAACTAAATTATCACTCTTTGCAGATGACATGACAATACACTTAGAGAATCCTAGAGAATCAAGTAAAAAATTACTTGAAATAATGACAATTTTGGCAAAGTTGTAGAATACAAAACAGACAAAACTCATCTGCATTTTTATATGTTACTAACAAAGCCCAACAGCAAGAGATAGAGAAATCCCATTTAAGTTATGGTACATGCTACAAAATATTTGGGAGTCTACCTGTCAAAATAAATCTAGGGACTATAAGCACACAATTACAAAACACTTTTTTCCACAAATAAAGGAGGATCTAAGTAATTGGAAAAGCATCAGTTGCTCATGGGTAGACTGAGCTAATATAATAAAAATGACAAGTCTACCTAAATCAATTTACTTATTCAGTGCCATACCAAACTACCAAAAATTATTTTCTAGAGATAGAAAAAATAATATCAAAATTTATCTGGAAGAACAAAAAGTTCAGAATACCAAGGGAATTGATGAAAAGAAATGCTAGGTAAGGTGGCCTAGCCCTACCAGATCTCTAATTGTATTATAAAGCAGCAATCTTCAAAACCACATGGTATTGGCTTAAAAAATAGAGTGGTAGATCAGTGGAATAGGTTAGGAAAACACAATACAGTAGTCAATGACTATAGCAGTCTACTGTTTGATAAACCCACTCCAGATTCTGGGATAAGAACTTGCTGTTTGACAAAAACTGCTGGGAAAACTGGATAACAGTGTTGTGGAAACTGGGCATAGACCAATACTTGACACTGTACACAAGAATAAAGTCCAAATGGATACATAATCTAAGTATACTGATACTATAAACAAATTAAAGGAGCAAGTGATAGTTTGTCAGATTTACGAAGAATGGAGAAATTTAGGACCAAACGAGATAGAAAACAATATGAAATGCAAAATGGCTAATTTTGATTACATTAAATTGAAAAGATTTTGTATAAAGCCAATGCAACCAAGATTAGGAGGGAAGCAGAAAAGTGGGAATGAATTTTTGCAACTAATGTCTAAAACATATATTGAACTGGGTCAAATTTACAGAATACAAGTCATTTCCCAATTGATAAATGGTCAAAGGATATGAAAAGGGAGTTTTCAGAGGAAGAAATTAAAGCAATTTATAGTCATATGAAACAATGCTCTAAATCACTACTGATTAGAGAGATGCAAATCAAAACAACTCTGAGGTACCACATCACACCTATCAGATTGGCTAACATGACAAAACAGGAAGATGATAAATATTGGAGAAGATGTGGAAGACATAGAATGCTAATTCATTGTTGGTAGAGCTATCAGCTGATCCAACCATTCTGGAGAGGAATTTGGAACTATGCCCAACAGGGTATAAAAATGTACATACCCTTTGACACAGCAATATCGCTTCTAGGGCTGTCTCCCAAAGAGGTCATAAAAATGGGAAAAGGTCCCACAATGTACAAAAATATTTAGAGCAACTGTCTTTGTGGTGGCCAAGAACTAGAAATCAAGGAAATGCCCATCAGTTAAGAAATGGCTGAACAAGTTGTCATATAAGATACAAGGAACAGTCAGACTTCAGAAAAACCTAGAAAGACTTATATGAACTGATACTGAGTAAAATGAGCAGAACCAGAAGAACATTATACACAGTAACAGCCACAGTGTGTGAGGACTGTTTCTGATAGACTTAGTCCTTCACAGAATTGCAAAAACATTCCCAAAGGACTCTTGATGAAATCTACATCTACATCCAGAGAAAGAACTATGGAATCAGAACACAGAATGAAGCAAACTATTTTTTCTTGTGTTATATTATGTTTTGGTTTGGTTTTTCTCATGATTTCTCCCATTGGTTTTAATTCTTCTATGCAGTATGACTTATGTGAAAATGTGTTTAACAAGAATGTATTGCAGAGTCTATATAAGATTGCATACTGTCTTGAAGAGGGAATTGGAGGGAAGGGCAGAAAAGTGAAAACTTATGGAAGTGACTATTGAAAACTGAAAACAAATAAATTTTTTTTAAAAAGTTAGAATTAGGCAACTTGAAAGCTAATGACTTCATGGGGCGTCAAGAAACAATGAAAAGAAAATAAAATGAAAAAAAGAGAGAAAAATATTTCTTTGGAAAAACAACTGACATGGAAAATAGAATCAGGAGAGACAATTTAAGAATTATTAGACTTCCTGAAAGTCATGGTCAAAAAAAGGGCCTAGATATCATCTTTCAAGAAATTATCAAGGAAAACTGTCCTGATATTCTAAAACTAGGCAGTAAAACAGAAATTGAAAAAATTCACCAATCAGGTCCTGAAAGAAATTCTGAAATGAAAACTCCCAGAAATAAGACAGCCAAATCCAAGATTTCCAAGATCAAGGAGAAAAATACTTCGAGCAGTCAAAAGGAAACAAGTTAAGTACTGTGGAGTCACAGTAAGGATAGCACAAGATTTAGCAGCTTCTACATTAAAGGATCATATTTAAATATGATATTCTGGAGGGCAAAGAAGCTAGGATTACAATCACAAATCACCTACTCAGCAAATCTGAGTACAATACTTCAGAGGAAAAATGTACATTCAGTGAAATAGAGGACTTTCAAGAATTCCTTCTAAAAGACCAGAGATGAATAGACAATTTGACTTTCAAATAGAGGATGCAAAAGAGGCATAAAAAGACAAATAGGAAAGAGAAATCATAAGAGATTCAGTAAGGTTAAACTGTTTATATTCCTACATTGAAAATGATATTTTATAATTCCTAAAACCTGTCTCATTATTAGGGCATTTAGGGCATTAGGGCATTAGGGCATGGAGAGAAAGCACAGGTGTGAGCTGAATATAATGGTATGATTATCTAAAAAATAGAATAAAATTAAGGGATAAGAAAGAAGAATACAGTGGGAGAAGGGAACAGGGAGAGGTAGAATGAGATGAATTACCTGACATAAAAGAGGCCTGAAAGAGATTTTACAAAGAAGGGGAAAGTGGGGGAAGTGGGAAGGGAAGAACATGAACCTGACTCTCACTGGAACTATCTCAAAGAGAATAATAAACATATTCAGTAGGGTGTAGAAAACTATTATACTATACAGTAAGTAGGATGGGAAGGGAATAAGAGAAAGGGGTGGAAATGATAAAAGGGAGGACAGTTTGGGGGAGATAAAAGTCATGAGCAAAACAGTTGAGAATGGATAGGGTGAAAGGAAAGAGAGAAGGATAAAGTGGAGGGAAACAGGACGAAGGGGAACACAGTTGGTAATCATTACTGTAAAAAAATTATAGTCAATTTCTCTGCTAAAACTTCAATTTTCAAGCATATATAAAATGGAGTCAAATTTATAGAAATAAGTCCATCTTCAATTGAAAAATGGTCAAAGGATATGAACAGACAGTTTTCAAACAAAGTAATAAAATGTGTCTATAGTTATATGAAAAAATGCTCTAAATCACTGTTGATGAAAGAAACGTAAATAAAACAGCTCTGAGCTACTACCTCACCCCTGTCAGACTGGCTAATTTGACAGGAAAGGAAAATGACAAATACTGGAGGGGATATGAGAAAATTAAAACACTAATGTGCTGTTGGTGAAGTTGTACGCTGATTCAACCACTATGCAGAGCAATTTGGAACTATGCCCAAAGGGCTAGAAAACCATGCATACCCTTTGAAGATGCAACTCTACTGCACTAGACCTATACTCCAAAGAGATAAAAAAAAAAAAAGGAAAATGACCGGTGTACAAAAATATTTATAATATTTCTTTTAGTGTTGGCAAAGAATTTGAAATTGAGAATACGTTCATCAATTGGAGAATGGCTGAACAACTTGTTATATATAACTGTGATAAAATACTATTGAGTTTTAAGAACTGATGAACAGGATGCTTTCAGAAAAACATGGAAAGACTTACAGGAACTGATACAAAGTGAAATGAGCAGAACCAGGAGAACACTGTATACAGGAATAGCAATATTATATGAAGATGTCCTATGAATAACTTAGGTAATCTTAGTGATGCAATGATCCAAGACAAAGATTTAGGATGAGAGTTGCTGTCCATCCCCAAAGAAAGAACTGGTAGAGCTTGAATGCAGCTATTTTTTCTTGGGGTTTTTTGTGTGATTTCTTTCAAAGAATGACTTACATGGAAATGTGTTTTGTATGACTACCCATGAATAATGCGTCAAATTGTTTTCCTTCTCAATGAGGGGAGGGAAGAGGGAGAGAATTTCGAACTCAAAATTTAAAAAAAATGTCAAATTGTTTTGACGTGTAATTTGGTAAAAAAAAATAAAGTATTAAGATTTTTAAAAAGAAATCTTTAAAACTTTCCTAATCCCTAGCTTGCTGCACTTGAGACTTTTTGGGAATTTCCCCTTGGATGAGATCCAGGCTTCTCTGTTTTTGCTGAGCTGAGTTATAGTATGCCCAGTGGTTGAGCTTTTTCATTCTATATAATCTGGTATATATTCTTCTGTGTAAAACTTCTCTGATTTTCATTTTGCTACTGATTTGAATAAATGAGCTCACTGTTAATTGCTACTTGTGTACTGTGGAACTAGTATTCGGTAGAAAGGGAGTAAAGCCTTGGATGTAGAGTGCGGGATCATCCCTCTTTCCTATAATGACACAGAAATCAGAAGTTAGATTAAATCTGATTATATCCCATAGACTAATCATATTTAAAGGAGCAGACAGACATAATTCTAGCCTGGTATCCCTTCTCTCTGAGGACAGCAGAGTAGTTGCTAGCCCAACTTCCTTCACCCCCTCCAGGCAAAAATTAAAATCTCCTTTGGGAAGGTTGAGTGGAGAAGAACAGGAGTAGGGAATCTGCTGCCTGATGGCATATGTGGCTTCTAGGTCCTCAAGTACAGTCTTTTGACTGAATCCAAATTTCACAGAACAAACCCCCTTAATAAAAGGAATTGTTCTATAAAACTTGTACTCAGTCAAAAGTCCACATCCAAGGAACTAGAAGGCCTCAAGGACTCGGGTTTCTCACCTCTGGTAGACAGATCTATTCTTCCGTTGGAGCCACTTTATACTTCCTACCCCATCCTACATGTATGAGACTGCCCTCACACTACACTTGGGACCTTACAATATATTGAAATATAGTTACAGTTCTGTAAAAATGAATTTGCAGACTACTGACTAAGAATGCTTAGTCTAGAGTTTTGTATTCAATTTCCAGATATGAATTTTGAGGAGGATTCTAACAAACCGGGGAAAGATATGGATGAAGCAGAGTAAGACAATTAGGATGAGAAGAGGACTGGACACCTTGTAAACATAGTGGGAACAGCTGACAGAAGGTAGGAGAGGCATGATAGTTATATCTATACTTTCAAAGAGCTGTCTTGCAAAAGAGGGCTTTGTTTTGATCCCAAAATTAGAACTCAGAGCAGTCATTAGAAGCTGCAAAAATGTACATTTGGGACTAATGTCAGAAAAACAAAAACAGCAAGAACTTAGAAGTAAGTAGAGTTTTTACTTGATGTCTTTTGGTGTTTGCTGTCCTTGTTGTTCAAGTAAAGGAGACATAGATAACCTCTGAGGCAATTTCTAACCTGAGATTCTATAGACACACAAATATCACCTTTTGGTAAATCTAATTTTAGAAAGTCTGAGTTTCTTCATGTAGAGAGTATGCACATGATGCATATACATAAGAAAACATTAGAAATCCAACCTAGCTATCTTATGCATCTGTTGCTTTATTGGGTTTTCCATTCTGTGTAGTTCTGCATCACCTTTGGTTCTTTGTGCTATTTCATCATTTGAATAATGGGGATCAAGACCCCTTTGTGTAAAAAGCTTTGAGATCCACCAGTGAACAGAATAATATAAATACAAAATATGAATCAGAACAGCAAATACAGTATTCTAAACTAACTCAAAGCTTTAATGTTATTACCTTAAAAATAAGTGGATTTTTTTCCCCCTGGAATTATCTTCAAAGACTTCTTTGTAGTTGTATTAGTCAGGAATAATTCAATGTCATAGACTGAACTTTCCTTTTCCCCCCACCTAGTCTATATGTGTTCCATTGTTCTGTGAATAAAGAGAGGTGACTGGATGATAAGGGGATATTTCAGTCATTTTCAATTAGCTGCAGAATGTTTCTTTACAGTAGCTGGGTTTCTGGTTAGCTGACCAACAGAACAATGATGGCCATTTTACACAGCAGAGACAGTGCTGACAGGGGGATAATGAGAGAAACTGTCTCGGATTTTCCTATTAACAAGTGTACCCAAAGCCCCCATTGGCCTTGCTAATGGGTAACAGCATATTACTACTATACTGGTGAAGGCCTTTAGGAGATTACAGACAAAGTTGGTTAATTAGTGGCATCAGAAGTGTTACCCCTACCGCAGTCCAGAATCTTCAGTTTTCTTACAGTTTCTAATTATTTTCTTCTGAATAAGAATACAGTACCAGATTTCCCAACCTGATTATGTGTGGATTCTTAAAAAAAATTTGAATGGGTAATCAAGCACTACTTATTTCAATCAAAATACACTCAAATAGAACCTAACCACAGATGTATGAATACAAGCAGTTCTGGTATTGATATTGATTTTCCAGTAAATCATCTTAAGCCCAAATGATCAAAAATCAAGACAGGTCAACATCAAAGAAACAGGAATATTGGCATGAAAGCAAGCTCTGTTGATTGGTACAAATTAAAAGATCATTTATTAGTGATTATGCTGTATAATACTGCCAGTGCCAAATGAATGCAATTAAGATGAAATGGGCCCCTGCAGCTACAGGGGTTAATAAAGACTGAATTCCTAATGATTTTTCCATTAATTATGAAGATGTCCACAAAACAGCCTTAACAAAGTGGTGGCTACCTCAGACAAATCTTTGTAATCTGGATAAAATGCCTTCCTTAATTGACACGTTACTGGGATAACGTAAAGATTTCTACAGCTCTCAAGTCATTACTTGCTGAGTAAAAGGTAGACAGGAAAAAAACGGGTGCAAAACTCATTGTTGGGGAGGAGGGAAGAGCGTGACAGCTAATGCTCTGAATGACCTGAAAGAACCCTTATGATAGCCTGATGACTGACATTGTTTCAAGGCCAGAAGACTAAATGCAAAGTAAATCTTCCTACTTTGCATTATTTAATTACTCCTGGAAATACTGACATGGAATTGTTTTTGCCTATAAATGTGAGAAAGAAAGAAAAAGAAAGGGAAGAAAGAAAATGACAGAAGGAAGATGGAAAGAAAGGTGGGGTAGAAAGAAAGAAGGGAAGGCAAGACGGAATTATTGGGATTTAGGAATACAACAGTGTCTTCTCTTCTGAAGGATACCATGAGGTAATACTTATTATTTAGGGATGTGGTCTTAAAATTGAAAACCACAAGGTAAATTGATTATTACATTGAAATTAGTTCTTAAATTTGACAAGTTTCACACTGAAAACTAACTTTAAGTCAATCATTTAGTCAAACAACAAGGATTTATTAAGCCCTTACTATGCGCTAAGTTTTCTGCTAGGCACTGGGGATGCACATACAGTAAATGAAATAATCACCACTCATAAGGAGTTCATTCTTAAATGGGGGGAGATAAGAAAGGCATGTATGCATGTATACGCATATAGAAATACACAAATGAACAGAGAGGAAGAGCAATGAGAAGAAATATAAAGTAGTTAAATATGGGATGGTTTGGGAAGGAAAGCACTAGAAGTTGAGGGGACTAAAAAAGATTTTACTTAGAAGGTTGTGCTTGAGTGGTGTTGAGTGAAGGGAAAGATTCAATGAGCTGGAAGTGAGGAGGGAATGCACTCTAGGCACAAGAGACAGTCTGTGTCATGATACACAGATGGGAGGTGGAAAGCTGTATGTGAGGAGGAAAGAAAAGGGTTTTTTTGGTTGTTTGTTTTGTTTAATTTTTCTGGATTGAAGAGGGAGGGAAGTAAGTAATGTACACTGAAGCTGGAAAGATTAGGTTGGGGATAAAGTTATGAACAACTTTAAAAGCATAATCGATTGGAATTGATTGACTAATGGACTAACATGGTCATATCAGCACTTAACTCACTTTGCCAGCAAGGTAGAAGATTGCCTGAAGAAAGGGAGGCCAATTAGGAGGCCATTTTAGTAATCTAGACTGAGGGTAATGAGGACCTCAACTAAGGCGGCAGCTACATAAGCAGATGGAGGGGAACTATATAAGCAGATGTGATATCATGAAGGTACAAATGGCAAGACCTGACAACTGACTGGCTACGTGTAATGATGGGCAGTGAGAAGTTGAGGATAACGCCCAAGAGAGGTTAATCCAAGTGGGCAACTGGAAAGATTGAAGTACTTTCAATAGCAACAGGGAAGTGTGGGGAAAGTGTGTGCTACGAAAGGAAGATAATTTTAGATATCTTGTTTTAGATATCTTGCATTTCAAATGTCACCAGAATATCCAGTTTGAAATGTTTAACAGGTGATGCAGAATTGAATTTACAGGGAAATATCTGGACTGGACATATGGATCTGGGAATCAATGGCATAAATCACATGGACAACAATATGGTTCTCCCTTCAATAACATTCAATAAACATTTATTAAGGTCTTACTTATCTATCACACATAGTACTAGGCATGGGGGAGATACAAGAAAAATAAGATGTAGTCCTTGCCCCTACAGAGATTAAACTTAAGTAGTGATGATACAACATGGGTACAAATAAGGATGATATAAAATATAACTTGGCAAATGTAACAAAAGGAAGTACAAAGAAAATGATGTGTGATAAGACAACAGAGAGAGAGACAGCTTTCAGCCAGGTGAATAAAGGGAGGTTTTATGGAAGAAGTGGGATTGAAGCCATTGGAGTCTGGCTGAAGTAATAGCAGGGAGATCTTGGGGGCAGGGTAGCAGCATGCAAGAGAGAGGAATGGCATCAGTAAAAAGTGTGGGGCACATTTGGAGGGCAGAAAGAAGTGCATTTTGGCTGCATCATAGAATAATAATTAAGTAACATAACACTGAAAAGCTAGTCTATACATAAAATATGTTTGGTACTAGTCAAAAAACAGAAAAATGGCTCAGTAGGATAAATGGACTTTTTTTCCCATGCAATACACACTTTTGAGCAGTGGGATCAGTTTTGAATTAAGATTCTTAATTTGGCAGTCAAGTGATGGATTGATGGATTGGAGAGGGAAAGACACTAGAGTTAAGGAGACTCTTCTAATATAAGGCAAGGGTAAGAATCCACATTAGAGGTGATAAGGGCCTGAATAAGGATGATGACAGTACACAAGGTAAAGAAGAAATAGATTTGAGTGATATTATAGAGCTAGAACTGGCAAAAGGATGGGTTTTTTAAGGAATAAGGAGGACTGAATGAGGTCTTAATGAATGAACAAGGTTATCAACAAGCATGACTGAAAGAATGTTGGGACCAATGGCACAGACAGACAAGTCAGGAAAAGGAAAAGTTTTAAAGTAAAAGAAAATAAGTTCAGTTTAAGACAGATGGCACTTAAGGTTTCAGACATTTCAAGTACATGCACACACAGAAAAACACAACAAAGCATCACCACCACAACAACAAAACAAAACACTTGTCCAACAGAGGCTTAGTTCTATATATAACTGCTTCATATCCCAGCACTCTTTTTGAACCCACCAAGTCAAGTCCCTTCCCTCAGTCAGTCCAATCCCATTCTCATTAACACCAGGTGAAAGAAAAGACAAATCCTGTCTTTTGATGAGTACTAGCAGGTCAAATAACTTTGATATAAGTGACATTGTTCTTTCCCAAAAATGAGGATCTAATTTTGTGCTCTTCCATGCTAAATGTACTTTGCAAACTTGTATCTCTACTGGATATGTATGTGTGTATACACACACACAAATACACACATATACAGAAAGAGAGAGAGAGAAAGAGAGAGAGAGAGAGAGAGAGAGAGACAGAGGGAGAGAGAAGGGTGGCAGAAATGGGAAGCCCTGATGAGAAAAATTGATCACTAGAAGCACATGACTCCCTGCTGACTGTAACTGATAGAAAAATGGGTGAGATGAAGATCTCTCTTCTATGGGTTTGAGTACAGTACAGAGAGGAAGGTAAAGAGATGAGAATTAAAATGCAGTTTCAGTAGGATTCATAGACTATTCTTTTAAGCATAATGATTCTCTAAAACCCCAGGAGATAAGGAAAAGTCATGGACTCTGACAAATTCCAAGAAATAGACAAAGATTATATTACCTCACAGCATGATTTATACTTCCTAAGAAAGTCACATTGATGCAACCAACATTAATTAAGTGCCTACTGTGTGTAAGAAACTGTGCTAGGTGCTAGAAAAATAAGTGAAAAATAAAGAGATTACAGTTCAATTGCAGATGACCTAATTACACTAGAGAAGTATAATACAGGGGGGAAAGCAATAGAAGTAAAAGAGAGGTTCAGACCAAAAAGCTCTAGGAAAAAAATATGAGAAAATTCTTACTTTTAGTTGGGGGATGGTAAAGCATTCAAAAAGTGGTAGAACCTTACATGGGATTTAAAGAAAGAGAAGAATTATTTACTTATTCATTTACTCATTCATTCATTCATTTTAATTTAGAAGTTATTTTTCTAGTGGCAAAGAACTGGAAATTAAAAGGGGTGCACATCAGTTGCAGAAGAGATAAATAAATCATAGTTTATGAAAGTAAGAGAAGTATTTTCATAGCTTAAGTAAGGAAGACTGTATTCCAGGCATGAAGGACAGTCTATCCAAATGACTAGAGCTGTGACAATTTAGAATGATCTGGGGGAACAGATCCAACTTTGCTAGGACATAGTAAATGTGAAGGATGCTAGTATGAAAATATAAAGCTAGGCTGAAGTCAAACTGTGAAGGTGCTTAAATGTTACACTGAAGACTAAGTTTTATTCAATATATACTTGGGATTCACTAAATGATATTTTTGACAGTAACATATGATAGAGGGCAGGGTTGGACTCATAAAGACAGTTTGAAAGCTAGTTCAATAGTACAAGTGATAGCTGATGAATAAGTGAACTTGTGTGGCAGAAATGTGAGAGTATAGGAAGATGGACATGAAAGCTATTGTGGAAATAGAATCCGGCAAATCATTGGAAAGCAAAGATGTAAGGGACAATGAAAGAGTATTGAAATTTTGAGCCTGAATGACTGTAATGTCAATTTAAATAGGAAAGTCCTTCCCATTCATTAATAGTCCCATGTGACCTGGCTGGGTCACATGGAAGTATGAGTCACATGGAGCCTGTGGTGAGAGGAGTTTGCTGAATGGGTGGAGCAAGAAGTGACTCAGTCTAGTCAGAGCTGAGAAAAACAAAGGCAGGCAGGCAGTTGGCTGTGAGTGAGAGAAGGGCATTTTCTTAGAGGAGCCTATTTATGGTAAGGTGTGATAATGTGTCTAGACCTCTTGGTTACAATGATGGATTTCTTTGTTGTTATGTAGGATTTGGCTTTCTGGTGTTGGGGTTCAGCTTCCTGGTGTTTGAATACGTGTTTTGGTTCTGCCTTCCATGTGAAGAGTCTTTTATATTTTGTGATTCAGAACTGTTGTGGCATATTCACAGCTGCTGTAGGCACTGTGAGTGTCACATTGGTGCAACAACAACTTAGAAAAAGAATGGTGGTGATAATGATGATATTGAAGATAACAGTGCTGGTGATGTTGATAACTAACCTTCATATAGCATTTCAAGGTTCCCAAAATGTTATAACTATATAACTATATATATAGTGTGTGTGTGTGCGTGTGTGTGTATACACACATATATTATCTAATTTTATCTTCACAACAGCTCTGGAAGGTAGGCGCTATTACCATCAACAGAAAAAAGGGAATTTGGTAGCAAGGGCAGGAATTATAGTGGGGCTGGAGGGGAGATGATGAGTTAAGTTTCTGGGACACATGGGTGAAGGTCAAGAAATGGAACTGAAGCTGATCTATATCTATCCATCTATGTAGTAATATGCACGTTGTATGCAGATAGACATAGATATACAGAGAGATATGGGCTTATATACCTACATGTCATTTATGTCATGTCTTGCCTATGAAATCTATGAATCTTAATTTATGAAAACTATGAAAATTCTTTTCTTACTTTCACATACCATAACTTATTCACCTATTCCCCAATAGAAGGGCACTGCTTTTAATTTACACTTCTATGCCACTAGAAAAATAGCTTCTAAATCAATGAATGAATGAATAAGTAAATTAATAAATAAATAACCCCTTTTTTTTTCTTCAAATCCCGTATCAGGTTCTACCCCTGTTTGAATAGAAGCTTCATAGAAGCAATAATTGAAGTCATAGAGACTAAGGTGGTAGCTGACAATTAATGCATCTGATATAGAATTTATTCTGGACTGGATAAAAACCTTGGGATACTGTGAGGCCCAATGTATGCTACTATTAACACTAAATCTGATGTACCACAAATCCACTCAAATGATCATTCTCTGTAAGTCTGCATGGTCACGCTTATATGTTGATAGAGGATACAGTTTCATGGAAAGTTTTGGAAGTCTAGGACCCACAGGATAGGGGTTAGAAGGTCCAGAGTTTGGAAAGGTTATATATTCCCTCACTGCCTCACTTAGGTGAAGTAGATTATTTTTGCCTTTTGGTGAACCAGTTAGCACAATCACTGTAAGAAAGACATACCTCTCAAAAAAAAAAAGAGCAAGAAACATCAGTTACCTATGGAGAAGCAGCATGCTGCCCTGGATGTCATAATCCTGCAAGTAAAAGGAAGAAAAGGAAAGGACCAAGGGTAGAATCTGAGGGAACACAAACACTTAAGAGTCAAGAGGAATGTAACAGACCATTAAGGGAGATAGAAAGGTAGTCACACAGATAGAAGGAAAATAAAGAAAACTGAGCTTTAGAGAAGAGAGGAGAGAATATATAGAAGGGAGGAGTGATCAACATTTTTGGTGCTATTGAAATATGGAAATATGGGGGCTAATGAGTACTGAGTAAAGACCACTAAATTTATCAGGTAAGAGGTTAAGGGTGAGCTCATCAAAAGCAGTTTCAAGAGAATTTTGAGATCAGAAGCCAGATTGAAATAAACAGTAGAAGCAGAAAAAGTTAAAAAAATATATAGGGAAGATTAGTAGTGAAGGGGAGGAGACCTATGGGTTCATATCCTTAAAGTTGAGAAGTAGGATATGAGAGAGAGAGAGAGACAGAGGGAAAGAGAGAGAGAGAGAGAGAGAGAGAGAGAGAGAGAGAGAGAGAGAGAGAGAGAGAGACAGAGAGAGAGAGAGAGAGAGAGAGAGAAAGAGAGAGAGACAGAGAGAGAAAGAGAAAGGACCTTCATTCCATATGGAATGCAGGAGGCAGGGGGTTTAATTATTTGATTCTCACTGAGCCTACTGCTGGACAGATCTTTAAAACTTGTAAAGTACAGAGCACCTCAGACTTCAGCTTCAACCCTTTAATGTTCTCATTCAAAAGTATTTGCAGAAAAAAAAAATTCTTGTTATCATTAAGCTTATCTAATTAACATTCATGCTCAGCATGGCTCCGCTGGATATTTTTCCACCTGGTAAGTTTTATGCTACAAGTAGCTATTAGATAAATAGAAGATTCAACTAGTGTTTCTTTGCTCAGCCCCTTAAAAAGTTATGTAATAACTGATGTCAAAGTCCCAATTATATTCTTAGTAGTATTTTTCATACACCACTAATAATAGCTAACATTTATATAATGGTTTAAGATTTGCCAACCACTTACCAAATATTATCTCATTTTATCTTATAACAATCCCTAGGAAATAGGTACTATTATTTTACCCATTTTACAGATGAGGAAATTGAGGTACACAAAAATTAAGTGACTTGTCAAGGATTATACAGTTAGCACTTATCTGAGGGTAGATTTGAACTATGTCTTCCTGATTTCAGGTCCACTGCTTTATCTACCATACTATATAGCTGCTTCTTTCTTTGAAATAGTATCTTTGCATATGACATTTTTTACATAAGGAATAATTTCCTTCCTTACTTATAGAAGAATTGCCTCCTCTAAATTTCATCTAAATTAATGAGTTATTTTTCTAAATAATTACAATTCTATTAGTTCATAAAGTCTTCTTTTGAGCAGTTGCCTAATTCAATCACCAATAGAATACTGTCTTCCTACCAAAGATGATGATGTAGTGATTTGTAAACGGTTTCAACTTCACATTTATCAGTTACTTATATGCTTAATCTGGAAGCTTACAATAATCCTGTGGGATAAATATGGAAGTTATTATTGCCCCTGTTTTAGAGATGAGAAGCTAGACATATGAGTACCTGTGCCATATATGTAAGAACATCTTGATTTGATGAGATTTTGACTTTCATTTCTGCATTCCTGATCCTTCATAGAGACATAACAAATAGCAGTTGAATCTTAGTTTCCAATAGATAATGCTAAATACATTTTTTAAAGAAAAGTCAAAATGGAGTTTGTGTGCTTTGTAGATTCACAGGATTCAAAGTGCATCAGCTGAGACCTGTGTTTGAGTTTTGGCACTGATACTGCCTGTGGGATCCTGAGTAAACCATTTAAACTCCATGGTCTTTAATCTCCTCATCTGTAAAATGAGGATAGATAAATCAGCTGATCTCAAAGATAACCTTCTCAGTACCCTATAATCCTAAAGAGACAATGAGCAAGGCAACAAACATTTATTAAGTGCTTACTATTTTCTAGGAATTGTTAAAGCTTTGAAATACAAATATAAGCACAAGGAAATATAATTCCTCCCCTCAAGGATTTTGCATTTGAGTAGGGAAAGACATTACTGAAAAGGCTTGGAGGGAGTCAGGGAAGAAAGCATCCAGTCAGTTTCAGAGTCAGGAGGCTAATGAAGGTTGGCTAGTTTAGATATATATCTCCCCAAAGTGGAGGCCCCCAAAAGAAAGAACTCATGAAGGGAGAAGGCGGGTGGGGATGTAGCGTGGCAGGGTAATATTCCCAGGTGAAATGACATAAGGAATACTAGATATTCTATGATGAGGAGGCTCCAGTTGCTGATGAAAGTTTCAGTGTGTGAGACGAAAGCTGAGTCAGAAGTAGAGCTCTTGGAAGTGGCTGGGAGGGGAGATGAGCTTCATTTTGAAGTTAGCCACTTATCCAACTGTGCCCACAAACTTTTCTTTCTTTGTTATATTCACTTAAGAGTTTGTATGCTTTACCTCCTACAAAGAAGTTGGAAGCATAGGAAACACAGATTAAGGATTTGAGAGAAATTTTATTTCTTAACCTTTAACATTTTCAGTGTACATCCCCCCTTTCCCTCCGCTTTTAAATCCAAAGAAATAAAGATAAACTTACATTCTAATGGGAACTGTGGTAGGATAATAAAGAGCATGGGCTTTAGAATCAGAAGATAGGAGTTTGAATGTCAACTCCTCTACTTAAAGATCCGTGTGATTTTGGGGATATCACACCTCTCTGGGCCTCAGTTGGTTATCTTTCAAATGGAGGTAGGGTGGATTAGATGGACTCTGAGATCCATTTCACATTTAAATCCTGGATCCCATGACTCCAGAAGCTTGAATAATGCAAAATTATGCATAATCAAGTCAATAATAATTATTAAGTAGATACTATATGTCAGGACCTAAGCTAATTGCTGGAGATATAAAAACAGGGAGGGGGACATAAAACAGGCCCGGTTCTAAAGGAGTTCATAATCTAACAGAGGTGATAACATGCAAACAACTATAAACAAACATATATAGATAAAGGGGTAAATAGTGACATGATTTGCTAGGAACTCCAAAATGGGGGCAGAGCCAAGAATGTGGAATGAAAGCAAGGACTCATCTGAGTACTCTCACAAATTGCTTCAGATAGCTCTAAAAACTGAATCTGAATAAAACTGAGAGGGGCAGAATCCAATAGGAGACATAGTATGGCAGATTTCCATCCCAGGAAAGTCTGGAAAGTTGATGGGAAGGATCTGTTGCACCAGGCAGGGAGAGTGCAGAGTGCGTGTGTCTACTCCCAACCACAGCAGAGAAGGAGCAGGCTCTGGCAGACTGAATCATCAGTGGCAGTGGTGATTCACAAATCTCTCAGTGCAGGATGAGGAGGTCTCTTGGAGTTGGGTGAGAGAAAACTGCAGGATCTGTGAAAGCAACAGCTACTCGTGGTGTTTTCAGCTCACAGACTAGATGTTTAAAAGTCATCTACTTGACCTTCTGGGAGCCAAGATGGTAGAGTAAACCGTAAGTGTTCTCATCTCCCCCTTATTGATCTTGAAAAACCCAGAGAATGTTGCCCCAGGAAAAGTCCTGGAATACTGGAGCCAGCAGAAGAGGTGCAGCCATCTTCTCGAGTAGTGCTTGAGAAGCTTAGGAAGATCGCCAGGAAGGGTCCCTCTTTCTGAGGCTAAAAGGGACTAGGACAGGAGACCTCCACCAAGCCCCACCTCTCCAGTAGAGATCCTGACTCCCTGGGGGATGAAACTGGCAAGTGCCAACACCAGGAACCCAGAAGGGCCTTAGTACAGCCAGACTAATTAGCAGATACCAGTGCTGATGCGGGGTGGGGAGAGGTGCTCTAGTATAGCCCAAAGGAAGGAAGAGACCTCCGGTGGTCAGAACACCCCTTCCCCACACCTCACATTGCAAGCTTCATTGTAATCCATGGAAACACAGATCTCACCTGGCCTCAGTACACACCAACCAGTCAGTTCAAGCTCAGCACCATGTCAACTGTAGCATTATATAGCTTCTTGCTGACAGAACCAGAGGCCACAGCACACAAAATCAGTAAGCAGGCCCCTAGCTCTCAGCACAAGAAGCTTAGAACAGAGTCCCCTGTGTCCCAGAAGCAGAGATTTACTTTAAAAGTCAGGAAAAAGGTGATTCCAAAGAACAAGAAGTAAACTAGAAAAGCAAAGACCATAGAATCTTACTGTGGGGTCATGAATTCAGAAATGGCCAGCATTAACACTATACCCATATCTAAAACCTCAAAAGGGAAAATGAACTGGTCTCAATCCAAAAAAATATTCTTGGAAGAGTTCAACAAGGACTTCTAAAATCAAATTAGAGAGGTAGAAGAAAAATTGACCAACTCTTTTTAAAAAATACAATGGACAAAATGGAAAAAAGGTTCGCTGAAGAGAACAAATCTTTAAAAAATAAAATTGTCCAAATAGATAAGGAAGTACAAAACCTACCTGCAGAAAATAACTCCTTAAAAAGTAAAACTGGCCAAATAGATAAGGAAGTACAAAACCTAACTGGAAAAAAATAACTCTGTAAAAAAGTAAAACTGGACAAATGAAAAAGGAGATACAAAAGCTAACTGAAGAAAACAATTTGTTAAAAAACAGAATTGGGCAAGTAGAAGCTAATGACTCTATGAGGCACCAAGTATCAGTCAAATAATATCCAAAAGATGAAAACATAGAAGAAAATGTGAAATATCTCAATGGAAAAACAACTGACCTGGAAAATAGAACCAAGAGAAAATCTAAGAATTATTCTGGTCTACCAGAAAGTCATGATGAAAAAAAGAGGTTGGACACTATCTTCTAAGAAATCATCAAGGAACCTCAACATATCAGGGCAGTGACCCTCTGGAATGAGTTCATGCACTCACACCTTCTTCCAGTCAAGGGGCAAATTTTATTGTAATGCAAAAAGAAGTGAGCAGGGTCCCTAGTGAAACTGCAACTTAATGGGGGGGTACAATAGATGCTTATATACAAAAAAGATAGTGAAAGGCTCTGGATGGGATTAAAGAGTAGTGAGTAGTCTGGAAGTCTGCACAGGCTAGTGCAACAATGAAAGGAATGCCAAGTAAGCTAATTAGGTGATCCAGTAGTTGGGGTATAATGCAAGGGAAAATTCAGGACCTTTAGGGGTCCCATCAACCCATCAATAGTATCATGGAAACAAGGATCATGAACTTGGATAGACTTCAGGAGATAGTAGAAGACAGAATGGTCTGGTGTGCAGTGGTCCATGGGATAATCAAGAGTTAGACATGAATGAATGACACAAATATACGTGTGTGTGTGTGTGTGTGTATGTATCTGCGTATAAACACACACAGGAGAAATTGAGGATAGTCAATGCTATCCAGTATTATTTCTCCTCCCCTGTTGCTTCCATCACTTTTTAGCCTGTGTCAATATCAGACAATAATAAATACCTCATGGAAAGATTGAACATAAAGGTGCTAAGTGGTTAAATTTTCCTTTCTAGAAAGATTCTTTTTATTGGAATGATGGTTACAGGTACAGATTTGTAGTTATTTGTCTCAAAATTTCAAATTACATATAGAGGTATTAGTGTTTATGTATAGCATGTAAAACAGAGGAAAGACTGCTAATTTTAGAGTCAAAATATCTGAATTCAAATACTATCTCTGACACTTGGTACCTCTGTGATTTGGGCAAGTCATTTAACTTCTCTGGGCCTCCTCCCTCTTGAGGAAAATGAAGGAATTGGGAGAAGTGACCTGTAAGTTCCTTTCTAAACAGAAATCCCTATGATTCAATCTTGGGCTAATGTACTTTAAAAAAATGCTCTACAATAGCAAATATCAATGAGAAGAAAAGAAAGTTCTTTAAGATTCTGGCTTACCTCACTAGCAGTACTAGCATAAGAAAAGTTTACAGACTTGCTGGGGAATTGACACTTATATATTGCTAACAATCCTAAATGAAGAGAAGTGATTGGATCACAGGGAACCTGAAAACTCAACAGTCTCGCATCTTAAAATTCAATTGATGGGCAGAGTTTCTCCCTCCAGGTTGAATTTTCCCTTGTTAAAAAAGAAAAAGGAAATTAAGCAAAACACTAATTTAGTGATTGTATTTGACAGAATGTATACAACATTCCTCTCTACTACTCCCTTACCACTCTACGTGAGGAAGAAATCATGCTTTAGGATCTATTCCCCAGGATCATAATTTCCCCGATCATTTCTCTCTCTCTTATTAAAGTTTCACTGTTGACTTGTCCATGTACCTAAATTATTTCCAGAGTGTGACAAAGGCAAATGTCAAAATCCACCTCAGTATCTTGCAATAAATGGTCATTTGTGCAAGGCCATTGGTTGGTCTCTGCATGCTTGCATCTTCACACACACACACACACACACACACACACACACACAAAATGATCTTATTAGTTCAATCAGTTGCTGTTTAAGGACAGTAATTGCATCTTCTATAGGCTTTCTAACATTTAAGGCCTATTGTTATGAGCTAAAAATATGATATAAAAAATACTGGGAAGGAAGGCTGATCCAATTCAGGATTTATGAGAAAATGACAATCTGTGGAAAGGAGCTTTCCCTGGTGGCATTACGCTATACCCAGCTCTAGCCAATGCTTTTACTCTCTCACTTTGATAAGCAGCAAAATTCCCAACAATATTAAAATACAAATATCTCTATGAACATTACTGCTCAGTAGGTCATTTCCCATTTCCCTTTAAAGTCATTCGGTTCACTCAAATGTATTCTTCTGGGGTGTCTTGGCTGTCTTCCTCCTGTGCTTCAAGGATAACCACAAGGGCTATGTGGAGAGTGCAGATTTTCTTTTTTCTTTTTTTTAAGGAAAAACTGTTTCATGTGATGCTAAAAAGGGCTCTATTCTCTCAACCTGAGGCTTGTGAGGCAAACTAGCCAGCCTGGCTCCTTCGGTTAGTGAAAGTTGGAGAATTATTATGGGGCTGGCTGGCTTTTCTTCCCTAGGCCTGTGTTATGCTTCAACTGAGACGTAGGTTCCTGAATTTTATTTTTATTTTGCACATGTTATTTTGGCTTGGTGAAGTGTTCATGAATAATGCTAGTTTATTTTCATAACTTTGTTTCATGAGAAGAAAGTTGCAGAGAGACATTTTCTCAGAATGGAGCAGACATGTTTGGTAGGTGAGGACACGCAGATGGTGTCAGGAGATTTTGCCTGTTATGGAGAAGGATAATCAGGGTTGTGTTTCTCCAGTTATCCAAAGCCAGTCAAGCTCCTCTGGGAGAAAGCACTATTTGCATGTTTCTTTCATCAATTTTTTTTCCAATGTCATATTAATGGTTCAAAATTCCCTCTGTCTTTACTGTTACTTTAAAAATGCATTCAGTGTTTGTATGGTATTTGTTTTTTTATTTATAAATAAATAAAACACCTAAAACTGGTCACTCATAAGAAATCTTTAAGTTCCTTAGCCAATTATGTGAAAAATCAAAATCCAAACTCATCTGGTAAATTCAAACAAATCCTAGGTATTTTGTGCTCATCATGTACTGACATGAAGTAATGTATTACATAGCTTTGCTGTGTGGTTTAGAATAAAATTCAACTATTTTCCTGAGTCTCACAATTTAGTATACATTTGGCCCTATAAATCTTTACCTGTGGTCTAAATTTGGCTTATATGTGATAGGTAATATTGCATCCATTACTTCTGACATTAGAGGTAAATCTTACATAAGGAAGCTAGTCAATAAACATGTAATAAGTACTTGGTATATGTCAGGAACTATGCTACATGTTAGGGAAACAAAGGAAGGCAAAAACAGTCCTTGTCCTCAAGAAACTTGTGCTCTAATGGGGAGACATTAGTTACAGAAACTGAAACTTATTAAGCAAGTTAGATAGTAAACGCAAAGTATTTTTATTATTACAATAGGAATAACACTTTAGGGTTCAGAAGGTGTTTTAAATCTGCTCAATCATTTCATCCTCATAAGTATCCTGTGAGGCATTTTTACTAGTCACAAGTTATATATGAAGAGACTGAGACAGAGAGATTCGATGATTTCCCCAGGATCTGAGGCAGGATTTGAATTTTGGTCTTCCTGACTCCAAGTCCTCTGCTCTATCCACCTAGTTATTTATTGTTTTATAAGTATAAAAAAGCTTAAGATAAGATTTTTGTATCTAATTCTTAGAACTCAAACTTTTTTAAGAAGCTGCTCCCTGGGGTCATCTTCCGTAGCTACAGCTGGAAATATATCCTCATATTTAAATAACTCTCTCTGATGGCAGTAACAGTATACAAGCCTCATGGGGAAAAAGAAGAAAACAAAGCAAATGAAAACAAAAACAAAATGGATTCAGTCAGAGAAAATAACTACACTTTCACATTTGACTTCCTGATTAAAGGGTTGTACAACACAGATATAAACTTCTTAAGGACAGGGACTGACACATTTTTGTCTTTGTATTTCAGTGCCTTGTGCTTAGTAGGCATTTATGAAACATCTACTGAATTCAGTGGAATATAAGACATGATTTGTCTCTATTTCTACATATCTACGTTAGATGTCAATGTGGCATTCAGGCACTAAAATCTGCTTTTGTAGCACAGAATAATATAAAAGCAGAGACTAGGATCTCACTTTACTCTCTTTGATTCCACAATCCTCCCCACTGTCTCAGGTTGACATTCAGGCTATTGCCAGCACTTTTTTTTCCAGTGGCTCACAGATAAGGATTAATGAGACAGGAATCAGAAAAACAAAGTCCATCTTCTCCATGGTAAAATGCAGCCTATAAGCAGGAAGCAACCAGGCTAGATTCTGAAGTTTAAAAACAAAGACATTTTCATAATTCAGCCGAACAATGTTGATATCCTTTTTGGCTACACTATAAAACCAGTGTAAAACTAAGCAGGCACTAGATACTTTGTAGTGAGCTTTAGCAAAGGAAGTGGGGAAAAGGGCAATGAAGCCATCAGTGGAGACAAGAAAAGACTGAAATGTCTATATGTTATTTTTAATTGCCTCAATAATGTACCATAATTGCCAATGCAACCTTGAAGTTTAAACAGGTAGAATCAGAAAGGTATCAGAGAATTTTATAGGTGGGGTGAACCATTTAAAAAAAGTCAGTGGAAGATGCTTTTCTTTCTTTAGTAAGCCATGATCTGATGGTCATAAGGAGAAAAAGAGAATACAAAAAAGAAAATCTACGCATAACATAACTTATAATTTTTCCTGATGTTATCTCAAATCATTTTTCCCTTTTCAGTAAATTAAATAATGAATTAATTTCAACTACAAATTGCACAATATAAAATAGTCCTGCACAACTTGAGGTCCAAGGGCTGCTAGACAGATAGCCCAGGGTCACTTGCAACACACCAAAGTATTTCCTCTACATACAAAGGGTGTTTTCCTCTACATTTTCTTCAGGCAGCCTAAAATCCCATGATGTGCAGCAAGTGGTCCTCTAGCTATAGGTGGCCCTTGGACTGCACATTGTGCAAGCCTGATATAAAACAACAATGTACCCCTAATAATCCTCAAACTACTCTTTGGAAAGAGAGTATCTTCACAAATAAGTGTGATTTCCATAGAATTACACCTAAGAAAGCAATTCAGTTGGTTTCATAGGTAACACTGAAAATGAACATACTGAAATTTAATTGTAAACTTCTGTCACCAACAAATACTAGGGTTTCATGCTTTCAAAGAATTATAGATTCTGAGTTAGAAGGGACCTTAGAGGTCCACTAGTTCAACAGTAAGACATAATGGGCCCATTAAACAATTATCAAGCTTGGAATTTTCAGGTATGAACATTTTTTGGATCACACTTTGATTTTTCTAGAAAGACATGGATTTGAATCCTGCTTTGGTCACATACTACCTATGTGACCCTGGGCAAGTCAATTAAACTTTTAGGGATCTAAGTAGCTCTCTAAGACTAAGTTATAGGGAAGGTGCAGACCTGTACCAGGAGAAAGAGTTTTCTCATGCCAAAGCTGCATTTACCAGTGAAATTTCTACAACTAAATCTGATAATCAAGGCTTCCTATTTCAGCAATGGATATATTTGATCATGCCTGTGACAATGGTAGTAAAATGCATTTATAAACACAATAAACATGAAAAGAGTGCTACTTTTTCTACATATGATTTGCATAGTACTTGACTAAATTTTCAGATGCAATTAAAACATAAGAAAACTATGAGAAATCTAAATTATCCTGTGAGCCAAAGTAGTAAAAATGGTTTTGCCCCAAACCAAGTTCCTCTATCTCTGCATTTCCTTCCTTCCTTCTTTCCTTCCTTTCTTCCTTCCTTCCCTCCCTTTTTCTTCCTCCCTTCCTAAAAAAACAACAACAACAACAAAAAAAAAAAACGCAAACGTATTTCCTAGAATACAAATGGTAATTTTTTGGAAAAGCTTTTAAAAGAATGGAGTTCACCTAGAAATAAGGAGAATGAAGACAAAATCATAGCTCAAATACTCACTTAACTCTAAGAATTTTTATTCAGTTTTTGACTCAACCCCTTTTCCACCTCCTGGCTTGACCAGGTTAATGCCTTGGCCTAATTTTCTTTGAAGGCTAATGCTAGGGTTGAAACCTTGCACTGTAAGCTAACTTTATGTAACTGGTTCTCTGTGTTATGTTTAGGGAAATGCTTTCATCAAAGCTCTATTTAGCCAAATCATTGTAATGAACCATGTTATAATAGAGGCTTGTTCTATATCTCTATTTATTTGGAGTTCTAAAACTTAAATAAGTTCAGTTCATTAGAGACTGGCTTTTATTTAGTCTTTAATGATCCAGGTCATTTTCACCTTCAGAATTTTCCCTATGAATATATAATGTAGTAATGAGCTTGAGACAGGAAGAGGAAACATGGAAAGAATATTAGACTTGGAGGCAGAGAATTTGGGTTAAAATTCCAGCTCCATCCCTTATTCTGTGTCTGTGTGCAAGTCACTTCATCTCAGAGCCTCAGTTTGCCCATCTTTAAAAAGAGGAGGCTATATTCAATGACTTCAAAGGTCTTTCCTATCTCTAAATCTATGATACTATGATTCACAAAGCAGCCATTGAAAAATCAGAGGAGGTGAAAAAAGAAAACTATTTTTTTTTATGGAAAATAAGAGAGTTTTATTCTTGTGACATTCTTTTCCTTCCACTGAGCTCAAAAAGAATTGTAAATTCATAGATTCATAAGTTTATGGATTGTAAAAATAACAAAGGACTTTATACATCAACTAGTCCTGTCCTCATTTTAAAGACGAGGAAACTCAGGCCCAGTGATACTGTGGCAAGAAATGTCACGATTTCACCAAGAATATTTCACTTGTACATCCTCTGAAACACTGACTGGGTCCAAGGGTATGCTAAAGTCTGAGAGCTGATTGATTATTAAATTTTCAATGTCAACATTTCTACCTCAGAAATCAGCAAATACCACTTGGTTTATTGTTTTATTTATTGTCTAGACTCTAAACTTAAGGAAGAAATGGAGAAAATGTTAATAATGCAGATTAAATTAAAAGTATGTCATGCATACCCCTCCCCCACCACTCCCCACCTCTGCCCTTATTGAAGGGTCAGTTGTCAAACATTTACTAGCACATTTCTATGTGAGTCTTCCCTATCTGCTCTGTAGATCTACTCTGAGAACCACCAGTCTCTTACCATTGGACCTACCACTGACACCCAAGGTCTATGAGACTTCCATCTACTCTGAAAGAGAAACATATATAGATTAGATATATAGATAGATATAGATATAGATGTAGTCTCCCCCAGTTAGAATGTGAATCCCTTAAAAATAAAGACTATATTGTCATCCTAGTTCTATCTCCAGCACTTAGCACAGTGCTAGGGGACATCATAAGAATTTGTCAATTATTTTTCATTCATTCACATTCTTTCATTTAATATTTCACATCTGATAGGGATTGTAAATGCTGTACCTAACTGCTTCACTTTGTACTTTTACCTTCTAAAGCAGGAAAACTGGGTTATTCCTCATTTGTTACTGAAAGGGGTAATGTATAACTTTAGTCAATTTGATTTTTAAATTATTTCAGTGTTTTTTAAATTTTAGTCTTTATTTATATATTTAAGTATTCTTTGATTTATTACACAATTGGATGATATAGTGGCTAGAACACTGAATGTGGAGTCAGAAAGGTATGAGCTTGAATCCGGCCTCAGATTTTTTTATTAGTTGTATGACTCTAGGCAAGTCTTTTTACCTTTCCCAGCCTCAGTTTTGTCATCCATAAAATAAAGATGATAACAGTATCCATTCCTAGGAGATTATTGTGGATAAAATTAAATAGTACAGGTAAAGTTATTTGAAAACATTAATATATATGTATATGTATGTATGCATACACATTTGCTATTCTTATTATTTCTATCTGTAAGACATGATGCTAGATATCACACGTGCAAAGACTGAAAATGATCAAGGCTCAGTCTTTAAGAAGCTTGCATACTATTAAAGGAACAGAACACGCACATACATTGTAAGATACAAAATAGTGTAATTGTGGCAAAGTAAAGATCCATACAAAATTCTTGGAGAATTCTGGTTCAAGAGAGAACACTTTTTGACACATGTATGAAGTACCACAAGACAGGGATGGTGGTATAGTGGAGAGATGCACACAAATCAGAAAGTACTGGGTTCATATCCCATCTGTGCTACATACTGATTGCTCAACTGAGTCTAAGCAAGTAACCAAACTTCCCAATGCTCTAGGCAGCATTTTGGGATTATTCGTGGCAATGAAGGTGTCAACTTGTATTAGCTGAGAAAGATTTTTCATCTGCCAGTTTCCTATATTAATGAAATCACAGGTCCAGTCTCTATGCTACTAGGCACGAAAGTTTAGGTTTTTAAATCACTCACATATCAGAGGACACATTATACATTCTGAAATTTCAAAAAACCCTAATAATTACCTAGAGATGAGAAATTTGGTACATTTCATGTCACATGGGGCAAATTCTTCCTTCAGTCTCATTTCTTACATGCTAGTTAAATGAAAACAAAATCTTATTGGATTAAGAGAATGGAATAGGATGAAGCCCATTTAACAAAATTTAAAAAAAAATCTACAAAATATGCATTGCTAAGTATTACAGTCTATTGGACTGAAAGGAGACTGAAATATCCTAAGAGCTACCGTAATTAAAACACAGACTATTATAACCTTTTGAAAAAGTGGAGCACAAAGAGCTCAGAAGAGCCAATGTGACTTCATAAAATACACTTTGGAAGCCTGCAGGGAAACAACAATCTGTGCAGAAACCAGAAGAGAGAATAAACTCAAGCAAATAGGCTACATGAGCCAAAATTGCAGGAAAGAATATAAGGGCAGAAAAAAAAAGAGAGTCAGGCAGTGTTAACAAAGGAAGCTAAATGAGGAGGATGGGAATCTGAAGGGAGAAAAAGTCAGGAGTAGTCATTTGAACTGGTAAGTAATGAGCTCTGCACACAGTAGGCACTCAATAAATGTTGTTCAGTAAAGGACTCATAAATGAGGGGTGGTTTGAAATTAATGACAGCTTTAAAATGTCTGTGGCATTGAGCTTATTTTATAAATTGGTCTTTGAGAGGAAAAAAGAGACAAATATTGGACAATCAGGAAGTAATGATGATCTTGTAAAAATAGCCATCTACAAAGGCAGCCTGAGTGAGTCCTTGGAAAGTCTGTATATCTACAAATCAGCAGGCCCAGATGATATACCTTATATCTGTGGGATGAAAGAAGCCGGCAAGCATGCTAACTGCATCATTTACAGTTATTTTTGAAAAACGGTGGGGATCTGGGGAGCTACCACAGACTGGAAAAAAAAAGAAAATGTAGCACTCTCATTGGAAAAAGGCATAAGAAAGACCTCTGAAAAATGCTGGAAAGATACTGTTCATAATTAAGCAATATAGTTCTATGTACCTATAGGGCAATCATGTGAAAAATATGCATATAGCCAGATTGACATTTTCAGGAATGAATATAAGGAATCAGCTTCCTTTCAAAAAAATGTGTTCAGTCCTTTTAACATGTACAATACAGATCAATATCAATAAAATTTACCAAAATATGGGCCATAATAGTAAACAAAAGTTGACAACTGATAAGTGGTAAAGAAAGTATAAATATTAGCTCCTAGTTGACCAGAAACTTAGGAAAATCCCAGTCAGCTCTATACTTACTAAGTACCTCTGGAGATTTACTAGTTTTTTTTTTTTTAAGTAGATATATTATTATGATAGATCTTCTATTCTAATATGACCAATCACTTTTGTAATCTGATATCCTACATTCCAGGTCAGAGGAAAAGCCTTGGTATGTGTCTGAGAGTCAATATCATTAGGTGTCCTTACCTCAGTCCTTATTCTCAGAACCCATAGTGCAAAGGTATATTTCACTTTTATGCTCTGCAAAGCTGGGAATGAGGAAATTAAGTGCTTGAAACAAAACAAGTGTGGAAATTAAGGACTATACTACCTGAGAGGCAATGTGACATAATGGAGAAAGTCAAAGACTTGGAATCAGGAAGGAACTGAGTTCAAATTCTACTGCTTGACACATTAGCTGTGTCACTCCGGGAAAGTCATTGAGCCTCAGTTTCCTTATCTTCAAGATGAAGTAGTTGGACCACATGGTCTCTATGGTCCCTTCCAGATTAAATCTATTGTTTTTTTGAACTTACATTTAACAAATGCTACCAGGCACTTCTTTAAGGCTAAAATCACAGCATGGCCGCTAAACTACATTAGTAGATGGAACTTCTTCACCTGGAAGTTCCCTAAACCAAATGAAATGACAAAACTAGTCAAAATTAAAATACTCTACCAACATGCCCTAAGTACTGAGCACAGGGGCCTTGTCCATCATAAAAACAGACTTAATGCTTACTGAAGTGAGGGGAGATAGACTGCTGCTCAAAAGGAGTCTTCAAATAAGACTGTGTACTTTAAAGTACTTTGTACTTTAATTTTTATTTAATTTAAATTGTGTGTATTACATAAACACATAAATAAATGTGTATTTATATAAGTGTATACGTGTATATATAAGTTATATATGTGTATAAGTATATATGTATATATGTACATATACATATGTACATACATATATATGTATATGTGTGTATACGTATATATGTATACATATATGTGTATGTGTGCATACACATATATACGTATATATGTGACACATATATACACATATGTAGATACATATATACGTGTATACACTTACGTACAGACACTCATGCACACACACCCCTACACAGACGTACACACAGATAGGGAAAGATTATGGCTCACTCCACGGTGGCCACAAGCTCTGTTCCTCCTCAACCTGGGACTGCCATCCAGGACTGAGACCTGCATCTGAGTATGGGCAAAGCAACAGAGTTCAGCCCCAGTGCTAGCAAAAAGACCCCTGTAATTTCCTTCTGACCAGTTGTTTGACCCCCTTACCATCTGTGGGGTGAAAGTTCCAGAAGCAGCACCTGCTGCTGCCACTGCTGTTGCTAATTCAGTCATGTTCAAGGTCTGTTGTGAGTTTGCTGGGGATGGGGCTGTGCTGGGATAGTGTGCACTGCAGTGTACTCCACTCTCGCTTGAATGTGACAGACCTTTTCTTGCCAACCTTCCAAGTTGTCTTCGGCTTCTGTGGGCTGAGACTTCTGGAAATTATCACTACTTCCAGTGATTCAGTCACCCTGAGGCCTGCTCCAGGTTTGCTGGGGCCAGGTCTATGCTGGTACAGCCTGTGCTGGACAGAGCTCCTCTCTCACCCTGGTGCAACAGCCTTTTCTACTGATTTTCTAATTGATCTTGGGCTGGGAATTTGTTTCATTCAATTGTTCTATGAGCTCAGCTACTCCAGATTTTGTTTAGTTATTTTCCAAAGGTATTTGGAAGGGAATAGGGAGAGCTCAGGCTAGTCCCTGCCTTTACTTTGCCATCCTGGCTCTGCCCCTAGTACAATAGCTTTTTATAACTAGGTGCTTTTTTAAATTTTTGTTTTCTAGGCTTTCCAGTTTATTTCTTGACTTTCAACTTTATGTTAGAGTTGGGCTCTGTTCACTTTGGGGTGGGGTGGGGAGAAGATCACTGTTCCAAACTTCAGAGATTTTTGTCCTGCTATTTTTCCAGTAAGTTCTGGGGCCTGTAATTTTATGGCATCTCCAAACTGGTGTGATCTGGAGAGCTGCGTGGTTACTGCACATTCACTCTAGTCCTTATTCAAGCAGGGACCCTGCTCTCTCCTGACCACAATTCCACTCCTCAGTGGAACTGCTACCCATACCATGAGGGGTCCCTGCTCTGTTATGACCAACTAGTAGCACTCCTCTCTGGCCTGGCAGTGTGATTCAGAACTAGTTAATGGGCAATAGAGTTGTTAAATAGTGACTTGTCCTGTAACCAGTGCTAGTAAAGCGGTCTCTCCTGGTATCTCTTTCTGACCAGATATTTAATCCCTTTATAATTTCTTGGTGGTGAGTGCTCTGGGGACAATTGTAGCTGCTGCTGTCCTTTAAGGTCCACAGGTAGTGTCACCACTGCTCTGTCCTCTGGCCAATTACTACTCCAATGTCACAGATTTCTCCTTCTGAATTCCTGTTATCCTATGCTCGAAAATGTCTTAGCCCAAATTTTTGTTAATTATGTCACTTTATAATTTGATTTAATACATTTTCTTACAACTGTTTAAAGGGGAACATTGGGATGGTTCAGCTATAATACTTCTTTTACTCCATCACCTTTTCCTGAGCTAATATAATAAAAAAGGCCACACTAGCTTAATTAATTCACTTGTTCAGTGATTTGACAATCAAACTATCAAAGAATTATTTTATAGAGTCAGAAATTTTTTTTTAATTGTTTATTTCATTAGCATTGTTACTATATAAGCCACAGCTATTATCTTGGTATTCTAGTCATCTAAACTTATGAGGGAAATGAAGAGTAAAAAAATGTAATATAATAGTTATGGCCCCTTGTTCTACAACAATAATCAAAACTTATACAGCATGCCTCCAAAATTATCTCATTTCATCTTCATGATAATTTTTCAGATTGGAAACTGGGGTTTTTATTCATAATTGGAAGATGAGGAAACTAAGTCTAAGAGACATCTCTAGTTAATTTCCAAAATATGATTCAAACTCAAGTCTTTCCTGCCTCCAGGGCCAGTGCCATTTCTATCACAACTGGCTGACTCTCACCTCATAGCTATCTAATGTTTAGATCAAGGGTGGAAGCAAAGTCAAAATACATTGTAAGCAAATTCAGGAATTTATCATAAGTTAAGGTTGAGTGGCACTTTTATTGTAAAAAAAGTTATCATTGACTAAAACAAGACTGTGATTCCTCTGGGGACACAACAGAAAGACCAAGAGGGTCATGAATACTTTAAAGCTTATAGTTTCTAATGGCAATTATTAAAAATCAAAATTATGACATTATAAAGAAGGATGACCTTTCATCATAAAACACATTATTTAATGGACAAAGGAAATATATTGGCTTTCTGGAAATTGGCAGCAAAGTTTTTCATCTTCCGTGAAAGAGAGAAGATAAATCTCAGTGAATCTCAGCTTCCAAGTCATCAGCATTTCATGTCCTAAAACGTAAGTGAATTTAGATTATTTCTCTAGGTTTTTCTTTTCATTTAGTAAATCACGTGAATACTCTTCCTGGCTCCCAGGTGGAGTTTTGCACCAACTATTTTCCACTGTATCCAAGAAGTTTTAGCTGTGACTCATTGCAGGGATTATGCTGGAAACCTCACATCATCAATCCAATTCAGAGCACTGAGATTTGGCCATACCTGCCTTAGAGATTGTGGGAGAAGTACCATGGTAAAGGATCATAGATTTAGAACAAGAAGAAACTCTAAAGTTGTTCTAGCACAACAAAGTCATTTTACAATGAGCAGACTGAAGATCAGAGAAGTTTGCTGATTTGCCCACAATTACCTAGGAGAGGAGAGGAAGACTAAATTCATTTCTTCTCAGTGATAGACTTGGAGTCAGGAAGACCTGATTTAAATTCCATCTTTAATACTTTGTGACAAACCAATTCAACTAAATATGCCACAATTTCCTCATCTGTAAAATAGGGAATACCAGCAATACTCATCTCCCATGATTTTTATGAGGCCTGAATTATATATGTGCCTTGCAGAAAGGGACAACAAAGGCCCAGTCTTTAGAACCATGCGAATATTTGTACTTCCTTATGGTATATATCTCTACCTGGTTCCAATCTAGTACATGGAGACTTAATTTAACTTATTTCTGGTTGTGAGTGATTGCTACTGTAGTTATAGAGAGTGAATCGGCTAAAGACACAGTATAAAAGGTGCACAAACAGATTCTAGTAGACAATCTCTTGACATCTCTTCTAAAGACTGTTATGAACCACCAGAAAGTGAAGAAGGGAAGGCAACATTGTTTTCTCTCCATTCAGTAGACACGTCTCCAAATGCATACAACACCTATTTCTTTTGCCTCTTGTTTTTATTCTTTCCTAATCTAAGGCAAATGAATATCTGGTAAAAGAACTGACCAGGTTACAACCATGTGATCTCCAAAAGGTCAAAAAAATAATCAGAAGAAGTAACCAGTTTCAATATATGATGAGACCATAGCAGCAATAGGCTAGTCCAGTGATGAGGCAGTCAAGAGACCTGCTTATCCCAAGAGGTGAGCAGAACCATAAGCGGAGATACTGTGTCCTAAAAGTATCGGAGCCAGTTGTCAAAGAAAGTGACTCATGTATCATAGCATGAACTCCTCAAAGTAAATTTTTGGGGATTCCAAGAGAAAAGGACTCCCAGGATCATCAGTAGTTTTGAGGTACCCCAACACTCCACATCCTGAGGTACGACATGACTCCATATTGCTAGTGCCTTTTATGGAAATTTACATGTATGCCTTACTACATTTTTACTTTGAATTTAAGCCTATTCTCTACAGGTCCTTGCATATTTAAGGGGACAGTGTTCCTGAATCTTCATTTTGGGGAAGGTATTTTCTGTCTTTTCTAAACTTTTTCAATTAAGTATGCTTATTTAAGAGTTAACAGATATCAGCTAATGAACCGATATTAGCAAGGGCATATCAAATGGAGGCTTTTGTTCTATAAACTTTCCCTTAGAACAAACCCTAGCACCTCAAAGAATGTAGAAGCAGCTGCTCTCTGGGGACCTAACTCAGTATAAGTGGGAGTCAAAAGGTGAGTAATGTGGAAAAGAGTGTTACACACACAAAAGGCTTTGCAAATATTAAATTACTATGTATCAATGAAAATGATTATTGCATCGTTGTCAATGTCTTATTTGGTCCATTGTCATCAATCTCACTTCCTTGTAACTCCTAGTCCTCCTCCTGACCCTAGAAGTATCTATCTTCCCAATCTAATACTTATGTCATTACTGTTATCTATATCTACTTTTCTTGATGTCACATTTCCATAATGCTGTCTCCCACTGGATTTCTATAATTTTTTTTCTGAAATGATTTCTCAAATATGTCTAAACCCCCTAATTTTACAGCCCAAAAAAACCTTAATTGACAAACTTTCTTGATACTTAGCACAAGTCCCATTTAGCTATCTCATACCACTTCAGCATAAAGAAATGTCTCTCTAAACTTGTAGGACTTGTGTTATATAATATTCATGAACAAATTTAATCAGAGGTGTGACATGGCCAACTATAGGAACAAATGAGGTTAGTGTGAGAGTGGTATGAGAGAGTAAAAGAAGGAACACTGTAATGTGCTTAGACTTTCCAGTGAACTTATTATATGTTTTCAAGTTATCTATGCACTTGTCACAATTTCAACAAGTATGTTATAAGTGAACCAAAAACTTAATCATTTCTCACTTTTAAATTCCTAGCATCTAGGGCAATGCATTCAATGTCTGAAAAACTTAGTAAACATCACCTGATTAGAATTTCCCAGGTGATTCTTTCATTCACTTATTCAATCAGAATTATTAAACAACTATTATATGACTGGTATCATATAAGGCTATAATAACAATGGCTTTAATAATAATAATTAATATTAATTTTACATATACATATACATTCACACTTTTAAGAGAAGCAAAGGAAAAACTGAGAAATGAGAAGATGCTATAATATTATGAAAAATGAGTCAATAGCTGCCAAAGTAGACCCCCAAAAGTGCTGAAGAAAATAACACCTTAAAAAAATAGATTAACCCAAATGGCAAAAGAAGGTAAAAAAATCAACAAGGGAAAGAATGCTTTAAAAAGCAGAACTGGCCAAATGGAAAAGGAGGTTGATAAGCTCACTGAAGAAAATAATTCCTTAAAAATTAGAATGAAACAAATGGAAGCTAATGATTCTAATGAGAAAACACGAAATTACAAAACAAAATCAAAAGAATGAAAAAATAGAAGACAATGTGAAATATCCCACTCGAAAAAAAATGACCTGGAAAATAGACCCAGAAGGGAGAATTTTAAAATTATTTAACTACCTTGAAAGCCATGATTAGAAAAAGAGTCTAGACATTATTATTCAAGAAATTATTGGGGGGAGGGGGGAGGAGCCAAGATGGAAGAGTAGAAAGATTCACATATGCTAGCTCCGAACCCACAGCCCATGGATTTCCTGTAAAAAGAATTCCCAACAAATTCTGGAGCCGTGGAAGTCACACAGCAACTGAGCGAAGGAGATTTCTGTTCCAGAGAGCCCTGAAAAACCAATCCCAAGGGTCCGTCATGCAACGGACAGGAGCAGAGCCTTGCCCCTCCCTGGCCACGTGGCACAGAGAGGAGCTGATCAAAGAAGGCTTCAGGGATGGAATCTCCAGTGGCCACGAAGGTCCCTCCACCCACAAACACACAGGTCAGTGAGAGAGACTTCTGAACTGGCTGAGAGGGGAGTGGGGTGTCTCCATAACTCAGGCCCCCCTCGGGAGGCAGCAGCAGAGGCAGTGGGCAGCCAGAGGCTCCTGGAGCAGGCAAGAGGCAGGACCTTGGGTCCATTACTGAAGTTCTCTGCATAAACCCCCTGAGGGAACTGAGCCTGGGTGATGGCCCTGCCCCCACCTGAGCACCAGAACTTAAGCTCCCATTGAATAGCAGCCAGGCCTGCCACTGAAAGCCCTGAGGCTGGGGAGCAGCATTTGAATCTCAGACACCAAGCACTAGCTGGGAGGATCTAGGCAAGGATGGAGAGGACTCTCAGAAGTCAAGTAACTGGCTGGGAAAATGCCCAGAAAAGGGAAAAAAAATAAGACCATAGAAGGTTACTTTCTTGGGGAACAGATGTTTCAACCCTTCCTTTCAGGTGAGGAAGAACAATGCTTACCATCAGGTAAAGACATAGGAGTCAAGGCCTCCATATCCCAAACATCGAAAATAGATATCCAGTGGGCTCATGCCATAGAAGAACTCAAAAAGGATTTTGAAAATCAAGTTAGACAGGTGGAGGAAAAACT
>CM053770.1:375352330-375363537 GCA_028658325.1 Potorous gilbertii | reverse complement strand
CCCCCCCCCAAAAAATAAAATAAAATAAAATAAAAATAAAAATAAAGTTAAAAGAGTAATAGCCTTAAGTCTCCTGGGAGAGGTTTGAATTAACCAGGTCTTCTAAGGGTGAAGTCCCATTACCACTGTGCTCTTTTTGCTAAATATTACAAAACTAGAATATGAAACTGTGTACTTTTGTCCTTTTTGCTGGTTTTATTTCCTCTTTTGGAGGAAATCTTTTGTTTCATTATTATTATAAATGTTATTTGGGAACTACTTTAAGCAGAACATTTTGGTTAATAGGAAGGTAGGGGTGGGGTGGGAGGAGGTTGTCAGTCAATGTCTCTCCCTGCAATTGCCTGTAACCTGAATAAAAGTGTCTCTGACAGACTTCAGTCAAAATGTAGAATGAATCTTGTTTCTTTCACACCATGCCTGAAGAAAATATAAGAGCAGGAAAGGAAGGCATTGGCAAATTTTCTATAGCAGGCCATATTTTCACAGTTAAACACAGATGACTGAGAAATACAGAGTCTAAAAGGTCTCACTATATATGGGATTTCTTGATTACAAGAAAACATTTTATTAAAAGTTTCCACCCATGTTAAGATTACATAAAATCCTATGGTAGATAAACCCTGAGAGATAACCTTGTTAAATAATAAACTGAGTATCAACAGTAGCCAAGTAAATATTTTAACAAAGAAACATATGCTCATAAAGTTATATGAAAAACTGTGGAATATATGCTCCTACAAAGTCCAAAAAGACTAGGCATTCATTATTAATGGAAAGACTCTACAGAATGCTCATTTGTGGATGATATTGCAGTGATTTCCTTGAGTCTTAGAATACCATAGAGCCTTTTCAAGAAGATTTCTAATCACTTGTGGTGCTGGCCTAATCAATCACATAGGAAAAACACAGTGGATGAAAAAAGGATATTGACAATATTATGATGCAGGTGGATGGGCAATGTATTTACTCAGTCCGTACATATACAAACACATACATCTGTGCGGATATATTGTAGCTTACACACACATACACACACATATACCAGTGTGTGTGTGTGCATATATATATATATGTATATATATACACATTTAGAGAGAATCTATCTATTTATCTCTTTAGGTATAGATTTATTACAGATGCCATGAATGGTCAAAAAGCAACATTCATACATGAAAGTAACAGACTAGACTGAATCTGTGAAATTACATAGCATTTCTGGTTTGTTAATTACCTCTTGGTGATACAATATGGCATCCCAGAATGGTAAACTCTCAAGAGAATCACAATTGCATGTTAACTAAAGGTCAATGAAAATATATGTGGTAGTTGTCAGCAGGATATGGTATGTTAACAATGATGACTTGTGTTGAGAAGTGGTGTAAAAGATAAGGATATGCTTGAATGGAAAAGGAGGTAGGTTTGTCAAGAATGTGTGATAACAGATGGATTGTCTGAGTACGGCACTGGTATCTGTGAAATATTCAAAGGAACAGTGGAAGGTCTCTAGTATTTTGAATAAAGTCTACGTATATGTATAATTAACTGAAAGACATGGACAAGATTCACACATGATAGGAAGAAATGGAAGCAGTATGATATGCACCCATGCCAATGTGTTAAAAATTCTGTTGAAGCATTGACATAAGGCCACACAATTAGGTTCTTCCATTAATTTCTTATTCTTCCTTTCAGGGCATTGAATTAACACTAGGTTTTCATATGCTATGACAGCAAAATATAAGCTCTGTTAGGAAGCTGGAAAGGTTTCAAGTATGGGTCCCCAAAAGGGCTGGTATTTAAGAAAATTCTACTCAAATTTAATAAGGCTGAGCAAATGGTGATAAATAAATATAAATTCTATAAATATACATACATATATGCATGCATTTATATATATATATATGTATGTATGTATGTATATGCTTAGATAGAATAATAGCTCTGTCTATCTATCTAGTATCTCATGAGTTGTAAGGCATTCAGAGATTGCCCTCTGTTTTTGTGGAGGGTGTACCCATACTGAATATTGAAAAAATATTAAGTACAAGGAACATGGATATTAAGTTCTCACTAAGTAAGAAAATGTAAAATGCACAGGAAGGCTAAGAATAGTATCTCAGAAGTCTAACCTCAAGTGAAAAAATGAAACCTGTATTTCATTTTAAATGAGATTTATGCCATTACTAGAATATACTCCCTACTAATTGTGTACATTTCAGTAAAAGCTTGAATGTTTACTGTGAGACAGGATAAATATTTATACAAGTATATAAATATATATGGATATTTGAATGCATATATATATATATACATGCATACATATATATGGTTCTAGTTCATTTTGATTCTATTTTTATTTAGCTTATTAAAAATGAATATAAACAGCCTCTACGCTCCAGGACCTTGTGAGAGCTTATAGCCTGTAGCAGCTTTCTAGATAACAGCTTCTTCAACCAGAGGAGTTCTGACTTCTCGGTCAAACTGTTTGAAGTTTCCAAGGCTTGAGGAGAGGGTGGTCTTTCAGGGGGAAAAAAGCCAGTATTTCAAAGAAAAGACATACCTTTTTTTCCCCCTCTTTAGTGCCAAGATTTGAAAATTCTCTGAAGAGGAAAAAAAGGACAGCTTCACTTTAAAATGCGCATTGCTCTGAAATGATCTATTTTTCCACCTCACAGAGACTTCAGACATTCTCCCTACCAAGTTCATGCTACTTAGGTACATTGACCAGTGCCCTAGAAGCAGCTATTACATTTAGGTTCATGTTGGGTTATTAATTTGCTTATAAGCATTTGGCTAAAATGGCTCATAGGTGCTGAATAAAATTCTTGTTCAATTCATTTGAAGTAAGGGGAGAAAAAAGTCATATACACATGGGACTTTTTTTTCCCTTAGATTCAAGGCTAGTCAGAGTCACATCTCCCAGCATGGGCCAAAACCTGAAATAATCAGAAACCTAGACACAGTTTGACCCATTTATTTCATAGCTTCCTTCTACAGTATCTGAAGGCTCCTTTCCCAGGGCCCTGGATTTTGAAGCTCTGACTATAAAGGGCAGTGTGATTCAGTTTCGTGAAATCATATTTTGCTCAGTTACTCAGCGTAACTAAGCAAATTCTAAAATCAATTATTAAACATCATGTAATTAATCTGGATATCAAGGCTAAGAGGACCTTATTCAATTGTGCAAATAACCTTGAATACAAAGGAACATCAATGTGTTCATCAATGGAAGAGGCAGCATGACATAGTATAATGAGGGATGATTTGGAGTCAAAAGAGACCTGTGTTTGAATCCAACTCCAAATACTTAACTTTGTGAGAGTGGGGACCTAGTTAATACTACTTCCTTTTTTGAACCTCTTGTTCCTTATCAACAAAATGATAATAACTGTATCTCTCATACTTACTTTAGAGAACTATTACAAGGATCAAATTAAATATATTATGAAAAGTGCTTTAACAACCTTAAGCCAGTACCCAAATGTCAACTATTTCAAACAATAAACATTTATGGAACATGCTTTGGTTTAATGTTACATAGGACAGGGGTATAAAACAGGTCATTGACCTCAGAGATGTTTATAATCAAGTTGGAATGGATATATGTATGCATATGAAAAGGCAAAAAACTGTATATAATAAAACAGAGTTGGGATTAAATGTTTGTTATAGACAACAAATACTCTATAGGAAGTCAGAAGGTGGTGAGAGAGATCATTGTTATCTGAGGTAACTATGGAAGGTTTTGGTGAGCTGATATGATCACATTCAGAAATGTTTATCTGTGTTCAAATAATACTAAATAGATTGGAGAATTCATATATTGAAGTTGAAAATGGGAGTCAGAAGTTTACGTCAGACTGTAGAGGCTAAAAATTTTATTCTGCTGGGATGAAGGGTGTGGGGGAGGGCAGCACTGGAAGTTGTTGAGCAAGGAGGTGATATATACAAATTGCTGTTTACATAAGATCAATATGACAGTGACATATAAGTTTCAAAAGACTATTTGAAAATTAAAGTTAATAATTTTAGTTACAGAATCTGATTTATTCATCAACTCTTCAAGTTATCTTGTTCATTCAGTGCCTGAATATCGCTGACAAGTGATCATACTGACTCTGCTTTCATAACTATAATACAACAATCATTTTAGGAGATGATATGGCATAGAATATAATATTATTTAGAATGAGAAGGGTCCTGAGAGAGATCATCCAACCCAATTCCCTTACTTTACAAATAAGGAAATTGAATCCTAAAGAAGTGATTTTCCTAAGGTTATACATATATTATTAATGTATATTAATTTTGTAATTAGTAAATAGTAAATAGCATTTAAATAGCATTGTAAATAGCAAAAATAGAATTTGAATAAAATACTCATTCAATTACACCGCTACTCAAGTTATTTTTCTTATTATTTTCATTCTTCTTATTGTTAATACTTCTACTTCTACTTCTTCTCCTCTTCCTCCTCCTACTACTCCTCTCATTCCTATCTTTTTTGATGAAGTATAGTTAGAAATGATTGTCCTGCAACAAGTCATTACCCTACTATTGTGATTTTATATTTGATGTTCTATGGACTATTGCATAGGAGAATAAAAAATGCATTTTTGTACTTAAATAAAAATGATATGTAAGCTCATTTCTTTAGGTTGAATGAAAGAATATTCAAATCAGCTCTATAATAAACAGGATAACTAGTTACACACACACATACACACATACACATACACACACACACACACACACACACACACACAAACATACCCCTTAACTTCTTTCCCTATGATTTTGATTTATTTTGCTAGATTCCTACATTTTGAAAACTTGTCATTAAATGTAGTTTGGAAAATATAAGTCTCTAACATTATATCATCTATTAAAAGTGTTTCTCATTTTGGGGGGAACAATGTTAACTACAAGTGATTGTAAGCAATAGTTTCCTTCTATTCCTGTATCTTTTAAAATATCTATTTTTAAATCTACCTATCTATCTGGGTTTATTTATTAAAATATTTGTTCTCTCCCTCCTACTCTCCTTTTCAGTTGAATAACAACAAAATAAAACTATCATAACAGATAAACATATTCCAGGAAAATAAGTCCTCACATTGGCCATGCCCAAAATTGTATGGATCATTCTTCATTTTAAGTCCATCACCTCTGTTAGGAGATAAAAGGCATGTTTCATCATGAGTGCTTTGGAATCAAAGCTGGCCTACTGCCTTGATCAGTGTACTGAAAGCTTTCAAAGTCATTTTTATTGACTAGGTTTTCATTGTAGAAATTGTTTACCTAGTTCTCACTTCTTTCTGCATCGGTTCATAGAAGTCTTTCCAATTTCATCTGAAATTGTCCATTTCATCATTTGTTATAGTCAATAATACTCTGTTATACTCTTGTACTTTTTCATTCTCCACTTGGTAAGTAAACTTCTTTTAGTTTTCAGCTTTGGGCTACATTAAGTAACTATTAAAAAAAGTTTATATATATATATATATATATATATATATGTATATATATACATATATATATATATATAATATTAGTCTTTTTACTCAAGCAAATGCACATTAAACCCAAACTCAGAATGAAAGGAAGCACCATTGCAAATACACATAGAGCTATAATAATATAGTTTCTGTAAAGTTGTAAACTCCAGAAAGAAGAATGTTCTTTGTTCTCTCCAAGTAGGCATCTACTTGGCCAATTCTATTATACTATGTGGTCAATTCTAAATACGATGAAGTTGTATTGACAGTTATCTCCATTCTAACTAGGGTATATCCATGAAATCATCTGGAAGGTATTAGAATATTTGGCAGAATCAGCATCATATTACACAATGAAAGTTTGAAATATAAAATTAAAAGATCTTTTAGAGCGGAGTGGACCAAAAGGTTATGAAGAATGGTCTTGGTAGAGCACTGTCAATTGAATGAAAAAGGTATCAAGAGAACAAAAAGAGAGCATAGTCACCTACACTGGAGAGTGCCAGTGTTATAGCCCTGACTCCATCACTGACTAGCTACATGCTCTGAGTTACTTTACCTTACTGGTCCTTTACTTTCATCATCCGTAAAATGTTATTGGTGGAAAAGCTTTGCCTTGCATTTTTGTGTTCCCCTCCAACCCCGCTAACCCCCTCACCTTTAACCCTGTCCTCTACTAGCAGGTGATTAATGATCCGTCATGACTTTCAAGGCTGGAGTCAAAGGCTTGAGATCTAAACTGAGATCCAAGCATGCAACTCCTAGTTCTTCCAAAGTCATAGCCAGAAGTCCACAGAAACAACTGATTCAGGGGATCAAAATAAAAATATAAACAGAGGCTTCTAGTAAAAGTTTCAAAGTTATCCTGGTAATAGGATGGTTGTTCATATTAGGAAAAACTCCTAAGACTGTAAACATGGGGCAGTGGTGACTAACACTTTATCTTTATGTAAGAAATCAGAAAGAGAAACTCTATTTTGTGGCAGTGTATTACTAATACATCAGGCAGCTAAGTGGTTCAGTGAATAGAGCACTGGCCCTGAAGTCAGGAAAATCTGAGTTCAAATCTGACCTCAGACATCCACTAGCTATGTGACCACTGGCAATTAATTTGTGTTTGTCTTAATTCACTGGAGAAGAAAAAGGCAAACCACTCTAGTACCTTTGTTAAGAAAAACCCACACATGATCACAAAAATCTGAATCAGTATCATGACTGAATGACTGATGATTAGAATGAAAACAATTGCTAATATAATATATCCTCGCTGAGGCGCAATTCATTCCCATTTCTCATACCATGGAAGGCCATAGCAGTACTGGCTCAGACAGGTTGGTCTTGATGGCCAACAACAATGTGATGTGATACAACATTTTTTGGGGGGGAAGGGGGCAGTGTAAACGTTTTATGGATCAGTGATTCTACACAATCTATTTTGACTTCCAAGCAAAGTTACTGATTACAAAATATTGATCTACAGACCCATTTTATCAGGGGCACATGTATACACTACTTAATGTAAATCAGGAAGGCAGTACACCCAAAAGTTGTTTCTCACTGAGGCAATGATAGTTGAGATTCTCTTCACCATGTCAACCACATAATTAGAATGTATGGCCAAAGGGTAATCAAACAATTTTTAGATGATGGGTAAAAAGGTAAGTCAGTCATAAGGCAAATAGGAGCCCTACAAGGCCTCATGGAAACATAGACTAGTGGATTACTGCTGCCAACAACTGGAGAGCAGCAGCAGCAGATGGATCATGCTGCTCTGCAACAAGTGGAAATAAGATTCTGCTATCTGCCAAAAAGTATAAAGGGGGAGAGAGGGAAAGAGGAAGGAAGGAGGGAAGGAGGGAAGGAAGGAAGGAAATGAGAAAGAGAGGGAAGCAGAAAAAAATGTATCCTAATGTGTGGCAAAAATTCCACACTGACCCCAAAGTAGATCCCCAAAAAGCTGTTCTAGTAAACACCAACAAACAGAAGCCACAATATCGAACCATAAACCTCACTTACTGCTCTGTTAGACAGCCGTCATTCTTGGAGATTTCCATCTCTAGTTACTATATAGCACAGTACTATCCAAAGTTACAGAGTGATCATTTCAAGAGTTTCTTATACTTTTCTCTTCTTCACCTCCCTACAGAACTGCAAAAAAAATAATTATCAAGCAGAGAATGAAGGTAAAAAGGTTGGAACTATGTTTCTGATGAGAAAAAAGTAAGTAAAAAATAGGGGCGGCTGTGATGGAATGCATAGAGTGCTGGACCTGGAGTCAGGAAAACTCATCCTCCTGAGTTCAAATTTCATCCCAGATAACTCACGAGATGTGAGACCCTGGTCAAGTCGCTTAAGCTTGTTTGCCTCAGTTTCCTCATTTGTAAAATGAGCTGGAGAAGGAAATGGCAAACCACTCCAATAACTTAGCCAAAAAAACCTAAATAGTGTCACAAAGAGTCGGATACAACTGAAACTAGCCAAAAATCAACAAAAAGGTGATAAGGGATGAAAGTTGTGATTAACATTTAGAGTACGTATTTTTTTTTTAAGTTTTCTTTGGGGAAAAAAGCTGAAGTTTCTGTAGCCTCTACTGGATTCTCCCATTGTCCTTTTCCAAGTGTAGGAGTATAGGAACACATCCTAAAGAGCTGCCTTGTCCTGCCCAAATGCTGCACAATTCCCTGATAACATTTAGAAAATGGGGAAAGAGGCAGCTGGGTAAGGACAGAGGAATGAACTACAGGAATTGCTTTCCCCACTGCTTACCCTTGCTACCACTTTAATTTAACCCTTTGTCTGCACTGGCCAGGATCAAGCACATTCTGCTTTTGAAGAAAAAAAAATGTTCACTAATGGAAGAATCAAATTATATCAGAAAGGAAAGCACTTTAAGCTTTATTGCTGTAGATCACTCTGCCTCCAGCTGTGAAACTGATTGATGTTTAAAGCCCCCGAGGCACTGGCAGCTGTGGTTGCTATTTCAAAGCAGGAAAAAAAAGTGTTGGGGGGATAGAAGGAGAGAACTACAGAATTATATGGGTAAAAAATCCTTGATTTTCTTTACAAAATTGGGTGGGGGAATGAAAGGAAATTATATGGGAATGAAGAAAATACAGGAATAAATGCACCATTTTAATATCTATATGTATATCTTATAGGATCTTAGATTGCAAACTCTAAAGAACCTTAGAAGTCATTGAGTCCAAGCTCCTCATTTTGTAGACTGAGGAAACTGAGGTCTTGAGAAAAATATATGATTTGCTTGGTTAAGATGGTGAGCATCTGAGACAGAATTCTGACTTTCTGACTCCAAATACAGCACTTAAGTCATTGTAGTGTGAGAAGTGCCATGGTACAGAGGGAATAAGCACTTAACAGCATCAGAAGATAGTTTCAAAGCTGATATGTGTCATTTGTTTAGTTGTGTATAGATTTTTGTTACTATGATGTATTTGACTTTCTGGTATCTGTATAATTGTTTTGGTTCTGCCTTCCATGTGGAGAGTCTGTGGTATTTTGCAGGTTGTCCTGATTCCAGATCCTGTGCTGGGTCTACTGGGCCAGGCCACCTAGCTCCCTCTATTCCAATTTACATATATATAAAATATTTTGGCAGACTGGGTCTTAGATTTCAAGCTGGAGGTCAAGTCTAATCACTGCCCCGCCCCCCATTTTGCAGATGGAAAATTGTCTACTAAAATTCCATTTATAGTCAAAACAAACTGAGAAGCAAAGAGGTGAAGGGACTTATCCAAGACCACACAGGTAGTAAGTAACATTTAGCCTATAGCCTGTCCTTTGAGACTTGGATAGAATAGACTTACCAAGTATCCATATAGCTTTTAAGCATTACAGGGGATTTATTTCCAAGACCTTTTGTCTTTACAGTATACTTCACATTCTATGATAAAAAGAGAAGGGTTTTGAATGGCTAAGACAGTAAAAGATTAAGTTGAGTGAACAATTATTGATCAAGTTTGGTTAAAATACAATGAATGAAAGTAATGAGAAATATCCTAAAACTTAGAGTTTCAGCCAAAATGTAAAAGGCTTTATATAATCCTCAACTTGGATTTTGTGTTTTATCCTATAGGCAAAAGTGAGCCTCTTAAAGCTTTTGTTTGCTTGTTTTTAACAAACAGGTTACGCAATAAAACCTTTACATTAAGAAAATTTTATTTTGGCAGGGTAGTGCAAATGCAATATTCACAGGACCTATGGCAGCCATGAATATCCCAGCACAACTCTGAATTGCAAAATACCACAGACTCTCCACATGGAAGGCAGAACCAAAACAATTATACAGATACCAGAAAGTCAAATACATCATAGTAACAAAAATCTATACACAATAACAACACAGAGAATAACGCCATGCCCAAGCCCTTCCTCTGCTAGGCTTTCCATAAACCAGCTCCATTAGACAAACCACAAGCAGGCCCTCTTAAACAAAATCACAAAGAAGCTCTTTCATTCACATTAACCAGCTTCCTTCCTAGCTCTGACCGCTCTCAAGACTAACTTCCTCTCAGCTCTGCTTTAGTTCTGCCTCTTCCTGCTTCACCCTTCCAGTTTCACCCATTCAGCAAACTCTTCCCACCACAGGCTCCATGTAACTCAGACTCATGTGATCCAGGCATATCATATGGGCCTATTAATAAATGAGAAAGATCGTCTCATTTTAAGTTACCATTACAGGCAGATGTGTGGTGGATATATTAGACAGAGGAAAGACTAGGAACCAGGAAATCAGTAAGGAAACTATAATATCCTCTGTTGGAACCGATAAGATCCTGAATTAGGGTAGTAACAGTGGTAGTGAAGAGAAAAAAAATGTTGATGCAAGAGATATATTTGAGGCAGAATCAACTGAATTTGGCAACTACTTAGATATGGGCAGTGAAGGAAAGTCAACGATGACTTAAAGATTTCAAGCCTGCGGGGGAGGAGTCAAGATGGCGGAGTAGAAAGATTCATATATGCTAGCTCCGAACCCACAGCCCATAAATTACCTGTAAAAAGGAACTCCCAACAAATTCTGGAGCAGCAGAAGCTGCACAACAATGGAACGGAGGAGATTTCTGCTCCAGAGAGCCCGGAAAAACTGATACCAAAGGTCCGTCGCTCACCAGAACCGGAGCAGAGCCCAGCCCTGCCTTGGCCACGTGGCACTGAGAGGAACAGATCCAAGCAGTCTTCAGGGACAGAATCTCCAGCATCTGTGAATTTCCTTCCACACGCAGGCACACAGGTCAGTGAGAGAAACTGTTTGGTAGGACAAGAGGGGATCAGAGTGTCTCCATAACTCAGGCCCCCTCAGGAGGCAGCAGCAGACAGGGGCTCCCAAAGCAGGCAGGAGCTCAGTTCCATTGTTGAAGGTCTCCATATAAACCCCCTGAGGAAACTGAGCCTGGGAGGCTGCCCTGCCCCTACCTGAGCACCAGAACTTAAGCTCATATTGAATAGATGGCCTGCCCCCCACTGAAAGTCCTGAAGCTGGGGAGAACCATTTGAATCTCAGACCCCAAGCAAAAGCTGGGCAGATATGGAGGTGAGGTGGGTGTGGAAAGGAATCTCAGAAGTCAAGTAACTGGCTGGGAAAATGCCCAGAAAAGGGAAAAAGAATAAGACCATAGAAAGTTACTTTCTTGGTGAACAGATGTTTCCTTCTTTCCTTTTCTGATGAGGAAGAACAATGCTTACTATCAG
>CM053770.1:375335241-375352230 GCA_028658325.1 Potorous gilbertii | reverse complement strand
AAAAAGCCAATGAGGAGAAGAATGCTTTCAAAAGCAGAATTAGCCAAATGGAAAAAGAGGTTCAAAAGCTCACTGAAGAAAATAGTTCCCTCAAAATTAGAATGGAACAGATGGAGGCCAATGACTTTCTGAGAAACCAAGAAATCACAGAACAAAACCAAAAGAATGAAAAAATGGAAGATAATGTGAAACATCTCATGGGAAAAAAAACTGACCTGGAAAAGAGATCCAGGAGAGACAATTTAAAAATTATGGGGCTACCTGAAAGCCATGATCAAAAAAAGAGCCTAGACACCATCTTTCATGAAATTATCAAGGAAAAATGCCCTGATATTCCAGAACCAGAGGCAAAATAAGTATTCAAGGAATTCACCGATCACCACCTGAAAGAGATACAAAAAGAGAAACTCCTAGGAATGTTGTGGCCAAATTCCAGAATTTTCAGGTCAAGGAGAAAATATTGCAAGCAGTTAGTGGAATTCCAGTATTGTGGAAATACAATCAGGATAACACAAGATCTAGCAGCTTCGACATTAAGGGATCCAAGGGTGTGGAATAGGATATTCCAGAAGTCATAGGAACTAGGACTAAAATCAAGAATTACCTACCCAGCAAAACTGAGTATAATACTTCAGGGGAAAAAATGGTCTTTCAATGAAATAGAGGACTTTCAAGCATTCTTGATGAAAAGACCAGAGCTGAAAAGAGAATTTGACTTTCAAACACAAGAATGAGAAGAAGCATGAAAAAGTAAATAGCAAAGAGAAGTCACAAGGGACTTATCAAAGCTGAACTATTTACATTCCTACATGGAAAGACAATATTTGTAACTCTTGAAACTTTTCAGTATCTGGATAGTTGGTAGGATTACACACACACACACACACACACACACACACACACATACACACATGCACACCCACACAGAGACAGAGAGCACAGAGTGAATTGAATAGGATGGGATCATATCTTTAAAAAAATTAAGGTAAACAGTGAGAGAGAAATGTATTGGGAGGAGAGAGGATGAATTGGAATAGGGCAAATTATCTCTCATAGAAGAGGCAAGCAGGAGATTTTTAGTGGAAGGATAAAGAAGGGAGCTGAGAGAAAAATATGAAGTTTACTCTCATCACATTCAACTAAAGGAAGGAATAAAATGCACACTCATTTTGGTATGAAAAACTGTCTTACAATAGAGGAAAGTAGGGGAGAAGGGGATAAGCAGGGTAGGGGGGCTGATGGAAGGGAGGGCAATGGGAGGAGGAAGCAATTTGAAATCAACTCACTTGGAGAGGGACAGGATCAAAAGAGAGATTAGAAGAAATGGGTGGCAGGATAGGATGGAGGGAAATATACTTAGCCTTACACAATACGACTTTTTTGGAAGTCATTTGCAAAACTACATAGATATGATCTATATTGAATTGCCTGCCTTCCCAAAGGGAATGGGTAGGGAGGGAGGGATGGGGAGAAGTTGGAATTCAAAGTTTTAGGAACAACTGTTGAGTATTGTTCTTGCTAGTAGGCAATAAGAAATACAGATAATGGAGAATAGAAAGTTATCTGGCCTACAGGACACAAGAGAAGATGGGGACAAGGGAAGGCAGGGATGATAGAAGAGAGGGCAGATTGGTGATAGGGGGAATTAGAATGCTGGGTGTATTGGGGTGGGGGGAGGGGACAAATGGGGAGCAAATTTTGAACCCAAAATTTTGTGAAAATGAATGTAAAAAGTTAAATAAATATATTTATATCTAAAAAAAAGATTTCAAGCCTGTTTGACTAGAAGAGTCTATAGAAAAAGGAAATTGGTAGTAGTGGTAGATTTGAGGAGGAAGATGTTAAGTTCAGTACTGAATATATTGAGGTTGAAGCGTTGAGAAGACATTCTGGTGAAGATGTGATACTGACATTCAGGAAAAAGATTTTATATACATATGTGTGTACATACATGTATACATATACATATATATAATATACATATACATATATATAATATACACATACATACATTGACATCTTGGGCGTCAGTGAACTTCAATGGATGGGAATGCATAAGTATAATTCAGATGATCACTATATATATTACCAAGGGCAAGAATCACTTAGAAGAAATGGAATGGCCCTCATAGTCAATAAAAGAATGAGAATAGCAGTACTAGGGCATAAACACAAAAATGACAATGTTATCTGTTTAAATCCAATGCAAAACAATGAACATCACAGCAATACAAAACTATGCTCCACTCACTGGTGCTTTAGAGGCCAAAGTTAGTTGGCTCTATGAAGACCTACAACATCTTCTAGAAATAACACCTCAAAAAGATGCCACATTCATCCCCGGGGATCGGAATGCTAAAGTAGGAAATCAAAAGAAAATTGGAATAATAGACAAGTTTGGCCTTGGAGTACAAAATGAAGTAAGACAAAGACAAATAGAGTTTTGTTAAGGTAACTCTGGTCACAACAAATGGTTTTTTTTTTTTTAACAACCCAAATGGCAACTGTACACATGGATATTACCAGATGGTCAAGATAGAAATCAGACTGAGTATATACTTTGTAGCCAAAGGTGGAGTTCTATATATTTAAAACAAGACCTAAACATGACTGTAGCTCAGACAATCAGCTTCTTATTGCAAAATTCAAACTTAAATTGAAGCAGAAAAAACCATCAGACCATACAGATATGACTGAAATCCCTTATGAATACGGAGTGGAGAAGATGAATAGATTGAAGGGATTAAATCTGATAGACAGAATGCCTGAAGTATTATGATAGAGGTTTGCAATACTGTACAGGAGGCAGTATGAACAACACCAATCCGAAGAAAAAGAACAACAAAGCAATGTGGCTGTGATGAAGCTTTACAAATAGCTTAGGAAAGAAGAAAAGCAAAAGAGAAAGGAAAAAGGTAAACGTTTACCCAACCAAATGCAAAATTCCAGATAAGGAGGGGTAAGGAGGGATTTTCTTAAATGAGGAATTCCAAGAAGTGGAAGACAACCACAGAATCAGAAAGACAAGTGATCTCTTCAAGAGAATTAGATATATCAAAAGAAAGTTTCATACAAAAATGGATATAAGACAAAATAGTAGGGATTTACAAAAGCAAAAGAGATTAAGAAGAGGCAGCAAGAATAACCAAAAGAACTATACAAGAAAGATCTTAACATCACCAAAACCCAGGATTATATGGTTACTGATCTAACACCAGACATCCTGGAGAATGAAGCAAAGTGGGCCTTAGGAAGTGTTGCTAACAATAAAGCTACTAAAGGGGATGGAATTCCAGCTGAGTTAATATCCTAAAACATTCTGCTGCTACTCCCTCTTCCAATCTGCTCTCCCTTCTTTCACCCCTCCCCCCACTTCTCCTACCCCTTTACCCTTCTACTTTCCTATAGGGTAAGACAGATTTCTACATCCAATTGTGTTTGTATGTTATTTCCTCTTTGAGCCAATTCTGATGAGAATAAGGTTCACTCACTTCCCCTCACCTTCCCCTTCTTCCACTCCACTGCAAAAGTTCTTTCTTGCCTTTTTTATGAGAGATAATTTACCCCATTCTACCTCTTCCTTTCTCCTTCTCCCAGTAAATTCCTCTCTCACCCCTTAATTTTATATTTTAGATATCATCCCTTCATATTCAACTCACACCTGTGCCATCCGTCTATATATACTTCTTCCAGGTACCTTAATAATGATAAAAGTCTTATGAGTTACAAATATTATCTTCCTATGTAGGAATATAAATAGTTCAGCCTTAATAAGTCCCTTATGATTTCCCTTTCCTGTTTGCCTTTTTATGCTTCTCTTAAGTTTTATATTTGAAAGTCAAATTTTCTATTCACTGCTGGTGTTTTCATCAAGAATGTTTGAAAGTCCTCTATCTCATTGAATATCCATATTTTTCCCTGAAGAATTATACTCAGTTTTGCTGGGTGGGTAAGATTTTTGGTTGGAATCCTAGCCCTGTTGCCCTCCAGAATATCATATTCTAAATCCTCCAATCCTTTAATGTGGAAACTGCATTAATGCTTAATGTCAAGGATTTATCTTGTGTTACCCTAATGGTGTCTCCATGAGATGTGAATTGTTCTTTCTGGCTGCTTGCAGTATTTTCCCCTTGACCTGGGCTATAATATTCCTGAGAGTTTCCATCTGGGGATTTCTTTCTTGCACCACTCTCATTTCTCTTCCCAATTTTCCTCCACCTCTCTTACTTGGTGTTCAAAATCCTTTCTGAGCTTGAGACTAACTCATATTTTTCTTGGAGGCTTTGGATATAGGAGATCTGACTTTGTTGTCTTCTTCTGTGTGTTTTGATCTTCCTCATCACCATAATAACTTCCTATAGCGAGAGGTTGGTTTTTTTTTCCAGTTTTTGCTCATTTTCCCAGTCTATTACTTGACTTTTAACTGTTTGTTAAAATGGGGCTCTGCTTTCAGAGTGGAGGGTGCACCATACCAAGCTTCAAAGGTTTTATGCAGCTGTTTTCAGAAGTACTTCTAGGGACTGTAAGTTTTCAGTTCTTCCAAAGTGGTATAATCAAAGGAGAGGTGTTTACTCCTCTACTGACCTGTGATCTGGTCTGTGAGTGACCACAATCACTGTTTACTCTCCCTGGAACTGTAAGGATAGTCCCCCCTCCACTGAGGCTGCAAGTTCTGCTATGTCAGTGCTCCTTATCACCTTGGAATTGCCACCTAGAACTGGGACCTAGACCCAAATATGGGCAAAGCAACTGAGGCCTGCTTCAGTGTTAACAAAAAGAAGTTTGACCCCCTTATTGTCTGTGGATTGAGAGCTCTGGAAGCAGCTGCTGCCACTACTGCTACTGATTTAGTGACGCCCAAGGTCTGTTCAGGGTTCACTGGGGTGGGGGCTGTGCTGGTGTCACCTGTGCTGGACTGCACTCCACTCTCAACCAGGTGCAACAGACCTTTCCTGCAGATGTGCTAAGTTGTCTTTAGTGTTTGTGGACTGACAGGTCTGGAAACTGCCAATGTTGCTAGTGATTTAGTAGCTCCTGCAGCCTGTGATACATAGATTGCACTCCTTTCTCACTCTGTTGCAACACACCTTTCCTGCCAATCTTCCAAGTTGTCTTGGACTGGAAATTTGTTTCACTCCATCTTTTTGTGGATTCTTCTGCTATAAAATTTAGTTTTAGTCATTTTTTAAAGGTATTTGGAAGAGTTTAGGGGAGATATCAGGTAAGTCCCTGCCTTTGCTCTGTCATCTTCCATTTTATCTTTTGTGATTCTATCACTTGTCTACACTTGCTACCTCCAATTACCTAGATACATATATGTATGTGTATGTATGTTTTACAAATGCACAGTTCCCTTCAGCACCCCTTCTTGTCTTTGGTTTTTGGTACAATTCAGTTAAGTTTTTGTCAGTTCAATTATATTTCAATATAATTCAATGGGTGGAAATCATAGATTTTCCATCTGATCATTTTTTTCCCTTCCTGTTCTTTAATACTATCATTATTGGGGCATCTTCATCCACTCATCTTCTCTTTTTTTTTGTTGCCATCTCTTTGCCCATTGTAAAAGAGATGAATCAGTGCAGTCCTTCCTGTTAATTTTTCTCATCCACCCAAAAATGGACATAAAGTACTTACTTAAGCAACTTGATGGTATAAACAACATGGTAACATTATAATGAACTGACCATTGGGCATTGAGGTGGCACAGTAGAGTTCTAGCCCTGAAGTCAGGAAGACTCATCTTCTTGAATTCAAATCTGACCTTAGAAACTTATGAGTTATGTGGTCCTAGGAAAGTCACTTAGCCCTGTTTGCCTCAATTACTCATGTGTAAAATGAGCTGGAGAAGGAAATGTCAAAGCACTCCAGTAGCTTTTCCTAGAAAATCCCAAATAGGATCATGAAGAGTCAGACATAATTGAAACCACTGAACAAAACTGAATGGCTGAGTACTAATTTAGGGTTAGGGTTAGGGTGTCTTAGATGAAAAGCAAGCTGGCCCCACTCTGGGTGGTCATTCATGTAAGAAAAGAGATAGCTATGTTAAGGACTCACTTTTTGGCTTTCCTATTATACCACTCATAACATACAAAAAGGGCTTGGGAACAGTGTCTTAGAGTAGAAACATAGCTATAGGACACTTATGCCATCACATATACTAAAAGGAATATTTAAGAATATTATTTCCTGAATCTCAAGTCTTTTGGGGAGGATAAGGGATTTTGAATTTAAGTATTCCAAAGTTAAGGTGAAAAGTAAGGCTACAGAATGAAATCAAGATTGCAAAGGGTGGTTAAAAGTCTGGCAGTGGGAGCTCCTTTTGGTGAGAATACTAGGCCTCAGAGACATGACTCCTGCTGGTTTAGAGTATGGTCCCTTGTTCTTACCAAAAGTACCTAGGCCAGAATATTGGTTATGACAGAATAAAATGAAGCAACATTCACTGGAGTAGCAAACACTATCATCCGATTCAGTGGTTACTAGGGATGACCTAATGAGACTTTATGAGTTAAGGTTAGTGGTGACAATGTGAAAACATCAAATGACCTGAAACATCAGTGATATGTTTTGTCTCTCTTCATATGTGCTCGGCTCCCATGTGTTCTCTACATCGCAGGCTTCTGCATTTAGGAACTTTGCTCTCTCTGCTGATACCATATTCATTTGTGGGAGAATGTGCCCCAAGTTTGTGGTAAAAATGTATTCTTGCTATTTTTCTTATTATGCCTTTTCATAAACACTTTTGCTTTGAGTTATTCTGATTCCTACCTGGCGACTAAAGATAAACCTGGTGGAGGAATCATGCATTATAGTTGTATAGACCTAAGGAATATATTTGAACTCAGGTAGTTATTCTCACAGAGATCTAATCTACAAAGTTTGAGTTGGGAGAGTATCTTATAAAATCACAGACTATGAAAATCATAAAGAATTTAGAAAGAACTAGATTCTTATGTAAAGACTATATTGTGAAACTTGACCAACAAATGAGATCCTTTTTTTTTTTACAGCGGCATGTCCATCCCAAACTCTTTGAAAACACTGGAAAAGGGAAGGCATAGCCAGAATAGGAAGTTGAAGCCAGAGTGATTTTAGAGAAGAATCTATTCAACTCATCTCTATCTCTTCCATTCACCTTATCACAAGGTCCAAAACACACGGATTCCTCCTTATGCTTTGAGTTAGGGCACTGAACATAACTGGAAAATAAAATATAAAATGTATTGTTATTATCATAGGAGGCTTGGATTCGTAATTTTTGATGAATGATGGGTGGGAAAATTGAGGAACTAATGTAGAGTATGGGATGCCAAGGGATAGTAAGAGGGAACTTACAATCTTGAAGAAGATGAAGCAGCGGAGGACAGTACAGCAAGGAGGACAGAGTATCCATCACTGTAAGAAAATTTTCTCCATCTTACAGTTTTTCTGGGGACACCTGTACTTAAAATATCACCACCTGCATACTGCCAAATTCCCTGATTTGACTTAACATTGGAGCCAGAAATTATTGGTTCCTTTTTCTCCCCTTGAGGTAAGAATATGGTTCTTAGAGCTACGCCTTCTTGGGCTTGTCATTGTGAGATCTGAATCAAAACACACAGGGACAAAATGGTAGACATGAGACTGAAAATAGTGGTGACAGACTCTGTGGACACAAGTTAGAAGAAAAAAATATGTCCTTGTAGTGTTATCTTTCGCCACATTTTCACTTTTCCATTCAACCAAAGCACTTTGAAATCCTATCAGCCTAGCTGTGAAAGTCACTGCCACAGTCTAGAATTTTCATGAATCGCTGGACACTGGGCAAACGCCCTGGATATTTGAGTATCCTGAATTCAATTCTGAGCACCTGTCCAAAGATACATCCCCCTGCCCAAGCTCTGATAATTCTATGAACCTTTTTGGTTTGCAATGAAACTTAGAGGAATAATCATTTTTAATACACATCATCCAGTAACAGAGATGAGGTTGAGTTCTCTCCCCTGTATTACCACAGTCGGGAAAGGCTTTGCCTGATTTTGCTGTTAGCCTATATAACTTTCTATTATCTTTTTGGATGTGTAGGTGTGCAATTTAATAGACTTTTTCCAGCTGGTATGGAGAATCGTGCATCTTTTCATATGTGAAATAGATGAGCATGTATGATGCAAATTTTAATGAAGTTGGAGTTTAAAAGAGCTCTGGACAATTAAAATAGATATTGCATCAAGCAGAAAATTAGGAAGAGAATATATTAATAAATTAATTTCCTATTTTTTAAATCATCCTAAAGAATAAGGCGGGAAAAAAGTAGCATATACGATAAAAATGGTATTGCTTATTGGAACGTACCACTAGAAAAGTTGGACATTAACCTTGCGTATGGAAACAACTTCAGATTATTCTCATTTTCCAGAATATCTCTAGAAACAAAACGTCACAAGAGCATGTAAATTTCTTTTTAAAAATAATATGTCCCTTCTTGGATTGATTTGTACCAACCTTAAACTCAGTACCTAGCACAGTAGAGTACTTGTTCTCATTAATAAACATTCCTGTTTTGCCCCTACTCCCACTCCCCTAACATTACTTTTGGTAAAAAGGTAAGACCAAAGTAATTATAACTTTCAGTTATATAGGTATTTCATAATTGAGAGGCAATATGGTACAGTGGATAACAGGACATACTTGGAGTCAGCAAGATTTACATTTAAATCTTACATCTGACATACAATGACTATATGACACTGAGCAAGTAATGCACTCTCTTAATGCTCCCACTGGATTCTCCTAGAGATGTGTTTCGGATATGCATCAGTGGAGGGAATTTCCATACCTGGAAGTTCATTAAACTCATGAAGTCACAGGTCTTTTCAAAATGAATTATATTATGTTTCTATTGAAGATTCTCTATGTTCAGGAACATAGAATTAGGAAATGTTGAAGCCTGAAAGATCATTAGACTTTCTATAGAGATAGATCTTTGATATCACGGAATATGTAATTCTCAGCAAAAAAAAAAAAAGATAGAAAAAGTAAAATAGAATTGTCACTATCATGGTAGTTATTTAATTGAAGCATTTCCTCTATCCTGGAATCTTTCAATATGCCTCACTTTACATTTCCTGTGCATACGCTTATTTTATGAGCTGTAGTATTGTCTCTATCACCCTATTAGATTATGTAGTTGTTGTTTCGTTGGTTCAGTTGTGTCTGACTCTTTCTGAGCCAATTTGGGATTTTCTTGGCCAAGGTACTAGAGTGGCTTGTTATTTCCTTCTCCAGATCATTTTATAGATGAGGCAACTGAGGCAAACAGGGATAAGTGACTTGCCCAGGGTCACAGAGCTAGTAAGAGTCTGAGGTCAAATTTGAACTCAGGCAGATGAGTCTTCCTGACTCCAGGCCTGGTGGTCTATCCACTGAGCCACCTAGCTTTCCAGATTATGCAGCTACTATTTAAATCAACCACAATTTTTAAAGATTATGCATATACAAGGAGTTTAGGTATTGTCCTTACCCTCAATGTGGCAGAATACCTATATATCCATAGCTCCTAGCTGTGTCTTGTTTGATGTGGGTTATTATGTAGGTTCACAGAGTTCAGAGCTGAAAACAACCTTGGAGATAACAGAGTACAATCCTCTCAACTAAGACCTAAAATGGTTAAGTGACTGAAGATCACTCAGGTACTCAAATCAGAGATGTGATTTGAACTCGGGTCTTTCAATTCTGTAGCTAATAATCTTTCCACTTTGCCATGTCATTATCCTCAATAAATACTGAAATAAATTGTTGTAGGCAAAGACTCTGAGCTCATTTCCATATCTGTATATAAGGTACAAAAACAGCTGCCTTAATTCATAGAATACCTTTAAGGACTAGAATAAAGAATCATAAATTTTCAGAATTGAAAAGGATTTCGGTATCCTCCAACTTACATCTGGATAAAAATATTCTTCTACATTGTATTTTCCAAGTGATTAGCTATTTTTCACTCAAAGACCTTTAGTCATAGAGAATCTACTATCTAGAATAAGCCTATTTCACTTTTGGATGGCTCTAAAGGTCAGGGAATTTTTCTTACAATAATGTTATATTTGCCTCTATTTACCATTTCCATTATTCCTAGTTCTGACCTTCAGTGTCAAATAAAATAAGCCCAATCCCTTTTTCAAGTGACTAGAGTCCTTGGGTTCAAGTCAAATCAATAAATATTTATTAAACATAACACAGAGAAAAACAGTTCCTGTACTCAAGGAGCTCCTATTCTAACATGACCCCTTTCCTATGTTCTCTTTCTGTCTCTCTGTCTCTGTCTCTCTCTGCAATTGAGGTTAAGTGATTTGCCTAGGGTCACATCACTATTAAGTGTTAAATGTCTGAGGCCACATTTGAACTCAAGTTCTCTTGACTCCCAGAGACCAGTGCCTTATCCACTGTGCTACCTAGCTGCCCCCCGAAGATCTTTTCTGATCCAAGATAAATATTTCCATTTACTTCAACTGATTCTTATATGGCTTGCATTTGAGGTCCTTTACTATGCTGGTTGCCTTCCTCTGGATGTTCCCTGTTTATTAATGTCCTTTCTAAAACATGCTACCCAAAATATGACAATACATCCAGCATAGTCTGAACAGAGCAGAGTACAATGGAATTCTCATTTTCTCATTCTTAGTACCTCTGAAAATTGTGTTAAAGTGAGGGGGAAAGGTAAGAAAAACCTGAAAAAAAGAAATGTATATGACAACTTTAATTATATATTTAAAAGGAACAGGAATTTGTACATAACAGATTTGCAGTTTCATGTGAAATCATTTTTTTATTATACTATGTTATAGAAATGCTTGACTTATTCCATAAATTAAAAATAAATTTTTTTAAAAGTTTGTTAGTTTTTTTGGCTAGATTATCATAATTTTGACACATACTGAAGTCCTGCTAAACTCCCAGATTTTTTTTTTCTGAATGAACTTCTGTATAACTATGCTTCCCTTCCTTATTTTTCACTTGCAAATAAGTCTTTGGAACGCAAGTAGAATGCTTCATGTTGATCTCCATTAAATTTCATCTTATCCAAGTTGGAACAAAATTCTAAGCAACGAAGATCTTTGTTTGGATATTGGGTCAGTCTTCCAATGCTGTAGTTTTCCCTCTTACCTTCATATCGTATCAAAACTTAATATGCATGACATCTGAGTTTTAGCCAAGTCAAGTCAGAAATCTTTTTTTTTTTTGGAAGGACACATCCGATTTCTTCAGTTTAAGGAACTTACTAGTGAAGAAATTCCTTTCATGGAAGCAGAACATTGTTGCAAGTTATCATCTTGAAGAACTTCCTAGAACAATCGAAGGTTTAGTGGCTTGTCCAGTTACACAGACAGCACATCTCGGAGGCAGGTTTTACAGTTACTACACTAATAATTACTTTCTGAGGCTGGGTGTTTTACCAGCTTGTAGTCTAACTGTATGATATGCTAGCAAATATTTCTATCTCACTGTTTTCTTACCTCTCCTTCTCTCTGTCTCTTGTCTCTGTCACTCTCTCTGTCCCTCTCTCTCTCTCCCTTGCCCCTCTCTGTCTCTGCCTCTCTCTCTGTATGTATCTCTATGTCTTGACTCTGCATCTGTCTGTCTCTCCTCACAAGAATAAGATAAAGTAACTTTGTTAATTGTTTTGTTAAAATTTAGGTAAATTAAATCCATCTGCTGCATTTTCCCCAAGTACTTATTTGGTAGGTTTAGGGACTACATTTTAATGATATAGTAAGCTCCTCATGCGTCATTTCCTTTATCAAAGTTACTTGGCATTACTACTGTCTGGGTGACCCTGGGCATCTCTCTTAACTGCTGGCAAATAGCAAATGCCTGTTTCCTTTCTTCCTTGATACTTTTTCTGCCCCTTACCTTCTTAAAGAGTTACCTAGAAGACTCAAAAGTTAAATAACTTGCAACATTACTTCCTTTTCTAAATGTTCATTAATAGCCATCATATAATATGTTCTAGACTTCTGCCAACAACCACAAAGACACTTTCTGATCTGTAATTTGAAGATTCTATTATTTTCTCATTTCTGAAGATCAGGACATTTTTGGCCTTTTACAGTACTGTGGCACCCTAGTCATTAGCCATTCCATTCCAAAGGTTAGTTACCCTTAGTGGATCAGCAATCACATCTACCATTTCTTTCAGGGCGCAAGGATGTAGTTTATCTAAGATAGATAACTTAAGCTTACAAGGAACAACTGGATATTTTCTTACTGTCTTTTTACTGCTCTTGGGTATCAAATAACAAGCAACACTAAATTAATCGTGAATGCCCCTTAACTTATGAAGTGCTCTACAAATGTAGGTTATTGCTAGTATGAATTAACGCTTTAAAGAGCATCAATTCCTCCTGCAATATCTTGGGCTGAGAAAAGATTTGACCTAACTTGGAAAGGGAACAATATTCTGGGGCCCTTTAAATTCCATAAAGCCTATGGATTAGTCATAAAGAAGGAAGAGGACAAAGTAAGCACTATGAGAAAGGACTGGATGTCATAGGACATATAAGTATGAAGATATTAGTGAATAAGAGGAAAGGGGATGGAAGGAGTAGACAATGCAATTTGGAATTATGCCCAAAGAGTTATAAAACTGTGCAGATCCTTTTACCCAACAGTACCACTACTAGATCTGTATACCAAGCAGATTTTTTTAACAAAGGAAAAAGACCTATATATACGCAAAAATATTTATAGCTTTCTCTTTTTGTGGTGGAAAAGAATTATTAATTGAGGATTTACCCATCAATTGGGGAATGGCTGAAAAAGTTTTGATGTATGAATATGATGGAATACTATTGCACTGTAAAATAAAGAGTAGGATGCTTTTATAAAAACCTGGAAAAAACATACATAAACTGATGCAAAATGAAGTTAGTAGAACCAGGAAAACATAATACTGCATGATGATCAACTGTAAATGACAGCTATGCAATGACTGAAGACAATTTTGAAGGACTTAAGGTGAAAAATGTTATCTACTTCCAGAGGAAGAACTGATGGAGTCTGAATGCAAATTAAAGCATTCTAGTTTTCCTTTTATTATTTTTTCATTTTTTTTGTCTGTGCTTTCTCTCACAACATGAGTAATGCAGAAACTTATTTTGCGCAACCATATAAATTATATATAAATCACATAAACTTACTATCTTTAATTACTTTATACTAACTGTATAAATCTACATATACATATATATGTATATATAGTATAACCTGTATAAAATTGCTTGTTATCTCAAAGAAGGGATAGGGCAGGGAGAGAGAAAGAAAATTTAGAACTCAAAATTTTAAAAAATAAATGTTAGAATTTCTATATGTAGTTGAAAAAATAAAATATTAATATTATTATAAAGTAATATTAAAATATTATTTAGCAATAAATTTGTCTTGTTGACTTTTATTATGCTTGCCAAGCATCAGAGAGATTGGTTAATCCAAGTGTTCATTAAGAAAGCCATTTCATTCTGCCAAAACAGTTGCATTAATAGTCATGGGTACACTGTCTGCAAGTGGTATTGTACTTATTAAGATAGTAATAGCCAGCAATATTTATATATATATATATATATGTATATATATATATATATATACATATATATGTATCTATGGAATACTTAAATGGATAATTATGGATTTAGAAAAGTTACAAAATAAATGTTTATAATGTGATGAAAACACAAGGCTCATTAAGCCAAGGCAGTTAATAAAAAAAATATGTTAACACTTTTTGGTCAAAAAGGAGGAAGAGGCCTGGAGCAGGTAATCAGGGCGCACGAAAGACAGACTAAAAAGTAGCATAAGTACTTCTGGAACAAAGAGACATCACTTCACAGAACAACAATGAAGACTATACATAAATACACTGTAAGAGACTTAGTAGTTGTAACCAAGGTTGGTTTACTTCCAAATCAAACCTGTTGGATGTCTGAGATTTAAAAGTGGAAACAAGGGAAAATCCAGGGGTGACAGACACATAACTCTACCACCATATGTTGATATACTGAACAAATAGTCATGTCATGTCACTAGGATTTGTTTACAAAAACAGAAGCTAACAAAAATTAAAGAGGTCATCCTTAAGGATTCAAAATACATTAATGGATGCAGATCTAACAAGAAAATGGAAATTATACAATACATTACTGTAGAACACAAAAAAATTTAATAGCTACCTAATCAAGAAAGATATTTATTTTTCTTTTCTATTAAAGGGGTTCCCCCCACTACCTTGTAAGGAGGTCTATTCACTGAATGGACATTACCTCACTTTAAGTTCCTAAAAAGGCCTTAGCCTAAAAGGTCAAGGTCTCCCATTGCATCCCGGGGCATCTCCAGTCATCCTGATGAATATCTGGTCACTGGATCCAGATGGCTCAGGAGGAGAAAGAGAAGCTGGTGACCCTGCTCAGCCTTCGTTCACTCAAAACAAAGTCAAGTGCAAGTCACGAATTCATTTCTCTGATGTCATGATCCTCTTTGGAAATGAAGGATGAACACAAAGTATTCATAAGCTAGCTTTGTTTATTGAAATGTCTGTTGATGACTAAGGTCACAATGAATAATAAAATTCAATTTAATAATATACATGAGAACCCTGCTATTCTTCATCAACAACTGACAAATATCTCTACTGAAACTACAAGATATTATAAGAATTCAATAAATTCTGTACTGGAATTAGAATGTCATCACAGACAAAACTGTTGTCCACAATGACCCAGACATAATAGTGACCTATAAAAAGAAAGGAAACAACATATTAAAAGCCTAATGTACATCTGGGTCATCTAGATGGTACAATGGATAGAGCACTAGGCCTGGAATCAGGAATATTCATCTTCTTGAGCTCAAATTTGGCCTCACACTTACTAGCCACATGATCCTGAACAAGTCACTTGATTCTATTTACCTGAGTTTTCTCATCAAACTGAAAATGGCAAACCACTCCAGTATCTTTGCCAAGAAAACTTCAAGTGGGGTCACAAAAAGTGATCCTTTCTAGTTCTTACATTCAAGGTTCTATGTTCCCTTCTCTTCTAGTTGAACATGCTATATTCTGAACAACTACAACACCACCACCAGTATATGTCAGGTATTGTGCTCTATCCTCTACCAAATATTCTCTAATTTGATCCTCAAAGCAACCCTGCAAGACAGTCACTACTATTTTTCTAATTTTATGGTTGAGAAAACTCAGGATCACACATTTAGTAAATATCTGAGGTCATATTTGAACCAAGTTTTCCTGATTCCTGGCCCAATGCTCTATACCAATTAACTGTCTCTGTTAAGAATGACATTTTGAACAAATGTTGTGAGATTGAATTCTCATGAGTTCTGTGCTATAATGGAATGAAAATCTCTTATGATATAGAAGTCTAGCAGAAATAAGTCCAAACCACATGGGCACAAGATGAAGTATTTATCCTTTCTATCATCTTGTCTGCTATGGAAATTGCGTTGAAGATGGTTTCAATGAGTCTATAGAAGGTGAACTCACATGGCAATATTTTGAGTCTCTAAAAGTGTTATTTTGTGTAATACTATAAATATGAAATATAAATGAATAATAGCAAGATAGCAATTTATTCCAGGATAGTTTCTATCTTAACGCATTCAAAAAAGATAAGAGAAGGAAATGAATACAAGTAATAAAGCACTACTCACATCCTTAAAGGGCTGGCTTTAAAGTTTATATTTATAGCATTCTCCATGTCTGAAACCCTGAAAATAACAATAAAAAAGTGAGTTAGATTTTTTAATCCAGTTGCCACCCTTAAAATTAATTCAACCAGTTATAAAGCTTCTCACTTGGGCTGGTGGGTTTCTTTTAACTGAGTCTGAGTTTTTTGAGACCTCAACTATTCATATAAGGATAATGGCATTTTTAATTGAAGCTCTTACTGCTCTTCAGTGACCACTTTTGCTGAAGAAAAAACCCTAATAATCACATTATAAGCCTGTAGTTTTCTTTCCTGCTGTCTGCTAAAGGCTTTCTGCACATAGCCCTTGAAACTGTTCAGCTTGCTTTTTAAAAAATAATTTCATTCTTCCATGGTGAGTTAAATAGTTTAAATTGATTCCTGAGACCTATCAGCCTGGAAATTAATTTAAAAATTTATTAAGAACATTTCAAAGGAATGCTTATGCTTATTTTTTTCCTCGCCCACAACTCTCACATTAGTTCAAGTTCCCCTCCCAAAGCTTGTAAACATAGGCTTCCACAGATGGCTTGAATAGAATAAGCAGAAAATAATTATAGAATTGTTTTTTCACTAGTATATACAAATATTGGTACTTAGTATTTTGGAGGTACTAGTGACAAAGAGGAGAATATAATGACTGTGTTGGGCCTCCATGTGACAAAGTTTCAAAATTCTTCCATTCCCCCATGATCCAGGTATGTTGTTCCCATGCTGAGTATGTCCTCTTGGAGTTTAAAGGATAAAATTCAGTTCAATTGTTCAAATGAAATGTCCTTGGATTGACTAATTATAATTCTTAGCAATACGTCTTTTAACAAGTTTTACGTTGCACTGTTTCTTACTGTTTTCTGAACTGATGCTGCCTATGCTGCCATCTCTTTCTACTTGGCAAATGTCAAATATTTGCTGACTAAATCACTTTTTTTTATATTTTTGTTGTGATGGTAGATTAATAATACTTAAAGTTCTATATAGAGCTACTATGCATTTGGTATCGATAGCATTCATATTGCCCATCTCTCATTCTTTGTTGTGAATTATTTGTTTAAATAAATCAAGACTTGTTTCAGTTCTATGCTGTATCTTTTTCTCATTATTATTCATTCTAATATTTTACTGATTAATTCTGCTCTTTGCCCTGACAATCCATGGTCTAACTATATTCAATCAACAGATTCTGGGATAGCTCCCAAAACAATAACATGTCTTTTTAATGTCTTGGAAAGAATATAATTAACTATTTGTGTGTGTG
>CM053770.1:375308810-375334741 GCA_028658325.1 Potorous gilbertii | reverse complement strand
CACCTACCTTGCAGGTTTATGGTGAGGATAAAATGAGATAAAATTTGTAAAGTACTTAACACAATATTTGGAACAGAGTAATGCTGTCTAAATGCCATCTATTTCTACCATGTTTTTTGTAGAATTTCTCCTCTTTATTCTCAGAGATTGTATTGCTACTAAGCTATACGTATTTTCATGGTGGTCTTTTTGAAAATATTTCTCATCAATACTTCAGTATGAGATGCTCAAATACTCCATAAAGTTATAATTCATGACTTTCGGAATACAATGAAATTTACTCTGTCAGATCTTTTTCTGGCTTCCTCAAGGAGTAGCTATGCTCCATTATTCTGCCTAGTTGCAATTGTCATCTTTCTTCTGATTTTATTTTTAGTGAGAATGTCAAGGTTGATTTGATTTACTTTCTACAGCAATATATCGACTTACTAGCCACTGGAAAATATCTCACATCTAAAGAACCAATATCAAATAAAGTTTACCAATTGTCCAAGAACTACGTGATGTTTACCACCTCTACTCTTTTTCCTGTTCCTTTGCTATCGTCACAGCAGAAGAGGAAGGAGGCTAGTTATGTCACTTGGTAAATACAGATGGTATTATTGACAAATGGGAAGATAGACAATTTCAAAGTGTTTTTTGAGTGTATCTAATATATTTTGGTCAATAGTGTTCTCAAAGTTGTTCCAAAAAAGAAGGTAGATCCTTCATAAAGTTGACCAAATTCCATTTATAATGGATAGCACATATTTAGCATTAATATGGAATTTTTAAGGTTTTCAAAATGCTTTACAAATATTATCTCATTTGATTCCCATGACAATACTGAGATGTGTGATTTTTATTCCCATTTTACAGATGAGGAAACTGAGGCAAACAAAGGTTAAGTAAATTGCCCAGGGTCACGCAGCTAGTAAGTGCCTGAGGTCAAAATTGAACTCAGGTCTTCATGACTATAGGTTCGGCACTCTACTCACAACCTAACTTTATCTAGACAGCATCCTAGGCAGTCTATGCTTTCATATACTCCAATTCTGCCCATCCAACTTCTTAATTTGAATCCTGGAATAATTCATTGTTTCCCAGATTCAGCCAGTAAGAGTCACTGCATGGAATATCATGTTGTTATGACAACTGATAATCTAAAACAAGAAAAACCTCTAAGGACAAGTTCACCATTCAGTATAATGCACTTCATTCTGTTAAAAAGGAAAGTTATTTTTTTCCTCTGCAAATGAGACAATATGATGGGGGAAATTAAATTAAATGGTGATGTTATTCCCTGGGGGCAAAACAATTCCATTCAATAAATTAATTTTACATCAGTAACTCTTTCTTTTCTTGAAACTGACAGTAATAACCTGACAGCTTAAAGCTCTAATAAACTTCAAGATCAGTAAGACTTCCTGACTTTTACAAAAAAGGAAAGTCAGGAGTATCATAGGTATAACAATCATTCTCAGTTCATCACAAAAGGATGGGGGAAGAGGAAAAATCTTCCAAACCCAATTTAATTAATGACATTTACTGGATGAACCAGGGCACTTAAAATAGTTTTTGACAGCTCAGTTTTAACATTCTCATATTCCCATTCTTCAGAAGGGACTCTAAACTCCAGTTGACAGTTTGAATTAGGCAGTTCTAAATAAATATTCCATGAAAAGGGCAAAAATCCATTGAAGAAAACATTCTGCTTCCAAAGCAGTTATCCTCATAAAAAAATAATGATGGAGACTGGGACCTAGTTGAAATAGGAACCATTCTTTCAAATCCAGTGAGTCAACGGTGGTCATAATTCCATAAACTTTTGTCTGACATAGTTTTTCTAAGAGTGTCTATTCTGAATGAAGAGATGTAACAAAAATTCAAGACATGTTTTGTTTTGTTTTGTTTTCCTGGCCCCATACTTCTCACCCTCAAAGTCAGCTTAGGAGTAAAAATATTAGTCCCCAGCCTTATACTAAGCCATCTCTTTTAGTATTCTTCTCATAAAAACTTTATGTTTCTCCGAAAGTATTTTATAACTGTGACAGAAAGCACTGTGACAGATTCCGGTAGGACCACACTGGCAGAGAACCTGGGAATTCAGCCAGAACTGTAGAGAGAACTCCCTTTTGCACCAGCTCCAGGGTATGACTTCATTCCTTGTACTTTTGTAACTATACACAAAACCCTTGGATAACAAACCAAAGGGATTGTGCCAAATATCTTGGCTCTTATTATCATTTTTTATCTTCTAAACGATACTGATAAATGATTTGTGAATTTAAAAAAAAACAAGATGGAATAATAAAGGGTTGCTCAATTCTTGAGCTGCCTAGAGTGGTTCCAATTAGAGTCTGAAGGAGGCCTATTGCCTTTTCATCATTCAAGTTTATGACACAGCACATCTCCCAGAGGTCCCAGGGTCCTGAAGACTCAAAGAAAGATGTCACCTGTACATTCAAATAGATTACAGAGGTTTGCTAATCGGCAAAAATGTTTGGTCTCTCTGAAGCAGGAGGCAGACATTGCTGCCTGGTTGGTAGAAAGTGGATTTTAATTGCCATCATTCTACAATTACTCACAAATCATATTGAACCCGGAACGATTAATCTAACATTTTTGCTCAGCAGCCTTTTCTTGAGTGAGAGATTTTTATTTCAAAGTGTTTAAAACAATTTGCCCAGCTTACTTATTTCCATTCGGGCTAACATCCTGTTCACAAGGTTCCTATTCATCACCTCAGTTTAATCCAGAGACTGTTTTTGAGACACAGAATGCCAAAATAACAGTTTTAAAAGTGAGGAACCCTTTCATCCACAAATCTCTACATTGTTCCCTCCAAAAATAAAAAAAAGGAGGCTGCTGACCACACACTGAAGTTGTTGAGCAGTTCTGTATCAAAGAAAAGTTCATTTAGACAAACACTAGCAAAATCTCTACTCAGTGCCATTAGAATCAATTGGAATAGTGTTTTCTTTTTTTCACAGGAAACAAAAAGGTTATTTTGATTCCCAATAGGTATAATTATGTGTGGACCCCCCTATAAGCCTCCAAAACATTATCTTTTTTTTTTCTTTTGGTTTTCTTTACTTTGTTTGAGATAGTGACTTCTAGATATAAATCAGGTGGGGGGCCGGTAGAACTGGGGGTTGGGGGGAGGTAGGGAGGAGAACAGGGATAGGACCTTTGGGTTGGCCTGATCTGGCCACTTGTGGCACTGTTGGTCTTAGAATCTGGCCTGTCTGTTGCTTAGGCAGAAGATAGAGGGGAAAAAGATGCTTGTTGCGATAAGGCATCACATATCTAATAATTCAATTCTCAGAGGTTCAAGTGTCATCAGCTAATCTTGGCATGGGGCTAAGGTAAGGCAAACCTACCACACATGCTGGGTTAGCACTAGGCACTGATGAAAAGTGCCATTCTCTGTGGCATGTGATCACTGTTATACCAGCAACAAAAATATATTAATTCTGACCCTGTCAGAGAGAAAAAGGCCCTCAAGTTCCAAGCACAGCAAGAGGTAACTCCACATCTCCCAAGTGATTCTGCTCTGGCTGCCTGAGCTTAACAAGAATGAGAAGCAGGGGTCCAAAGGAAGTAAGGTTGAATCCCAGTATCTTCTGTAGGGCCATCCCTACTCTTATGGGGGGTGTAAGGTTAGGAATGGATGGCAGACCTTCAGTTGCCACTCCCTAAAAAGGGAAGAGTGCCACAATAGGTAATCCTCCCAATACCTATAGGCCTGGAGAGGAGAGGAGAATCATCTCCTGGGCAGCTAAAGAGTAGGGAAAGCACAGTGAGCTAGACAGACACTCTGGAAGAGTGGCTCCCGTTCCAATCCTTCTCTCCACATTGCTCTGCTCACTCAACAAAGAAATAAACCCACTCCAGCCTGGCTCCACGATCAGGCCCCATAGGAGAGGGGCCTTAAATGTCAGGGACTGATGCTTCAGCTGCTGCTGCTGCTGCTGTCATTACTATCTGAGTATGCCCCCAGAACACCTCCAGGTGACTCAGAGATGAGGCACTGCGTATCCAGGGAAGTGCATCAGCATCCTTCAAACTCTGTGGTATGTGTGTGCCTGGGGAGGGCAAAACCATGTGCCCACTGCTACACTATTCCAATAGGAGGATTACCTATTGTGGCACTCTTCCCTTTTTAGGGAGTGGCAACTGAAGGTCTGCCATCCATTCCTAACCTTACACCCCCCATAAGAGTAGCACCCATGTGCCCACTTTGGGCAGATGCCTTCAGTTAATTTGGCTTCAGTTAATTAATATTGGCTAGATCTTCCTTTTCTTATCTCTTTCTCTTCCTTCCTTCCTTGTCTCCTCTAAAACCTTAGACCCAATGCACTTTCAAGTCCAGGGATTGAACAAGGATGAGGCTCTGTCCAACCTCCATTCAATGGCTGGTTTTGGACCCTCCTGGCTTTGAGTGAATGACAATAGTAACAGTTTCTCTTCAAACAACCCTGAGGCTCCTGCCCCTCTCAGAGTGATTTAGCTATTTTTTTTTCTATTAAAGGGGCCATCCTGCGACTATTTTTTAGAGAGGTCTATTCACTGAATAGCCATTACCTCACTTTAAGTGAGTACCTGGCCTTAGCCTAAAATACCAAGGCCCCCCATGATCCTGATGAATGATCTGGTCACTGGATTCAGATGTTTCAGGAGGAGAAAGTGAGGCAGGTGCCCTTGCACAAACCTCCCTCACTCAAAACAAGGTCCGGGGCAAGCCATGTCATCATTCCTCCGATGTTATGGTCCTCTTCCAACACGAAGGACAAACACAACAATCTTTTCCACACCCGGCCTGCCAGCTTGGACTTGTTGCCCAGTACACCCACGCTCCCTCCCCAGCTCTCCGGCTTCTGCTTTTCCAGCTGCCTGAAATCTCCTCTAAGAGGGCCGTGGAGCTGTCCCGCATGGGCAGGCGTGTCAGAGACCGCTCCACGCTGGTCCCCACGCCCCTCTGGTCCTCCTCCGCTCTCACAGGCACTTCTCCGAGGACACGTGGTTCCGCTGTGACATCAGCTCAAAGTGCGCGTGGGCAGGCGCTGGTCGGGCTCCTGCCGGGCCTGCAGGTTCTCCAGGGGTGCCATCTCCAGCTTGGAGTCCTTGGTCCACTCTCCAGCACCTTCCCGGGATGACTAGCTCTTCATCTTCTCCTCCCTTCTGTGCCCTTTTCGAGTTCTCTTCCAGCAACTTCTTCGCCTGGAAGTGCCAGCGGCTCCGCGGTGAACACTCTGCGTTCTGCGGGCCTGTGGTGAAGGTGACGTCACTACACGCCGGGGGCACGCGATACAGAAGCGAGAGGCCCGGAGAGTCCGCCCCGCACTGCCGCCTTTCGGGGGCTGAATGTCTTACCTTTACAGACACGCGCGCCCCGGGGCTTACACCTCCCGTAGAATGGGGCCGCCAGCCCCGCCACACACCGCCGATCTTTGGGCGGCCTGAATTTAGCCGTTATAGACGGATATCGAGTTTCTCTCAGACACGAAAGCCACGCCCCAGTCAACAATTCACCAATGATTCGAGCCCTAGCGGACGCGCTAGAAATGCGGGCCGGATCCACCGCGTTTATTGGCCGAGGATGCGATGGCCCGCCCTCTTCTCTGTGACGTACGTTCTTCCTCCCTCCCCCACTCGCTCTGTACATGTGGTTCGTCTTGTTAAGGGGTCGGACGGGGCCCTGGGCCTGCTGCGGCGAAGGTTCCAAGGACGCAGGGAAGATTCCCTCTCCTTACTGCGCCCCCTCCACCCCTACCCCCAAGAGTGGTTAAGAACCTTTTAAAACCTCCAGACCTGGAGGGAAGGAGACGAGAGAAAGGCCTGGGGCTTCAGCGCTCCCTAGTTCTTGCTTATTTCATGTACATTCCACCATTTATTTGCATTTTCCTCTGCTTGGGCTCCTAATGCTCTCTCTGGACGATTCGAGGAAAGACCCTAGGGCTGGAAATCAAGAGACCTGTGTTCAAGAGAGGCATGAACTCACTGTGTGGTTGACCTTGGACAGGTCATTCCCCTTTTCTGGGCCTTAGTTTTCCCATCCATTAAACAAGCGGGTTCCATTAGGATCCCTTGGGTTACTTCCAGCACCAACGTCCTGCGTTCTATGGTTCTTCTCTGTCTCCTTTCCTCCCTCTGTCCTCCTCTCCTCTCCCTCTCCACCCAGCTATTGCCCCGCAGAGCAAAGATGTAACCTGGGGGAGGGTTCAGTCAGTCAGTCAACAAGCATTTATTAAGGCTGACCCTGGGATACAACAGAAGGAAAAACAAACTCCGCTTCTTCAAGAAATCACCGTCTAATGGGGGAGACAACACACAAACAGATATGCATTTATAAGATATAAACACTCTAAGTAGAGCATATCTCAAGGGAAGGCACTGGCAGCAGGAGAGGGAGGGGGTTGAGAAAAGACCTCTTGCAGAAGCTGATGACCCTAGTCTTGAAGGAAACCAGGAGCTAAAGGGAGGAGAGAGAGACACCAGTGTCAAGGCCTGGTGTCAGATGGTGGAATATTGTGTGCAAGATGAAAAGGGTCCAACCAGGTAGTGAAGGATTCAGAAAACCAGAGGATTTTATATTTGATCCTGGAGTGAATAGGGAGACAAGTTTATTGAGTAATGAGGAGATGGTCCAACCTCAGCTTGATGACTAAGTGGATGATGATCTGTTGGGGAGGGAGAGAAGTAGGGTAGATTTGAAGCAGGGAGATCAAGTAGCATGCTACTGTAATAGTCCTGCCCTTATTTCAGTAGTCTAATAGCCTAGTTCTGAAACTCATCTGCACGTACTTTCTCATAGTGGACTGGTTAACTGGCTTGATATTTGTGTGTCTAAGGAATGACACCATGGATTGGAAAACAATGTCCTTATCGTAGCTATTTTGTATTTGTTAAGACATTAATAGAAGAAAGGCAGTTTGGTTTAAACAATAGAAAGCAGATGGCAGGAAGACCTTGGTCCCAGTACTGCCTCTGAAAGAGTTATGTGACCTGAGCAAAATCCCTAAATTCAGTGTCTCCAGTAACTGCCTGAGATGATAAAGTATAGAACAGTTGGTGACATTCCTTGGAAGTGAAAGTTTTTTACTTGTTTATTTTTCAGGAAGGACATCTTACGTACACCAATTAAATCTGGATTCAAACTGGGAAAAAACAAAACAAAAGAAATGGCCACATTCAAAGAAATGAGAACAATGAAGAAAAAATCTTAAAAAACAACTCTTCCCTCTTAGTTGAAAGAAAAAAAGAGATAATTTTATTTTTAAAGGTCCTCAATTCTATACATTTGGAAATTTAATTCAGCTCTATTCTACCAACCTCCAGAGAAATTTTCGTTCAAGCAGTCAATTTAGTAGAGTAACTTACTTTCTGATAATGTCTCTTAAACAAATGTGTGGTTAGCAGAGTGCTTAATCATCATCATAGAGAGGATAGTAGTTGCTCACTATTTGAGAGGTGATGTCTTGTTTTCATTTAAAAATGCAGGAAAAAAGTTTTTTAATTCTCCATAATTCATAGACAATGGAGTGCAAAGGCAACTTTTTGGCAATGTATTGGGATTACATTCTGAAAACATTATCTAGCCTCCTTTTCCCTCCAACTGTTTACATATGACTAACTTAATGAGCACTACATAATGTAGTAATATTCTGTCTCTTTATCTCCCCCACCTTTCTTTAGATCTGTGATTTCATCAGTGCAGGGAGCTTCAATGAAGAAATTTCCTCTACAAATATTGATCATATACTGTTCTGCAACTTACAGTATTGTACTTTGAGTGAGGAAGAAGTTAACTGGAGGATATTAAGAGATAAGGTGACTTGCTGGGTTCACACATCAGAGGTGGATTTGAACCCAGGACTTACTGACTCCAGGTCTGACTCACTAATTCTAAAGGAGACAATAATTATGCCACAAGTGAGAAGATATTTTCTTTCTGTCCTGTTAACTATTCTTTCCCAACAAAGCCCACATTCAACTGCTTGGAAATAGAGATAGAGGGGCAGTTAGGTGACGTAGTGGGTGCAGAGCTAGCCCAGGAGTCAAGAGAACCTGAGTTCAAATTTGGCCTCAGATACTTACTAGCTGTGTGTCCCTGGAAAAGTCACTTTCCTTCCCTCTTTCCCTTCTTTCTCCCTTCCTTCCCTAAATTATTTTTGACATAGTGGCAGTTACTGTATGTATCTGTATGTGTGAGTACATATAGACAACACATATCTACATATGCATATGCATTATAGCTAGTAGGTTCATGTGTGTACACATGCATGCATACATACATATATAGTCTATTAATTTCACTCTGCGTCACCACATGTAGTCTTTTCACATTTACTTGTATGTTTTTCTCCCCTCTCTTTGTCTGTCTTTCTCTGACTCCGTCTCTGTCTCTCTGTCTCTGTCTCTCTCTGTCTCTATGTCTGTCTTCTGAACCTTTTATTTCATCCATTAGTCTTACAGAGTTATATAGGGCACTAAGAGGTTGAATGTCATTAGAAGGAAAAAACCCTCATCTACTGTAGCACCAATGCAATACCCACAGCAGCCACTATGGATATGCATGTCTGTTTCCGGGGTAAATTCTCAAAATATAAATTCTCTTACTCAAAGACAAAACCAAAATACTTATTCAGATACCAGAAATCCAGGAATAAGACAGAGATAATAATTTGCCTATTCAACTCAGTGAAGAGAGGCCTTTATCAAGGAAACTTGCTGCAAAAAATTTTGACATTACTTCATTATCTATGATATTTGTTATCAAAAGGTAGTTTCCCAGACTTCTCTTTTATAAGGTCTATTTTTGTTTTTTCTTTGTCTGAGATTATGTTTCCTATCACTTCAGCTGAAGTTATACATTTTTCTCTAGCCCTTTATTTTAACTCTGTGTGTGTCTTTCTGTTTCAAGTGTGTCTCGTGTAAACTACATGCTGTTGGATTCCCCCCTCTAATTTATTCTGCTACCTGCTTCTGTTTTTTGAGTAAGTTCAACCCATTCACATTCACAGTTATGATTACTAACTATATTTCCCTCCACCTTATATTCTTTTTTAATCCTTCTCTCTTTCTCTTTTTATCCTGTCTGTCCTTCCCCCTGCTACATTTCCCACAAACCAGCTCTCTTAAACACATCAGAAACAGGTTCTCTTAAACAAAATGTTCTTCTCTAAGTCATAACCAGCTGTGGGCTTGTTGTGACTGCTCTCTCACTAACTTCTTTTTTCTCAGCTCTGCTCCAGCTCTGCCTCTTCCTGTTTCACACGTTCAGTAAACTCCTCCCACCACAGGCTCCATGTGATTCAGACTTCCATGTGTCACATGGACGTATTAATGAATGGGAAAGATCTTCACATTTAAATTACCATTATGCCAGTTTTTGCCTCTAACACTCTTATCTACTTCTTTAATTCTTCCAGGAATTCTTATTGGACTTTTATCTAATTAACACTTATCTTTTGAGGTTTTGGTTATAGCTCTCCTGATCTGTGCTCAGTTCTTCACTCAGCAATGACCCCTATTCTTCTACTTTCCTTACACAAATGCTAGCGCTTCTCTTGGACATGGGACTGTGACCAGGTCTCCTGATCGCCTGAAACTGAAAGCTATAGTGCTCTTCTGTATCTTGTAATTGTGACCAGAAAGCCTGCTTCCTTGTGATAGATAATGAGAGTTGTTCTTTGCTGTGTATGGGCTGTAGGGATGCCAATTAGTACCAGTTGCAAGCAGTGACAGCAAAGGATTCCCTGTAATTTCTTTCTGACCAGTTGTCTCACACCTTTACCATCTATAGGCTGAGAGCTCCTGGAGCTGCAGCTTCTGTGGCATAGAAGCCTCCAAGACTTTTTGGCCAGTGGTGCTGCTCCTTCTGGTGCTGCCTCTGCATACTCTTCAGGCTGGCATCCATCAGCAGTGTGACAATCTTTCCTACTGACTTCCTAAATTGTCTTGGGCTGGAAAAATATCTCACCTCAGACTTTTATTAACTTTACCACTCCAGAATTCAGTCTGAGGTGATATTTTAAAGTTCTTTGGAAGGGAATGTTGAGAAAATTTGTTTGGGTTCTGATTTGTGCTCTGCCATCTTGACTCTGCCCTTCTCCCCCCAGGCTTTCTTTTATGCATTTGTTTGATACACACACACACACACACACACACACACACACAGACACATAGAAGGAAGGAAAGATAGATAGGTAGGTAGATAGATAGACAGACAGACAGACATAGATGTATTTGAAACTGATTCTTTGTAAAGTTTTGCCCTAATGACTTATTATATCTTGAAGGTAAACCAAGGTTCTCAAAGGCTATACCAGTAGACCATAAATTCCGGAATTTTCTACCATGCTGGAAAAGTTTTGAGGTTGACTCCAGTCTATTTTCTGAAGACCAACATAGTTAAATATAAGAACCACAATACCTTTAGGCTGGGGACGTGGTGATAAACTTTTTTGGTAATGACGTCCCATAAACCAAATAAAGCAATGTCCCTCAGTTCTTTCTCTCATTTTTACTTCTGTTGCAATGGTGGCAAAGTAACGCCAAAATGGGACAGAAGATCCTAAGAATTAAACAGTTTTGAGACTATTGATAAATATAATTTCCTCTAAAGAATTAAAAAGCCATGGTCAGAAAAATGGAAATGTGGTGACTATGAGCAGGTTAAAACACGTGACCAAACAGGAACTCTGAAGAACAGAAGTAAATAGAATCATAAAAAAAATTTGAGAGGAAAAGGAGACATGGTTCATATGACAGGAAAGGAAGGGTGATTACCAAGAGCATTTCCTTGGTATCTTCTCATTGTCAATAGAAAGTAAAGAAGTATTTAGCATATGTGGAAGAATCTGGGCAAAAGTTCTAGAGCATAGGTGGGCATGGACAGATTAAAATCCAAATCATTGAGAACAATCTATGGATTGATGAAGTCACATACATTTAAACTGAATGCTATAGATGTAAGACTCATGTATTCTCATTTTGCATAGAAACTTTTGGTGAAACATATTTTCCTTTGTGCTTTGGGCCTGAATTGAACTTTGATATCATTAATACTACTCGTTGTTTTTGAAATTTGGCAATTACATGATCTAAGAAGACCAGGCTTTACTTTGGATCCATTCTCAGACTCCTCAAATTAGATGTATTTTCTATAATAATACCTGATGTTTATATAGCACCTTTGAAGTTGCAAAATATTTTACAGATATTATCTCATTTGAATCTCCTGACAATCATATGAGAAGGTTGTGTAGGTATTATTATTCACATTTTATCATTGAATAAACTGAGGCTCTGAAAATTCTTGTGACTTGAGTCACAATCTTGTATGATATGAAAATTAAACACAGATTTTCTTCATCCCAAATAAAATATTAAATTATTTTAAAGAAACATTATTGGATTATCTTTGTAAATTCAATTATTTTAATTTTATTTTACATTTTCATAGTGTTTAGTCATTAGGTTTATTCTTTCATTACTTTTTTTCCTAAAGTAAATACGCTCTTTCTAACTACCATTATTTCCGTTATTGATCCAAACCTAACTCAACGAAGTTTTTATGTCACATTAATGTGTGTAGTAGTAATTTTAAAAATAACTAATATATATATACATGTATATATATATACATGTATATATATATACATATATATATATATATATATATATGAAAATCTAATTTGAGCTTCCCACCAGCTCTGTGGGCAAGGTTAGTATTATCTCCATTTTACAGCTGAGATTGTTTTGCGCCAGTGTCATAGAGTTGTAAGTATGTGAGGCATGATTCAAACTCAGATCTTCCTGACTCCAACACCAGAACTCCAGCTACATGCTCGCTCAATCATTCTATTTAGATTATTTTATCTTGAAGTTCCCTTTTATTAAAGATAGCCATTTCCCTTTGCATTTAATCTGAATTTTGCCTTTCCCAATGTAGTAATCCCCTTTCCTTACTTTCTCTGAGACACCCCTCTGAAATCTTTATTCATAGAACCAAAGCAATGATTTGAGACTTCTCATATTATGATAGTAAATGTTTCATCTCATTTTAAAGACTTTTAAAGGTGGTACAGTGGATGGAGCAGAGGACTTGGAGTCAGGAAAACCTGAATTCAAATTTGTCTACAAGTGCTTATTAGCTGGGAAACCTTGGACAAGTCATTTAATCTCTTCCTCAAGCTCAGTTACCTTATATGTATGTCACCTTCGAAGAGTTGTTAAAATCGAAAGAGAGAATTGTAAAGTGTTTTGAAGACCTTAGTGCTATATAAACACTAGCTATTATTTCTATGTAATTATTGGGGAAGGGAGACGGATAGGCTTATTTGTTAGAAGACTCCTTATAGTTGATGACTCTCTATATAAACTTTCTAAAGACTGTTTGCTTCTCATGTTCTCATGCCCTGTCTTCATGGTTCTGACTGTAGTTTTCTGGGTAGATTATTCTGTATCCTTGGGCAATCCTTCTTAATTTGTATAAATGTTGAATTCCAATTTCTGCAATCATTCCTTGTTCTACTTGAAAAATCTACTGTCATATTAATTGAATATCCTGGTAAGTGATTTATTTATTTTTTTCTGACAGTTTATAATAAAAAAATTGTTAGTGTGGAGTTTAAGTATGATGTATCTTAGCAGAATAAATTCTCTTCTTTGTGAGCATACTATGCATTCTTTCTAGTTTCATTTCTCTAATTTAGCCAATTCTAGAAAATGTGACTTGGTGATTTTCTGGAACTCTTAAGATTACTTTCTTTTCTAAATAATAAGGGATGTCAGTAATACAAGTTTGTTGTGTCATTATCTATTCTCCACATTTAACACTTTATCTGTGGGTTTGTCCAACAGTTTCTTTTTTTGAGCCTAGATTTAAATTTTGTATACTATACGTTATAGACAGATCCAAATCCCACTACAGCAAGCATGCTGTTCAGTGAATTCAATGTTTATTGGGAAGTTTTTCCAATTATATTCTTACGATTGTTCATATTCTTCATTAATTTCTCTCCTTCCCTCCTTTTCTTTTTTCTTTCTTTCACTCAGTCTCAACTGGAAGAGCCAGTTGTTAAATTTTCTGTGTGCTCATTTACATCTCATAAATTGGCAAATGCTACAAATTAGTACATGATTTATTGCTTTGTTTATTATCTAGACTTAAGAAAGTGTTGAAGAAAATGTTAAAAATGCAGATTAATAATGTGTAAGTGGGTTGGAAGTATACTTTTTTTTTTTCTCCTGGAGAGACAGTTAGAAATTTACTAGCATAAGCCTGAGTCTTGGGGACAATTTACTATTTTAAAGGGGCTGATTAAAGCATAGACCCTGACCACATCATTGCCCCTATATCTTCTCCCCCCAAAATTACATCATGTACAAGTATACAATCTCAGGTTCTCTAAAAGCATTGAGTTATCTAATATCTAATATTTTACATTGTATTTAAAGGCATTGTTCCTGCCCAAATTATCCTAATAGCAATGGGAAATCTGAGCTCCATTTAGGACAATGACACAAGTTTAAGGAGTTTTCAATTACTAAAAGATGAGAATGACTTGGGGTGTGGTTTATTCTTCTCAAATTATAAAATAACCAGTCTTTGATGCAAATTGGCCCTAGGTTGACTGCAGAGAATGATTTAGTTTTCTTGAGGCCTCCTCCTAACAGCTTTCAGGGAAGGAGGAGCCTATAATTCTTTATCATATTCTTCTTCTGGGATCCACAATCTTTCCTAAATGAGACCTCCTTGGCAATAGATTCACTTTCTCTGCACCTCCTCTCTTTTTCCTGTGAGCAAAGGTTAGGAAGGGGCCCTGTCCTTTTCTGCTCACTCTTAAACAAAGTCCTGCCTTTTCCCATTTACACACACAAAAATATGTATACATATATATTCACATGTATGTATGTATATGCATGTGCGTATATGTGCATGTATGTGTATGTGTGTATATGCACATATATGCAAGCAGGCATATATTGACAGATACAGATATGTATGTATATATATATATATATTCATGTGCAAATGTTACATATAAAGTATATATGGATATATTATATTTTCTGTTATACTTGCTGTTATATTAATTGGTATTTAATGACTCTTCATTCCATAACTCTCCTGTCCTTATCTGACACATTGGAATTCCACTTCTATTATTTCTACCACTGGTTATGAAGCTTTTGACAAAAACAAGTATGTCTTTGGAATGCATCCTCTTCAGTAATGGAAGTATTACTTTATGAAGAATACAGTCTAAGAAAAGTTGCCTTTTCTAAGTGAGAGATGAAAAAAGTACGAGTCTCTTCAATTTAATTTCTACTTCTAGTTCTAGAAATGAATTCTCAAATATTAAAAGGACCTTTATTCTTACCATTCATTATTATGTAATGTCGCCTATTGTGAATTGTAATTTTTCATTAACTTACCTCATTTTACTTATTAGAAACCATTGATATCTTCTTTCATAATATATACTCTACTTGAACACAATAAAACTGTTTTTCCTTTTTTAAAATTGTCCACAATTTTTAGACTTCACTAAACCAGACTGGCCTTTTCTTCAGAATAAGAATTAATGGCAGTGCCTGAAGTCTCTGTTGTTTTATGGTAACCTAGAAAATTCACTTATGACTAGATCATAACACATGACACAAGAAGATTTTCTGGTAGTCTGTAAGTTAAATTTGGATTTTAAAAATACTTAATCTTAAAAATATAATTTTCCCTAGATTGCCCTTCCATTGACTCCCGTTTCTCTTTGGCTTCTCTGCCTAGGACTGCTGTACTTTCTCCTCTGTTTTCTTGCCCCTATTTTGGGAAAAAGTGAACGCTGTTCGTCAAATATTAGAAGTAGGATTTTAATCAGTCCTATATTTATTTCATTTCCTCAGCACAGTAGAAATTCCGTTATAAAGGACTCCTAAACAAACTTATTTTGCTATTACACAATTTTGTTAAAATGATAAGCGTATCACCATTCTAATGGTACTGGAAAGTAATCATCTTTCTTCAAAATGAGTCATTAAGTCAACGAAGTACAGTGTCCCAAAAGTCTTAGTGCAGTCTTAAGCTGTTACAACTTGAAACTGTACTGACTATTGTTGTCACCCTGCTCTTTGTATTCAAGGACATCAGGAAGTTCCAAATAGATAGACTATATTTATTGTTGTTTCAGTAGGTGAACTAAAGAGAAAAGAGGGTAGGAGAAGATGAGCATCAGTTATCTCAAGTTCCTCCAATTAAACATAGAATTTCTACGTGTAACAGGTATCAGTGAAAGCATTTGCAGCACTTTACTGGAAGTGAAATTCTCCTATCTCCTACCTTCCAAAATAACACAAAACCTTCAATAATTCCCCATTACCTACAGGATCAATTACAAAATTCACAACTTGCTTTTAAGGGTCTTCTTTACAGTTCAGCTCCAGTCCTTTCCTTCTCAGTATATTTGCTCTCATCAATCCTAATTCATGGAATGTACTTCTCCTCTTCCCTCCTTCTCTCTATCTCTGTGCATTGAAACCCTAGGCGTCTTCAAGGTTTAGCTCCAGTATTATGTCCTCCAGGGAGCTTTCTTTAATCAATAGCAGGAAATGTGAGTTCCCCACCTTAGTCTTTCCCAAAACTTTCCAACTTGTACCTCTTCTATTATATTTATAATGTAGTGCTTATATAGGACATCATTTATTCCATGTGGTAGATCTAGAATCAAGTTCAGATCCTACCTCTGACTAATAGCCGTGGGCTAGTTACTTAATACTGATTGGTTTTCCTTCCATATCTATGAAACAGGCATCATAATACCAGTAGTAATAAAATATTACAGAGTTGTGACATTCAAATAAATTCATATCAAATATCATATAAATGGCTATTATGATTATTCTTAATAAGTGTTATATTGTCATTATTGAGAGTAACAATATCTTTGAAGATAAGGTTTTATTTTATTCATTTTTGTACTTTCCAATGTCAAGAATAGTGAACTATACATAGCAGGCTATTTGTAAATATTTAACTGAATTCAACTACCTGCTATATAAAATTAAATGTATTCAGATCAGCAAAATACTTAACTGTGAGTCATTCAGTAAGGCATAAAAAGACTTTGTTATATCAAACTCTATCAAAATCCTATTTGTAATAGTTTCTTTTTTTTTCATGTTTAACTTGACCTGTGTTTTCTAGTCTTAGAAAGCTTCCTGGGAGCACAGAGATATCAAGTGACTTGCCTCAGGCCACATAGACAGTATTTGGAAGGACACTCCAAGATCAGCTTTCTAGGCATTATACCACACTACCTCTGTAGTAATGGTATCTTACCTATTTTCTTTGTGAATCTGTTCATTTTGTGTTTACAGGAGGATATTTTTTTCTCTAAAATCAGGAAAAATGAGAAGTCAGTAAAGAGAGTCTATTTCTATGGCAGTTTGGATAAAAACAAGTGAAAGGGGAAATAAAAACGAAAGTCCTTCTAAGCTCCTTACCTGATTTTTTTTTTCCAACCTAAAAATGACTCTAAACCTGAAGTTTTCAACCTGGAATTGATGTACTCCCAAGAAATGAAGGATAGATTTCAAGGTTTTATGAATTTAGATGGGAAAAATACATTTTAATTTCTAGTAACTTCAAACTGAAACTTAACATTTAACTTAGAATTAAATTAACATTAATTTAGAACATACATACATACACACATATGTTCTAAGAAGGGGTATAGGCTTCACCAGACTTCCAAACAGGTTCATGACACAAAATATACTCTTCTAACTATATACTAGAAGTCCAGGTTTAAGTAGAACTGGTAAGATTTTGTAAATACTAAAAACATTTTTTAAAAAGAATGTTCAGATTAATGGATAGGTGAAAAGTTTATTATCAAATAAATAAGAAAGTAAACAAAATAAAACTGGCAATTTTGATTATATAAGAATAAAAAGTTAGCTGTATGAATTTAAGCAAGTCATTTTACCTTTCACAGTCTCAGTTTCTTTATCTCTAAAATAGGAATGATATTAGTAGCTCTCTCCCAGAGTTGTTTGAGAATCAAATGAGATAATTTATGTAAAATATTTGTTAACTTTAAAGTGCTATATAAGCAGTTATTGCTATTATTATTTTTTAGATTTTCAAGGTTAAGAACCATTGTCCAATTGATAAGTGCTCAAAGTGCTTCAGAGGAAGAAATACAAGCAATCAATAGCCATATAAAAATTTATGAAGTAATTTTTAGAGAAATTTAAATTAAAGCAACTTTGATACTCAACCTCATACCCATCAGATTGGTAGTTGATTTAAAAAATGGTTAATGATAAATGATAGAGTGACTATGACAAAAACAGATATATTAACAACTTGCCAATAGAGCTATGAATTGGTTCAACCATTTTCAAAAGCAATTTGAAACTATGCCTTCAAATTTACTTATCTTTTTTCCCCTCTATACTTCAAAGAAATCAAAAAGGGACAGAAGGAACCATATGAAGAAAATATTTTATTAGCTCTTTTTGTGTCAGTCAAGAACAAGAAACTAAGGGGATCCTCATCAATTAGGTAATGACAAACTAATTATGGAATACCATTTTGATGTGAGAAATGATGGAGATAATTTTAGAAAAATCTGGGAAGGCATATATGAACTGATACAGAATGAAGTCAGCAGAACCATCCTTATATAATAACAGTGTAAAGGGGAAAAAAACAACGGGAAAAATGTGAAAGACTTAAGAACTCCAATCAACCCAATAACCAACAAGAGGACCATGACCAAACATGTTGCCCACCTCACCTCCAGACAAAGGTGATAGATTCATCATTAGTTTTCCATTCTTCCTAGACCTTATATTCTCCCATGTACTCTGTGATCCAGTGACACTGACTTGTTCCAGTGACCTTGTTGTCCAGGAACAAGACATGCATCTCTTTGTTCCAGGCATTATTTCTGATTGTCCTTCATGTCTGGAATGCTCATCTTTACTACATGGCTTCCCTAGCTTCCTAGTCAAAACCCAACCTTCTATAAGAAGCCTTTCCCAATCCTCTTGAGTCAAATGCCTTTTCTCTGTTGATTATTCCCTATTTGTCCTGCATATAGATTGTTTGTAGGTAATGATTTGCACAAGTTCTCTCTTATAAGATAGTGTTCCTCAAGGGCAGGGACTGTCTTTTGACATTCCTTGTATTCCCAGTGTTTAGTACAGTGCCTGTCACATAAAAGGTGCTTAATAAATGTTTATTGGTTGACTGACTGATTTTCAGTATGAGAACTTTTTTTTAACATTGTCAGTGAGGGAATCTGTTTTACTTGACCATGCATTATTGCAGAGAGGTTGTGTTTCTCTTTCAATGGGGTTGGTTGGAGGGAAAGTAGATTTTTGTTCATTAAAAAATACAAAAATATATCCTGTTATAATTATAAGGGATTCCATTTTATGTGCAACTTTAGAAATATATCTTGTTGTATTGTGTGACAGTCGTACTTATATAAGCTATATTCTTTCGATCATAGATTTAGAGTAAAGGTCATCTGGTACATCTCTTTTCATTTGATAGTAGAGAAAACTGAAGCCTAAAGAGGTTAACTTGCCCCAAGATCTCATAGGTGATAAGGAGCAGGGATGAGATTACAAGTCTACTCCCATGATTCAAACTAGGTGCACGGTCCACTGTATGTTTTTAACTATTCAATAATCCTAGTATCATAGGACTTGAATGTTTGAGCCAGGAATAGAAACCACACAACAGCCCCTACTCCCCTCTGACCCCCCAAAAATTCTATCTATAGATTGGTTAAAAAGACTTTTCAATTAAAGTGATTTTGGGGAAAAAATAGGCTTATAGGAAAGGGTCTTCTAAATGGCTCTGCAGTTCATCTGTCTTCAGCTTTGAGGACTTCTGGCAGTTACATGGTTTATAACATGAATTCATTCTTAGCAAAACCTACTAAGACATCCTTTTGCCTGTACAAAATGCCTATTTCCTTAAGTCTTTATCTTATCCCAAGAAAAGTGTCTAAACTTGTTAGTCACTATTCCCCACCATGAATCTTCTGCTCCAGATAGACTCAGCTCTTCACTGTCCCTCATATGGAAATTCTCCTTCTACATTTAAGGCCTTTGAATCTCTCTATCCTTGTCCCTGTTGTTCTTCCCCAGAATGTCCTTTGTGTTCACCTTCATTTAGTTGAATCCTACCTTTCCCACGTATCCCAGCTCAAGTCCTGCACCTATTCCTTCCCCATATATCACCAAACATGGAATTGCTTCCACTTTTGGTTAATTTCTCTATAACATACAGTCTATATTGCTCATCTATGCTAAGTTTATTGCTTCTATTGTTAATGATGCTTATATGTGTACATATTCCAATTCCACAACTTGATTGCAAGCTTCTTGCTTGTAGAGGTTTCATAACAATACTTAGTAAAGACAATGTTCAAATGGTGAGGCTATAGGATAAGGCTAAGTGCAGATATTGGTTAATTCAATTTAATTTGATTAGAATTTATTTTTCTTTATTACATGCAGGGCATTAGGTAAGGTGGTAGTCACTGTTTCAGGTATTTCATTAGGTGAGAGAGCTGAGCTCTCAAGTAGGCAATTTCTGCATGTCTGTAGTGCCAACTCACTGTTTTTTGTCCTTACCCCAATAGGATTCCCTCAGAATACCAAAGCTTAACTATGTTTATTGACTCTGAATCAGCTGTCATTTTTTATTTACTAGTTAATGACTTAGGAAGCTTTTGGTTTTATTCTGGCTTCTCACTTTCTGCCTCCCCCACCTCCACTGCAGTTTGCTTACTGCTCTCCTTATTCTTAGACCACGTGACTTCATTTGGACTTATAAACTCTGTGGGCTTCAAAGTATTGATTCATTAAGGACTGAGGGAACCTGACTGAAGGGAGAGATCAGTCTTATTCTTCTTAATGACCTACAAAGCACCTATCTCAGTGCCTTGGGCATAGGCGTTAAATAAACGTTTGCTTATTTATTGGACTTGCCAAAAGAATGATCATCTTAAGGACCATGGCCTAGAAGATGCAGAGATCAAAGGGAAGAACCATGGAGGGAATCCACTCTATAATAAAGCTAAGCCATGACCTTTATTTGACAGGAGAAAGGAATCAATCTCAAACCTGGGAGGCATCTATCTCAATGGTCATTTATTGTAACTCATTTCTGTAACATCCAACAAGTGGTCACCCACTTTTGCTGCAATATCTCTAGTGAGGACAAACACACTGCCAACCAATGCTTCCTGTTCTACTTTTGGATAGGTCTGGTATGGAAATTTTCCTTACATCAATATTTCTTACCACCCCCACCCCCATATCCAATCTGTGGCCAAGGCCTGTCAATTTTACCTTAGCAACACCTTTCAATTATTTTTCCCTTCTCTTCTGACATTGCTACCACTCTGATTCAGGCCCTTATCACCTCATGCCTGGATTATTGCAATAAAGTGCTGGTGAGTCAACCTAATTCAACTTTCTCTCGACTCCAGTTCATACTCCATTCAGACACTAAAGTGATTTTTTTCAAAGCACAGGTCTAATTATGTCACTCTACCTCCTCTGCTCAATAAACTCGAGTGGCTTCTTATTGCCTCCAGGATCAAATATAAAGTTGTTTGTTTGGCATTCAAAGCCCTTCATATCCCAGCCCCTTCCTACCTTTCAAGTCTTCTTATACCTTACTGCCCAATATATTTTCTTCAATCCAGTAACACTGGCCTCCTGCCTATTCTATCACATACCATCTCTTGGATATGGGCATTTTCTCTTGCTGTCCCTCACTCTTGGAATGCTCTCCCTTCTCTTCTCTAACTACTGACCTCCTTGGTTTCCTTTAAGTTCTAACTAAAATCCTACTTTCTACAGCAAGCCTTTCCAACCCCTCTTAAATCCATTGCCTTCTGTTAATTATTTTCTATTTACCTTGTATGTAGCTTGCTCTCTTTCTCTCTCTCTCCCTCTACACACACACAAACACACACACACACACACACACACACATACACATATGTATTTCTTTGCATTTTGTCTCTACCACTAGATAGTAAGCTCCTTAAAGGTAGGGATTAGCTCTTGCCTCTTTTTACCCCATCTGGTATGGTATCTGAAGCATAGCAAGTGCTTAATAAATGTTTATCAGCTGATTGATTGATTGGAGAAATGCTAATAAATAAAAATCTGGGAAAAGCTATATTTCAAGAATTTGATTCTTATCAGAGAACCCTTTCCTCCTTAATGACAATATAAAGTTAACCTTAAATTCAGTAGTACACAAAGTGAACAGACTTAAGATGGAAGATTTAATTGTTTTTGTTTCAGCATAGGGAACAATGCCATTTTCCATGGTTAAGAGCAGTATCTTACATTTTGTTTTAATGATTGCCTTCATATAGGAGACATATAGCCTAGAAGTCAGCTTAACTTTGATAAATTTTGTATTATTTTAAACTGCCTTTTCCTTTTATAGCTTAACCACTAATGCCATTTTTCTGACCAAAAAATTGATGAAAATTCCCAATAGTATTTAATCATCAGTTATTATGGAGCACCCAAAATGCTCTCAATACTACCCATTTCTAATACTAAAGCTCTCACTCAAGCTTTAATTGACTCCTATTTTTAACTTTTGTCTTCTCTGTTAGTCAGTAATTTTTTCTCCAGACAAGAATCAAGACTTTAGAAAAGAGAGGGAAATACATCCTCTACTGCAGGATTGGTTTATTTCTTCATTTTACCAATCTGATTAGTCCAACATATAGGTATAAATATTAGCTCTTCATATAAACTCTGTTGCATACATATTTCTTTTCTCCCACTGCTCATTTTCCCATTTGACTTAATATTTTTGATTTCTCCATCAAGCTATCATTCAAAATCACATCGGTCCTAAAACTCATACCTTATCAATTCCTTCTGCATCCAGGTCACTTTTGATGGGAAGGTGGAGAGCTCCTTCTGGAATATCCATTTAGGGAGATAGCCAAGGTCAGCCATCTCTCTTCCTTTCCCACCAGGCTTTGCTCCTTTGAACTTTTCCATCCTGGTACCATGCTGGCTATCTAACTTTGAACCAACTGATTTTCATCTTCCTTTAGTATGTTGTCTTCTCCTATTAGACTCTAGGCTGTATGAAGGCAGAGGTTGTTCTCCTCTGCTCTCCTTTTGTTTTTGTATCTCCAATACTTAGCTCAATGTCTAGCACATAGTAAGCAACCAATGAATATTTAATGACTGATAGTTCAACAAACAATTCTGAATCTTGAACGTGAACCTTTTTAATCAAAAGAAACTTTTCATCTTCCCATTCAAATCTCTTTATAACTGTGTTTTTTTGTTTCATCTTCTTTCTCATCTTACTCTGTTTTTTTCCACTTGTTGCTTAGGTCAAGGAAGTATAGCATAAAAGTTACTGGAGTAAGCTATCAATATGTGTGGCATTTCAATGTGCCTGAAGGAATGGACTCAGCATTTGGTCCAGTTCTATCTCCACAGAAGTCTCTCCAGGAAGACACTAAGGCTGGTGAAATATGAATTCCCCAGTGTGGGAGGAAGAGGGAGGCTGAGGCAATCTGAGGTTTAGCCTGCAAGAAAACTAATCAAAAAGTAAGGAGTCAAAAAGTAAACAATAAAGGAATATAAAAATAGTGAAAGTATCAAAGATTTCAGAAGAAGAAAACTCAGTTAAATACCTTGAGCATAAGTAGATAAATCAATAGGGAAGATATTAATAACAGACAGGAAAATGGCTTCCAGATCAACTAAATGACTAGACATTTATGAATAAATATCACAAGACAAAAGAAATTAATCAATACCCAAAGAAGCAGCGATCCCTGTGGTTTCCTAAGAGAGCATAGAATTACTTCAGAGATGAACTTGAATGGTTTAGCAGATAAATCAGAATTTTGAAAGGACAATTTATGACCTGGTTAGCAGAAATAAGCAGTAGAATTGGGGTGGGAGAAATAACCTGAATAGATTTTGGGAAACCTTAGCAAAGAAGCGAAAGAAACAAAAAAACCAAACCAAAACAAAACACAATGGATTACAGATGCAAATACACAGAAGCAGAAGATAATCAGAAAGAAGAAAAGCAAAAAGCAATAATACTAAAGGAAAATATGACCTCAATATAAGCTATATATGCTCTTCTCAAAGACACGATATATAGAGAAAATTTAATGATTAAGTCTCCCACGGAGGAGAGGGGAAAGACATGGCAAATCAAAAAACAATAATGCAAGAAATGATACAAAATAACAGCTGAGACTTCTAAATGCAGGAAAATACCAATCAAAAGAATACTCACATTGTCTTCAGAGAAAACAACCACAACTACGACAAAACCCATGCTTTAAATTTTAAGGTATACAGTTTTAAAATTTAAACGCCAATGACAAATAACAGATTTTGTAAGCAGCAAGGAGAAAGATCTTCAGACATAAAGTAAAGGAATCTTAAAGAATACAAAAACTGCCCTGAATGCACAGAACAACATGTTCTACAAAACATAGGAACTCAAGATGTATTCCAAGGTGACAACCTGAAAATCTGAGCCAAATCATTAATGAAAAAGATAGATATTCGAGTTCTAAAAACTTTCAAATCATTCCTACAAAGAAAAATATATATGAACAAATTGTTTCCTTTGTAAACAACAGAGACAATAGAATTTCTTTAAAAATAAATAAACAGCATCAAGAAAGCAGAGAGTGAAATAAATTGTCCCAGAGGGGAAAAAAAAGAAAAGAAAACTAAAAAGAAAGATTTCTATGGGGTCAACAATATGACCATAGTAAGAGACACCATTAGGCCATTAAATGATTTTTTTTTCCCTAAAAGTATACCATGAGATGGGGGGAAAGTAAAAGTCAAAGAGAAGTAGTAATGGTACAGACATTTTCACTCACTGCCTTGGGAGCATACTTTTCTGCTAACCAAACTGTATCTGGAGAGAAATAGACTCATAACTTAACTTTGTTCTTATATAACATTGGTCCCACTAAATTCAAATATACTTGTAGCATGCCTGCTAAATTTGTCTCTGTCTCCACTTCTGATGATCTGTGACCAGAAGGTCAATCCCCCTAATCCTCCCTTGTTCCTCACAGTATAACTGCTAAACTAGCTTTAGAACAGACACTTTACAACACTGGGATACTGTAGCAACATTCTGACATTTCAAGCTCACAGTGTTGGAAGCTTAAACCTTCTTGGATTAAAAGGTAAAAGAATAAACCCTGAGATCAAAGGAAAAAGCCCATTTCTCTGTTTTTCTTTAAATTTCTAGTTTATATAGACATAATAAAACATGAACTTTTTTTTCTTTTGGGGGGAGGAGATTTAATATATTTAATTTTTAAATATATTTTTAATTTAGTATTTTATTTTTCCCTAGTTACATGTAAAAACAATATTTAACATACATTTTTAAAACTCTGAGTTTTGGGAGGTGGAGTCAAGATGGCAGAGTAGAAAGACACACAAGTGCTAGCTCTCCCCCAGAACCCATAACATACCTGTAAAGAAAGACTCTCAACAAGTTCTAGAGCACCAGAAGTAGAGAACAACAGAGTGGAGGAGATTTCCAGCCCAGGGTGACCTGAAAAGGTGACAAGAAACATCTGTCGCATCAGACGGGGAATGGAGCCCAGCCCAGCCTTGGCCATGAGGCACAGCTTGACTGTGGGAGGAGGATGTGAGCAGGCCTCACAGGCAGAATCTGCAGTTTCAGTAGCAGCGGTTCACAGATCCCTCCACCCACAGGCACCAAAGGTCAGTGACAGGGTTTTTTCAGCTGGGTAGGAAGGGAGAAGGGCCTTCACATACTTCCTGCCTCAGGCAGTAACCACAGAGGCCACAGCAGGCAGGTGGCAGCAGTTCCCACAGCAGCCCCTACAGCAGCCCTCATCCATTGTTGGATCATAAAAACCCCTGGGGGCACTGAGTGGCTGATTCTTACCTCAGCCCTGTGGAGAGGGCCTGCAGCAGCTGATCTTTATCTCACATAGAATGGATCCCCTGCCCTCACAGTTTATCTGAATCTCAGCCCCCAGTGCTGGCTTATCAGAACTAGAGGCCAGGTGGTTGTGAAGAGGAAACTCAACTAAGATTCTGGGAACAAAAATCTCTTCTTGCTCACACACCAGTGTACACGCCTGATTGTGCAACCTTGAAAGAACTGAGAACTTACAGATCCCCAGAGTATACCCTACTCTTGACAAAGGACCCAAAAGTCAAGTAACTGGTTGGGAAAATGCCCCAAAAAAGGGGAAAAAATAACACTATAGAAGGTTACTTTCTTGGTAAACAGATATCTTCTCCCATCCCTTAAGATGAGGAAGAACAATGCTTACCATCAGGGAAAGACATAAAAGTCAAGGTTTCTATAGCCCAAACATCCAAAATAAATATTCAATGGGCTCAGGCCATGGAAGACCTCAAAAAAGATTTTGAGAATCACGTAACAGAGGTGAAGGAAAAATTGGAAAGCAAAATGAGAGAGACGCAAAAATCATGAAAAGTGAGTCAACAGCTTGCTAAAGGAGACACAAAAAAATGCTGAAGAAAATAACACCTTTAAAAATAGGCTAACTCAATTGGCAAAAGAGATTCAAAAAGCCAATGAGGAGAAGAATGCTTTAAAAAACAGAATTAGTCAAATGGAAAAGGAGATTCAAAAGCTCACTGAAGAAAATAGTTCTTTAAAAATTAGAATGGAACAGATGAATGCTAATGACTTTGTAAGAAACCAAGAAATCACAAAACAAAACCAAAAGAATGAAAAAAATGGAAGATAATATGAAATATCTCATTGGGAAAACAGCTGACCTGGAAAATAGATCCAGGAGAGACAATTTAAAAATTATGGGACTATCTGAAAGCCATGATCAAAGAAAGAGTCTAGATATCACCTT